>CM065691.1:16901170-16903670 GCA_017654935.2 Phymorhynchus buccinoides
CCTGAACAGATGCTGGTTCAGTCTGTTGTGCCCCGTCCTGGGGCGGACGATGACCACCTGCTGTGATCTGGGTGGCAGGTGGGTGGTAGCTGTCCTGTTGGTGGGGCTCTTCACTTCACTTAGGACCGTTGCTCCAAGAGGAACATAGTCCTTTGACGACACCCCGCCATCGCACCCTGTTCTGGGCAGCTCTTTCCACGCCATTCCAGCTCGTTCCCTGCCTCTCCAGTTCAGCCAGGGTGTCCCTCCTCCAGCTGTTGCGAGGCTGGCCTCTCTTCCTCTTCCCCGGGGGGTTCCAGGTCAGGGCCTGGCGTGTGGTGCTGGATGCTGGTTTCCTTAGGGTGTGTCCAATCCAGCCCCACTTCCTCTGTAGAATCTGCTTGGCCACTGGTTGTTGCTGGGGCTCACCTTCTGTTGTTTTGACCCTACCACCACTTGTCTCTGCCCGTGTCATGCTTCGTACTTTGATTCCAAGAGAGCCTGTCAGATCGATTTACAAATAGCGATGGCCTAAAGACCCACCCATTTCGCGTGTCACATTCCCTCTTATGCTAGGAAGATTTCTTAAAGACCCACCAGATCACGTGTCAAAATCACGGGTTTCGCGTGTTTTCACTCTTATAGTTGCTAAGAAGTCTTGTTTTGACCAGGTTTGACTCCCATACAAATGTCCCCAAATTAAAAACGAAACATCATTTTAAAGAGCAGCCTCAATTTGAAGTTGGTGCAAATGTCCCCAAATTGAAAACGAAACATAATTTTAAAGAGCAGCCTCAATTTGAAGTTGGGGACATTTGTATGTGGGTCACAGCTACCTAAAAAAAACCAAGGGACTTAACCGTGGTGCGTCAGTGTGTCTTTAAGATTTCTTGTAAGAGTGGAAACACGTGAAAACCGTGATTTCGACACGTGATGTGGTGGGTCTTTTAAGTGCGTCCGTTCTTTCAAATGGTCACCTTCCTTGTTGAAGCGTTTTCCCACTTATAAGTCATTTAACACTTAACTGTGCCACTGGCGTGAAACTGAAAATGTCCAAAGCCTAAAATGTCGTGTAGACCTGATAGTAATACACTACACTAATACACCAGGGCCTGTATTCACGTTGAGATAGCATGAGACTTAGCATGATGCTAACTTAGAAGCTCTTCCAATGTCCTATAGGATTTAATAGGACTTTTGGAAGAGCTTCTAAGTTAGCATGATGCTAAGTCTCATGCTATCTCAACGTGAATACAGGCCCAGGACAGTGCTGTAATCAAGAAGGGGTATTGTTGCGTCTGTGATCCACCTTGCATTGTACCCGCCCCTTTGTCTCTTGTTCTTGTCTCTGTCTCTCTCTCTGGTCTCTGTGTCTGTCTTCACATATCTTTCTCTTGTTCTTGTCTCTGTCTCTCTCTCTCTCTGGTCTCTGTGTCTGTCTTCACATATCTTTGTCTCTGTCTCTCTCCGTCTCCCTGTCTCTGTCTGCTCCTATGTCTTGTCTGTCTATCTCTCTATCTCTGTGTCTCTGTCTATCTCTATCTCTCTCTCTCTCTCTCTCTCTCTCTCTCTCTCTCTCTCTCTCTCTCTCTCTCTCACTCTCCCCCTCCCCACTGTTCCCTTGTGACATGGGCGTGTTTATATAATGGCCTATGGCTGATGTACATTAATATAAAGACTCAGACTCAGACTCTCTCTCTCTCTCTCTCTCTCTCTCTCTCTCTCTCTCTCTCTCTCTCTCTCTCTCTCTCTCTCTCTCTCTCTCTCCTCTCTCTCTCTCTCTCTCTCTCTCTCTCTCTCTCTCTCTCTCTCTCTCTCTCTCTCTCTCTCTCTCTCTCTCTCTCTCTCTCTCTCTCTCTCTCTCTCTCTCTCTCTCTCTCTCTCTCTCTCTCTCTGACTTTATCCCAATCAACCCGTTCCCTCCTGCTTATACGTGGGTGTGCGCGCGCAAATGTATATATATGTGTGTGTGTGTGTGTATGTATGTGGGTGTGTGTGTGTGTGTGTGTGTGTGTGCACGCGCTTGCTTGCACGTTTACATTTGCGCGTGTGTGCTCATACTCAGGCGTGTGGTAGTGTACAGGCGAGGGATGGAAGAGGTATAATTGGTGGTTTTTAAATGTATGTATAGTTTGGAGAGAATTGATTAGCTAATGAGAGAGAGAGAGAGAGAGAGAGAGAGAGAGAGAGAGAGAGAGAGAGAGAGAGAGAGAGAGAGAGAGAGAGAGAAAACACTGAACTGTTTTAATGTCATTGGCTTACATAGCTTAGATGACATGGGGGTGCGAATAGAACAGAATAATGGGAAAATAGAATAAAATCAATCAAGGCATGAAAAATAAAATAAAAACAAAAGGTCTGTCTCGACCATCCAATCATATTCAAATTAAGCATATCAGATGCCCACACTTTTACCCTAATACATTATTCAAGACTTTCCATTAAGAAGTAATGTTTTGTCTATGTTCTTCTTGGATTTGCTTTTGCTTAGTTCTAATATTCAGAGCTTCTGCAATATATT
>CM065691.1:16916170-16918670 GCA_017654935.2 Phymorhynchus buccinoides
GTGTTGTGTCCAAGATGTTAAACAGTGGACCCTTCAGAATAAGATACAGCTAAGCGAAGATAAAACCGAAGCTTTATTGATTGATCTCTTCCAATTCCCACGAATCCCACCCTTTCTCTGTAACTCTTGGTGAGAATGTTATTGCCTTTTTTAAAAATTATTCTGCTCGTAATCTAGGTGTTGTGTGTCAACAAATCTTTGTCAATGAGTGCTCAGGTAAACAAAATCTGTCAGACTGGATACCTTGAACTTAGGAGAATCAGTTCTATACGTCATTACTTAACGAAAGATGCTACTGCAAAACTAATATCTTCACTTGTCCTGTCCCGACTTGACTATGCAAACTCTCTTCTGGCCGGTCTTCCACACAAAACATACAGATAACATTCAAAGAGTAATGAATTGTGCTGCTCGTTTAATATACAGGAACAGGTCTTCTAGGCGTGAGCATGTCACTCCTCTTCTGTCTGAACTGCACTGGCTGCCTGTATCTCACAGGATTCACTACAAAATTGCTCTCATCTGCTTCAATGTAATTTCTAACACCGCTCCTCCATACCTCTGTCAACTCCTTGAGTTATGCACTCCCTCCAGGTCTCTCCGCTCCTCTGCTGACACAAGAATATTTCGTGTTCAACAATACCGCAAGAAGTTCCAGGGAGGCCGTGCTTTTGCTTACGTTGGTCCTGTGATCTGGAACAGCCTACCTTTCTCTGTCCGTCATGCGCAAACTCTGTCCTCTTTTAAGTCTCAGCTGAAAACTCACCTCTTCTCTCTGTCTTACCCCTAACTGCACCGAGCCCTGTGTGGTCCTGGTACCGTGGTCATGGGTGTGTCTTACTCCTAACTGCACCGAGCCCTGTTTGGTCCTGGTACCGTGGTCATTGGTGTGTCTTACTCCTAACTGCACCGAGCCCTGTGTAGTCCTGGTACCGTGGTCATGGGTGTGTCTTACTCCTAACTGCACCGAGCCCTGTTTGGTCCTGGTACCGTGGTCATGGGTGTGTCTTACTCCTAACTGCACCGAGCCCTGTGTGGTCCTGGTACCGTGGTCATGGGTGTGTCTTACTCCTAACTGCACCGAGCCCTGTTTGGTCCTGGTACCGTGGTCATGGGTGTGTCTTACTCCTAACTGCACCGAGCCCTGTTTGGTCCTGGTACCGTGGTCGTGGGTGTGTCTTACTCCTAACTGCACCGAGCCCTGTTTGGTCCTGGTACCGTGGTCGTGGGTGCGTCTTGGGCGGTTGATGCGATTTGGCTGGCAGAACGACTGGCAGTTTGGTCTGGTTTGCATTTTGCTACCCGTGTTGGCTGACTAGGTCGCACTCATGATTTCGGTACGCGCATGCATGTAAAGTAGCCTTTGGGTAAGAATGTCTTTTATGTGTGTTTGTGTGTGTGTGTGCTGTGCGTGTGTTTGTGTGGGTATGTGTGTGTGTGTGTGTGTGTGTGTGTGTGTGTGCGCGTGTGCGTGCGTGTGCGTATGCGTGTGCATGTGCGCGCGCACGTGTGAAGTATCGGATTTGTATTTAATATATATATTTCTGAACGTTTTGTGTTTATTACTGTTGTTATTGTTGTTGTCTAAATTTAACTTTGTAAGCGCTCTGAGCTCTTTGGAGAAAGAGCGCAACAAATATCCATTATTATTATTATTATTATTATTATTATTATTATTTTGTCATTATTGTATGTATTTGTGTACGTGTGTGTGTGTGTGTGTGTGTGTGCAGACCAACACAAAAGGCCGCCACCCAAAGCTAGCAAGAAATCCAAAAGAAACAGTGTAAGTACAAACTGTGTTGCCCCATGTTTGTTTATGTGTTTGTGTGCATGCTTGTTTTGTTTGTTTGTTTGTTCGATTGATTGTTTGTTTGTCTGTCACGTGGATTCTTCATGCACAATCATGTATTTCCTTCACCATGTACCTCAACGAGAGAGAGAGAGAGAGAGAGAGAGAGAGATGAGAGAGAGAGAGAGAGAGAGAGGAGAGAGAGAGGGAGGAGAGGGAGGGAGGGAGGGAGGGAGGGAGGGAGGGAGGGAGGGAGGGAGGGAGGGAGAGAGAGAGAGAGAGAGAGAGAGAGAGAGAGAGAGAGAGAGAGAGAGAGAGGTGGGAGGAGGGAGGGAGGGAGGGGGGGGAGGAGAGAGAGGAGAGAGAGAGAGGGAGGGAGGGAGGAAAGAGAGAGAGAGAGAGAGGGAGGAGGAGAGAGAGAGAGAGAGGGAGGGAGGGAGGAGAGAGAGGAGAGAGAGAGAGAGAAGAGAGAGAGAGAGAGAGAGAGAGAGAGCGAGCGAGCACAGCTGTTCCGTTCCGTTGCACATTTTTGTTGCACACAAAGTTGAGCTGTTTAGTTTAAGTGACTGAATTGATCAATCTTGAGATAAATAGTACTTTGTCCCTTCCATGATGGTGGTGTTTGTGTGTGCGTGTTTTGTGTGTGTGTGTGTGTGGTGTGTGGGGGGGGGGGGGGGGTCGTGCGTGCATGCACGCGCGTGTGTGTTT
>CM065691.1:16923670-16928670 GCA_017654935.2 Phymorhynchus buccinoides
TATTTTGATGTCAACATACATGAACAAAAAACCTAGGTTTTTTTATGAAGAGTAAAGGGAGTGGAGGCTGGATGAAATCCGTAAATACTAAAATGTGCAATCTTGCAAAAACAACGGGGGGGTGGAGGGCGGGGGTGGTGGGGGTGAGAGAGGACACACACACATGCAGAGAGAGAGAGACAGAGAGAGAGAGACAGACAGAGCGTTACCAAGGAGAGCAAACAGAGAGAGAGAGACAATAGATAGAGAGAGAGAGAGAGAGAGAGAGAGAGAGAGAGAGAGAGAGAGAGAGAGAGAGAGAGAGAGAGAGAGAGAGAGAGAGAGAGAGAGAGAGAGAACGATATATATAGAGAGAAAGACGGAGCGATAGAGACAGAGAGAGAGACGGGATGTGGATGAGGGTACAACCGGGTGGATGAGGGTACAACCCAAAATGGGCACACTTTCTCTCGATGTCCGGCTGGTATCATGTTAAAACTTTGCATGCACGGGATGACTTGGGCGTAACCATTGTTATGTTTGTCAGGGTGGTGACTACAATGCAAGGAGGGGGGGGGAGGGAGGGGGGGGGGCGGGGCGAACAACAACATGATTGTGTTTGAGTGAAGGGTGTGGGAGAGAGAGAGGTGGGGAGGGTGGGGGGGTGGGGTTGTGGTGCGTGTGACACTGTACGTGCATGCGAGCCCAGGTGTGTTTGTGAGTGAGTGTGTGTGTGTGTGTGTGTGTGTGTGTGTGTGTGTGTGTGTGTGTGTGTGTGTGTGTGTGTGTGTGTGTGTGTGTGTGTGTGTGTGTGTGTGTGAGAGAGTGTGTGTGTGAGTGTGTGTGTGTGTGTGTGTGTGTGTGTGTGTGTGTGTGTGTGTGAGAGAGAGTGTGTGTGTGTGTGTGTGTGTGTGTGTGTGTGTGTGAGTGTTTTGTGTGTGTGTGTGTGTGTGTGTGTTTGTGAGTGTGTGTGTGTGTGTGTGTGTGTGTGTGTGTGTGTGTGTGTGTGTGTGTGTGTGTGTGTATGTGTGTGTGTCCGCGCGTGCGCGTGAGTGAGGAGGGTGTGTGCGTGTGCGTACGTGCGTGCGTGCGTGTTTGGAGTGATGGAAAGTGAGCAAGAGGGGTGCAATGAAAGAGTGGAGGAGGTACGAGCGTCTATTTCGGACGAGGGGCGTGGGATTATCATTAAAGATTGGAGTTTTGTGGGGCTCATATCAAAACGAAGCCACACACTAGGTCACCAAACAGTCCACCCCCCCACCCCCCACTTTACCCCACCCCACACCACCCTACCCACACGTCCTGCTTTCTATTTCTATTTTTAATTTTTGTTGCTAGTTCGTGCCTTGGGGCCTTTATTCAAACGGCTCGTTACCATTGGTTGACATTAGTCTGAAGTTTGGGCCAACAGTAAAGGGCCAGCCACATGATCATAATTTAATATCTGTATCGTTACAAATTCGGGACTTTACTGGCGTTGCACTGCACGAAAAAAATTATATCTACTAGTGTCCCATATGTGTCTGTTCCAGACCGGAGGACGTTAAACAGATTTTCATTCAGGGCCAGCCACACTGCATACAATTTGACCCCAATGTGATACGATTGTCACGATGTCTGACACGCGAAATATTTTCTGCATAAAAATTACTCTACTTTTTTTTTCCCCCCGTTCACTATATTCATGTAGACCGCAATAATACACGAATAAAATAAAATGTCGGATAAAAAAAAAGAAGAAAAAAATATATTTTATCAGATTCGTGCACTACGGGAGACTACAAAATGTAGTGAACATAACTTAGTAACTAGTAGGATTTCATTAGATTCATATATAGACAGTAGGATTTTACGTCAATCATGCCTCAGTCACGAATGCCAAAACTCGGATCGCGCTGAATCGAATCGTATGCAGTGTGGCTGGCTCTTTAAAGACCCACCAGATCACGTGTCAAAATCACGGTGCGCGAAAATGGTGTTTTACGTCCTCTTGGTCTGAATCAGACACACATGGGACATTTGTAAATACAAATATGGTGGGAACAATACTGGAGGCAATGCCCGGAGGCAGTACGAAACTAGTGAAGTCCCGATTTTTAAAATTTATTAATAGGTAGGTGTAGCGGTGACACAATCACGGGTTTCACGTGTTTCCCCTCTTATAGCTGGTAAGAAATCTTGCTTTGACCAGGTTTGACTCCCATACAAAATGCTCCCAAATTGAAAACGAAACATCATTTTAAAGAGCATCCTGAATTTGAAGTTGGTGGCATATGTATGTGGGTCGCAGCTACCCAGAAAAAACACCCAAGAGACTTAATCGTGGTTGGGTCAGTGTGTCTTTAAAACGAGAGCTGTACAAGAAATGATTTTCAACACTAATGGAAATCATGATAGGGGGTTAGTGTTTTGTGAATGACTTTGGACAAGGGGCGGGTGGTGGTGGTGGGGTCTCTTAGTGCTGCAACACAGGGGGGTTGGTCAGTCTTAGGCTCGGTGTACATCTCGTGTCCTGGCTAATACAAAGCATCTGTTTTGTTTCATTCTGTGTTTTTCTCACACCCGCTGCCATGTCATTCACACCGACTGGCGTGCGCTGTGTACACATTTGGTCCGCTGTCGCCCATGTTGTTTGGGTCTTGGGGGGGAAGGGAGACCAAAAGAAACAGGCCTGCCTGTGTGCATAACCTGTCAGTGAGTCAAAAGCAACAAGGCGTGTGCTACCTGTCACACGATTGTCAAACATGCAGGGTCCTCGGTACAACACAGATGGACACCGGGCATTAGGAGACCTTCGCCCACGCCCGCTGTCCTCCGGTCTTTTTTTCCCGTTGAGTAATAGTCTTCATAGGCTCCTTCAGCGTAACTGATACAGATACAGATACAGAGAGCAGGGATGTACCCTGGGCAAGGCATCACCCCTGTAAACAAAGTCCAGCCCCAGCTCTCAAGAATAGCCTCAACCGCCTCCTCTGCTATAGTAATAATAGTAATAATAATGATAATAATAATAATAATAATAATAATACAGTGGAACCTCCCTTATAAGACCTCCCATGATGAGACTCCCTCCCACATAAGACCTATTTCTCTGAGATATTGCCCTTCTTTGTAAGTATTAAAATTACCTCCCTATAAGACCCCTCCCTTATAAGACCTCATTTTGGATGATTTTTTTTAAGGGAGTTTCCACTGTAATAATAATAATAATAATAATAATAATAATACTTTTATTTATATAGCGCAATAATCCATTGAAAATGCTCTTATGCGCTCTCTTTACAGTGACAAGATAGGAAGATGACGTAAGGTATTGAAATACAAACAAATCATTAAAATTCATGACAAGTAATAACGGCACAAAATCAACATCACTACAAAAGAAAGAAGTCATAGTCGGACTCGACAGACTGGCATACTTAATGCTACTGCCAAAAATAGTGAAGTCTGTTGCTCTAACTCCCGTGATCGTCATCGAAGGCTCTGACGCATGGTGGTTTAACCCTTTCACCGCCAAAGTCGCATTTTAGCACCACAGTGATTTTAACACCTATGTCACTAAAAAGCATAACATTGGGGTCTATTATCCAAAGACTTAGTTTTATGAAGCAAGGATGGACCTTATTTTATATATGTCACAGAAGAATCCCCAATACTGCAGATAGATTTTGTTGTCTACACAGGTAAATTTAATGGACATTTTTGGTTGAAATATGGCTGGCGGTGAAAGGGTTAAATTAAAGGAACGTGTTAATTGTTTTAGACACACCTTCTTTTTTGTTTGCCTCCTACCACCACAGACATGTTATATGTGTACAGATTAAAGATCCACCAGATCACGTGTCAAAATCACGGGTTTCACGTTTCCCCCCTCTTATAACTGGAAATAAATCTTGTTTTGACCAAGTCTGACTCCCATATAAATGGCCCCAAATTCAAACCGACACATCAGTTTAAAGAGCAGCCTCAACTTGAATAGGGGAAATTTGTATGTAGGTCACAGCAACCCAGAAAAAAACAAGGGACTTCATCGTGGTGTGTCACTGGGTCTTTAAAGGCACACTGAGCCAGCACGATTAAGTCCCTTGTTTTTTTCTGGGTCGGTGTGGCCCACATACAGACTTCCCTCATAAAAAATAAATAAATACGATCAAGTCTGCTCTTTAAAGTGATGTCTCGTTTTCGTGCATGAGGACATTTGCATGAGAGTCACACTTGATCAAAATAAGATTTCTTACCAGCTATAAGAGGGAAAACGCGTGATCTGGACACGTGACATACTAGGTCTTTAAGCAGAAGCACGCCCCATAATTATAAGGTGTTTGTGGACTCGAGGTAAAAGTATGTTAAATTTGGAAATGCCGATGAAAAAGAGAGAGAGAAACTTTCAAAGACATGCCATGTGGACACAGGGGTGGGCGTGGAACTCTCACTCAACTTTGGTTTGTTTTGCATCATTCTCTCACTGACTATAGCTACTTCTATCATTAAGAGCGATTTTACAACAAGAGAAAGTGTAAACAAGTGCAACGCCGAGCGGCTGCAAAGTCCCCTCGCAGCATCGCCGAGCTACTCGGAAATCGGAATGTGTCGGCTGTACACATAAATAAAAACGCATCAAAACAGCACGTAACTACATAAAAACGCATCAAAACAGCACGTAACTGAATAGGTTTTTTTATATATAGCCTTGGGGTTCGGACCCGTGATTTGAGCGCGTGCGATCATGCGCACACGCGCGCACAGAAACATTCATGACAACTGTGTTATAGACCATTCATCAAGAAATGTTGTGAAAAAAACTGCATTGAAATGCATGCAAAACTTCGCGAGATATTAACGATTATGTGTTTCGGGGTTTGAACCCCGTAACTGGCGCGACCTTGACCTTAATGTAACACTAAATACATCAGTGGATAGCTTGCATCTTGGCAAACTAGTATACCAAATTTGATGATGATAGACTGAATAGTTTTTGAGAAAAACGGACGAATAGCCGGACGGAGGCACGCCGGACGGAC
>CM065691.1:16946170-16951170 GCA_017654935.2 Phymorhynchus buccinoides
TGAGAAATGAGGACAGAAACAGTGGTTATGTCCCTTTTAACCCTTTCGCCGCCAAAGTCGCATTTTAGCACCACAATGATTTGACACCTATGTCACTAAAAGGCATCAATTTGGGGTCTATTATCCAAAGACCTCATTGTGTTAGTTTTGGGAAGTAAGGATAGACCTTATTTTATATATGTCACAGAAGAACCCCCAATACTGCAGATGGATTTGTAAATTTAATGGAAATTGTGGGCTGAAATATAGATCATATGGCGGTGAAAGGGTTAAACAGGACACATTTTACACGTCGATAGGCCAGTTGAATTCTCCGTTCAAGTTCCAGTCTGAGTTTTTGGATAGCTTGCACTGTGAATAGTGTACTGTCCCCACTAACGATAACTCTATCAGCCCGGTTCGCCGAGCTTTTAAGTAGTCCATCTTACCCTTTTAGAATATCTTTGGTGCATCCCCATTGTCGCTGTGGCTTTTTCGATTTAGGCCGTGTACACACATAAGCGGGTATTCCATGCGGAAACCCGTGCGCAATCCATAAATAAGTGAAACAAAGAAGGGAAAACTCGAGATAGACTATACATCTGTATCGTTAAAAATTCGGGACTTTCTTGGAGTTTCACTGCCTCCGGGCATTGCCTCCAGGATCGTTCCCACCATCTTTTTATCTACTAATGTCCCATATGTGTCTGCTTCAGACCGGAGGACGTTAAACGTATTTTCATCTCAAGGGAAAAGATTTGCGCACGTGTCCGAATTTCCCCTATATGCGTAAACTTTTATCCTTCTTTCTTCCACTTATTTAGGGGTTTTGTGTACGGAACTTACGTGTCTAATGTGAACCCGGCGTAGGGTACGCAGATATATGCCGGAATGTATTTGTGTGTGTTTGTATTTGAATTGTTTTCTAGTCACAAGTGTCGTAGAGTGGCTCAGAGGTAACGCGTTCGCCTCGTGCACCATATAACCCGAGTTCTAACCTGGGTACAGGGATTTTTCCTCTCACTCTGCACTAGGCTTTAGTATGGTCTGAACGTGGAGTCTTTCGGATGAGACGATAAACCGAGGTCTCTTGTGCCCATGCACTTAGCACACGTTAAACCCAGTGGCCAAAAAAAAGTTGTCATTTGGTCAAATTTACCACCAAACCTTTCCTTCCTCATCAGCCACACAAAAATCGCATGCAAATAAAAAGGGGGGGAAATGGGTGGCGCACCTCTGGCTGCGACGCGCTCTCCAGGTGGGAGCAACCCGAATTTCACAGAGACGTCTCTGTGACTATAAAGTAGAGTACAGAGGCTCGAGTCTGAGAAATTCGGGTTGCTCTCACCTGGAGAGCGCGTCGCCGCTAGTGCAACAGCACCCATTTCCCCCATCACCCTAACAACTAATGGGTAGGGGTGGGGTGGGATGGGAGAGGATCCCCAACTAAAGTAAAGTAATGTCTCATATGTCTTCGGTCGAGAAGACGTAAAGCAAAATAATCCGAGGATATTCGTAGGGTTGCGTAGTAAACACATTCCTGCAGACACCCAGCTTTTTCTCCACCGGGGGAGATTAGATTGCAAATTCAAATAACAACGGAAAAACTCTCTCCAGACTCCGTGTATAATGAGGGCTGATTGGGGCGCGGGATGAAAGAAAGTTACCGCCCTTATAACTAACCTCACCTCGACCTTTTTAAAGACCCACCAGGTCACGTGTCAAAATCACGGGTTTCACGTGTTTCCCCTCTTATAGCTCGTAAGAAATCTTGTTTTGACCAGGTTTGACTCCCATACAAATGTCCCCACATTGAAACCGAAGCATCACGTTAAAGAGCAGCCTCAATTTGAAGTTGGGGACATTTGTCACAGCTACCCAGAAAGAAAACAAGGGACTTAATCGTGGTGGGTCAGTGTGTCTTTAAGAAACCGTGGGTTGCTTTGGTATATGAATAGCGTTTAGCTTGAGATTGGGCAGGGTGGTTTTAAAACGATGTCCTGCTGCTGACCACAGGTCAAAGTTGTTGGTGACCCTGGCATGACCACTGTAGGGCTTATCGCTGTGAAGAGAGAGGTAGGGAGGGAGAGAGGTGGGTGGGGAGGGAGAGAGAGAGAGAAAACATTGAACATAAAAAGCTATGTTATTGTGTATTGCCCTTAGGCTACACTACAAGGAAGGTGGGCTAGTTCGAGTCGTATTCAGAAAGCAAAAATGGAATGAGAGAGAGAGAGAGAGAGAGAGAGAGAGAGAGAGAGAGAGAGAGAGAGAGAGAGAGAGAGAGAGAGAGAGAGTTGACAAATTTGATGTCAATAGCTACATGAAAGCCATCAGAGAGAGAGAGAGAGAGAGAGAGAGAGAGAGAGAGAGAGAGAGAGAGAGTGACAAATTGATGATTTAATGTAAATAGCTACACAGCCATCAGAGAGAGAGAGAGAGAGAGAGAGAGAGAGAGAGAGAGAGAGAGAGAGAGAGAGAGAGAGATGGGGGCCATTTTTGAGTAGAAAGGGGGGTAATTAATTGACGTTGATGCTGGGAGGCTGGGTGTGGTGCGGTGACCAGCAAGGGGTTACTTCCCCTCGGTGTGTACACTGGCGATGTCCTGATACTGATAGTGATAGCTCTCCCTCAGGCGTGGTAGCGGCTGACTGGTAGCAATGCTGGTAGTAGTAAGTAGCAAGTATCTATCTGTCCCTCTGTCTATCTCTTTCATTATCTATCGTATGCCGTGTTTCTTTTTTTAAAAAGTCGCAAAGAACTGTTTCGAATCTTACCTGTAAAGGCAAAACAAGCGCGAAATCGCCATAGTTTGTGGCACGCGGTCTATTTTTACCACTCCAATCATGAGTTACCTCCCCTGGCTTTTCAATAATTTTAATCTGTAAACCAGAATGTTGTCTCTGCACCATTTCGTAACTTTTTATATCTTTTGGAAAACATTTAAAAGAAGCACCGCATACTCGTCGTGTCTGTTGTAGTGTCTGTATTACGTATGTTTATTATTTTGTACGCTTTTAAAATACATCATTTTAAAGAGCGGCCAGAAGTGTAGCCTCGATTTGAAGTGCGACAATTTTGTCAAAATGTGCGACAATTTTGGACCGACCGACAGACAGACAGACAGACCGACCGACAAAGTGAGTTATAGGTTTGTGGCTTGAGCCACAAACAAAAACAACCGATCCCAGGGATCGGGTCTCGCTAATCAGAAACGTGCTACCTCGCAGTGGGTCGCGCCACATGGGAAAAAGAAGTGTTGCTTTCGCGAGCAGCGAGGCAAATGAGGCCGCGCAGAAGAAGATTTAACCTTTACGTTCTATCGGTTCAAATGGACACATTTGGGACTATGCTAGGATACAGATGAAGGGGAAGGGTCGAAGGAAAGAAATTGAATTTACTACTGGGATGGATTCTATGGCTGGGAGAATATCTCGCAGGTGGCGAAGTTCGGCGCAGCGCGAGTATTATATATGTATTGTTGTATATCTTAAGCTACAATACACATGTGTGTTATCTCTTCTTTTTTTCCTGAGCACACCAGCGAGAGCCTCTTCTTTCCATTTCTGAGCCGAGAGTGGGCGTATACCCGATCCATTGGATCAAATGCTGTGACTAAAGCCGGCGACAGACTATGTGACTGCCTCACGTGACTCGATCAGGTCGTGACGTTTCACCTCATTTGCATACCATGCTGCTCGATCAGTCTGACTCAGTCGGGCCCAGTCAGGTGACAGGGCCGAATAGGGCGGGTTCTAAATTTCACTGATCGAGTCGGATGGCTTGTGACCTCTTCTGTGCGGGAAACAAAATTTGGTCAACGTCACGACCTGATCGAGTCATATGAGGCAGTCACATAGTCTGACTCCAGCTTAAGAGCTTGCCGCAACAAGAGGAAACGAGAGACAATAATGTGAGCAGCAACCGATATTATCCACTCATGAAACGTCGTATATAGCTTTTCGTGTAGTAGGCTTACTTATCGGAAGATGTGCATACTGTTTGCTATTTCACATTGTAAAGCAAACTGGAGAGGTTCATTATGGTTCTAGCCATTTTCTTGCCCAAATCGTGCCTTTTTTGAGGCAAGAGTATTCACTGAAACATTGATTTTCCTGAAGCAAGCTAGAATTCTAGCTATCTCGCTCTGAAGCACGCTTCTGTATTGTCCCTTTTGTTTGACTGATCCACGTTGACTAGATTTTCTTTTTCGATAAAATAAAAATAGATTTCGGTTTCTGTGTAATGTTTCTTGTTCTGTGATGTTGTTGACGTACCCTGGCTAAAAGACTCCAGGGACCATTCCAATAGTGGAAGCACTTGAACACTATGGTACAGATGCATCAGCTAAGGATGAGAACATTACGTGTGTGACCGGTTTTTTTATTACCCCGCCACGTGGGCAGACACACTCCGTCTTCGGGGGATGTTCTGTGATCATCCTCATGAAATATACTTAGTTGTAACACTGCTGTATCAAAACTATATTGCTTAAGCATAATTATACTGTATAGCAACAAGAACAACAGCGATAATTTCATCTTCAGGTATTACATAATGATACTGTTCAACAATGGGCGTAGAACACCTCGTCCTGTCCATCATCATATAATAAAAAGGCAAGCGTGTGTGTGTGTGTGTGTGTGTGTGTGTGTGTGTGACTGTCTGTGTGTGTGTGTGTGTGTGTGTGTGTAAAACACAAAACGGGCCTTATAACTCCGCCGTTTTTCGACCGAAACGCTTCAAATTTGCTATGAGCCCTAACAGGGCGATGGCAACGGCAACCGAGTCGGCCGTGCGGTTGGGGTGGGGTGGGGGATGGTTGGGTTGAGGTGGGAGGGGGGGCAGTGGGGAGTCTGTATGTCTCTCTGTCTCTGTCTTTTTCTGTCTGTCTCTCTCTGTGTGTATGTTTGTGTCTCTCTCTCACTTTCTGACTCTATCTTCCCCCCCCCCCCCCTCTCTCTCTCTCTCTGGTTTAAACGTTTTTATTGTCTTTACATAACAAACATACAAAGCAACAAAAC
>CM065691.1:16961170-16976170 GCA_017654935.2 Phymorhynchus buccinoides
GACTCGCAGACATCGTCATAATCGGATCACATTTGGGTCGAATCGTGGAAGTATTTCAGTTGAATCGTGACTCGCAGACATCGTCACAGTCGGATCACATTTGGGTTGAATCGTATGCAGTGTAGCGGGCCCTCAAAGGGCCAGCCACACGTCCACTAAAATCGCACGACTGTACGATGCGATTCGATCACGTGGGTCTCGAAGCGCGAATCACATTTATTCTTGGAGACCGCGTGATCGAATCGTATCGTACAGTCGTGCGATTTTAGTGGACGTGTGGCTGGCCCTTTATAAAGTCGTTGTCTTCTCCCAGTGCAAAAAAGAAAGAAAGAAAAAAAAACGCGGGCGCGCGCGCGCGCGTGTGTGTGTGTGTGTGTGTGAGAGAGAGAGAGAGAGAGAGAGAGAGAGAGAGAGAGAGAGAGAGAGAGAGAGAGAGAGAGAGAGGTGTTACATTTGCTAGAGCCTGAACTGAGGAACCCATCATTGCGAAACTTGGCAGAATCGCCTGGAAGTTAATAATGACTGTGAATGCTATTACAGTCAAAAAATAGCTAGCTCACAAACTTCTTTCTCTTCATTGAGTGGGTGGAACAGCTTGAGAATATGACCTGTAATTATTTCGTACTTTATTTCTTCTTTTTTTGGTGGTTGTTGGGGGGTGAGGTGCGTGTGTGTGTGTGTGTGTGTGTGGGGGGGGGGGGGGGGCTACTTATACAAATTTTAATGCAAAAAATGCATTGGTGTTATTTTCTTAACTATAAACTTAATGTTGATTATTTACGAAAACGCCAGGCTGGCTGAGTGAGAGAGGCAACCACCCAAATTGTACTTTAAAAAAAATAATATATATATATTTGTTTATATCAAAAACGATTTCTGATAACAGCAGACCCATTGTCCATTGTGTGTCCTATTCGCAAACATGCACGCGCGGCGTGTGACCATCTCAAGAGGGCCTCGCGTCCTGACTCGGTTAACAGGTTTTCTCAAAGGTGTTGTTTTCTTTTCGTACTTCCAGTTTAGTCTATAAGAACGGGAGTAGATTGGAATGGGAACTAGGCCTGTGCGTTTATCTGTCTGTGTGCGCGCGTGTGTGTGTGTGTGTGTGTGTGTGTGTGTGTGTGTGTGTGTGTGTGTGTGAACGGGTGTGTGTGTGTGTGTGTGTGTGTTTGTGTATATATGTGTGTGTGTGTGTGTGTGTGTGTGTGTGTGTGTGTGTGTGTGTGTGTGTGTGTGTGTGTGTGTGTGTGTGTGTGTGTGTGTGTTGTTGTTCTTCAGTTTAACGTCCTTCCACTAAAAGTGATGAAGATAATATTGTATTGTAGTGTGATGTTGGTGTGGTGAGTGTGTGAGTGTGTGTGTGTCTGTAAATGTGTATAAGCATTAAAATAAGTTATGCAGACCTGATCATAACCCCACCCTCATTATAAAAAAAGAAAAGTGTGTGTGTGTATGTGTGTGTGTGCGTGTGTGCGTGCGTGCGTGCGTGGTGTGTGTGTGTGTGTGTGTGTGTGTTGTGTGTGTGTGTGTGTGTGTGTGTGTGTGTGTGTGTCTTTCATTTAACGTCTATCTACTTCTCGTGAGATTAGACGGTATGAGTGAGTGTGCGTGTGTGCGTGCGTGCGTGCGCGCGTGCGCGCGTGTGCGTGCGCGCGTGTGCGTGCGCGTGTGAATAAAATATACAATTACTCACTATTGCCACACCCATACAGGATTTGTTTCTAACACAAAAAACCCACAATAAACGACCCAAGAGTAAAAAAAAAACAAAAAAACATCTCCTTTGTCTCTCATCAGTAAAGGGACCGATACACTGCATACGATTCGATCCTAATGCGATAATGCGACATGCGAGTCGCCTGTACACAAATCTGAGGGGAAATCTAGGTTTTTGTATCAGTCATTTTATTTGTACTAGGCGCAACGCATTTTATTTGTACTAGCGCAACGCCCAGTACCGGCAACGCCCAGTACTGGTAACGCCTAGTACCGGTACTGCCAAGAACCGGTAATGCTGAGTACCGGTTTTGCTGGGTCCGCAAAATATTATATTATTACTTTTGTCTGTGTCCCTCCTTCCATCTTCTTTTCTCATCCCATTACCCCCCCCCCCCCCCCCGACCCCCCCAAAAAAAAACCCACCCCATCCCCCCCCCCCGACCCCCCAAACATCCCCACCCCCGCCCCCTACTCCCCACCCCCACCCTATACACACACGATGATAATAGGGTTTTTATGCCCTCTTCGGCCTTTCGTCCATGTGGGGCATTTGTGAATACAAAGATGGTGGGAACAATACTGGAGGCAATGCCCGGAGGCAGTGCTAAACCAGTAAAGTCCCGATTTTTTAATAATACAGATATGTGTAGCAGTAACCACGCTTCTTCTCTCATGCCCTTGTAATCCCCACTTCCCCCCCCCCCCCACCCGACCCCACCCCAACCATGGCGGACCCTTTAAGACAAACGAGTAAGCCTACGTCCAAAAGACCCACTGTATGCGAAGCAATTTAATTGTGTTGATGTCTGTGAGTTATGACTTACATGAAAAACTTCTGTCCCAAAAAAACAATTGAACTGTTTTGGTTCATTCCATCTTCTTCTCTCATCATGTTCTACTACCCCCACCCACCCACCCCCACACACACACACCCCCCCCAACCATAATACCGCTCTCACGATTCTCTACAAATTTGCTGCCAGGCTTTGCCCCGGCCACAGCAAGCCTGACAGCAAATTTGAAGCGATTCGGTTAAGAAACGCCCGTTTCCCGTTGGCGCTGCTCTGAGAGTGACGCGCTCTCCCGATTCTCTTCAAATTTGCTGCCCGGCTTTGCCTCGGCCACAGCAAGCCTGACAGCAAATTTGAAGCGATTCGGTTAAGAAACGGCGGAGTTATAAGGCCCCGTTTCCCGTTGGCGCTGCTCTGAGAGTGACGCTCTCTCCCGATTCTCTTCAAATTTGCTGCCAGGCTTTGCCCCGACCACAGCAAGCCTGACAGCAAATTTGAAGCGATTCGGTCGAAAAATGGCGGAGTTATAAGGCCCGTTTTGTGTTTCACACACACACACACACACACACACACACACACACACACACACACACACACACACACACACACACATACACACACACACACACATACAGACACTTGCCTTTTTATTATATGATGATGATTCATGTATTCGGGTCTACTTGGGGTACAGTGAGCGTAAATAAGAGCATTACTTTCAGACGGATGCATTTTACGTGAGTCATGACTCACAGACATCGTCGCAATCGCATCGCATTGGGATCGAACAGTATGTAGTGTAGCGGGCCCTTAACTGGAAATGAACGTTCGTTTAACGTCCTCCGGCCTGGGACAGGCACACATGGGACATTAACCCTTTCACCGCCAATGTCGCATTTATGCACACCACAATGGTTTGACACCCACGTCACTCAAAGGCATCAAATCAGGACCTGTCATAACTTATTTTCTTAATTTTGGGAGGTAAGGATAAGCACAATGTTATGCATTTCACCGAGATATTCCCAATATTGCAGATACATTTTTATTTCTACCCTGTCCAGTTTAATGGTATTTTCTTGCTAAAAACAAAAAATGGCTGGTGGCGAAAGGGTTAAAGACCCACCACGTCACGTGTCGAAATCACGGTTTTCACGTGTTTTCCCTCTTATCGCTGGTAAGCAATCTTAGGAAATCTTCCAAGCATAAGAGGGAATGTGACACGTGTCGTGGGGGGTCTTTGATGACTTTAAAGATAGTGGGGCGATCCTGGAGGTAGTGCAATACCAGGAAAGTCCCGAGTTTTTAAACGATAAAGATATACGAGCAATGCCTTAACTGGGAGTGCACTTTACATGACTCCTCCGTCTTGTTATCATTACTAGCGCAACGCCTAGTACCGGAAATACCGAGCACCGGTAAAGCCTAGTACCGGTAATGCCAAGTACCGGTAATGCTGAGCAGCAGTTTTTTTTGGGTCCACGAAATATTATATTATTACTTTTGTGTCTCTCCTTCTTTCCATCTTCTTCTCTCATCCTGCTCTACCCACCACCCCACCCCCTCCCCCACCATCCCCCGCCCTCCCACCCCCAACCAACCAACCCCACCTACGCGCCACCCCACCCATCCGCTATTACTTTTGTGTCTCTCCTTCCTTCGATCTTCTTCTCTCATAGGGCTGTACTCCCCCCCCCCCCCCCCCCCACCCCCCCCCCCCCCCCCCCCCCCCACCCCAATTTTCCAGATATATCTATAGCTAATGTTAAGAATAGCCCCCTCCTCTGCGCCTTCCATTCATTTCAGACTGTTTCAGGCTAGAGTTAGGGTTAGGGATAGGTTTAGGGTCAGCTTAATCATCAACTTTTGTGTGTGTGTGTTTGACACTAAACTGACCATAAACCTATCCCTAACCCTATCCCAAACCCTATTCCTAACCCTAACCATAACCTGAAACCGTCTAATCCACACACACACACACACACACACACACACACACACACACACACACACACACACACACACACACACACACACACACACATTGATAGTGTGTGTTTGACACTAAGCTGACCATAAATACCCCTATCCCTATCCCAAACCCTATTCCTAACCCTAACCCTAACTGAAACCGTCTGAAATTAATGGAAAGGGAAGAGGAGGGGGCTATTTCTTAACATTTGCCCTATCTAGTTACCTGGGACATCTGAGACATAATAACTCCTTCACTTTTTTTTTCTTAACAAAAAAATTGTATTCTAGGTTTGGTTTTCGCGAATGTTCGGTGCGTGCATGTGTAGGTCGACCTACTTGGTTGCGCATACTGTGTGTGTGTGTGTGTGTGTGCGTGTGTGTGCGTGCGTGCGTGTTGTGTGCGTGCGTGCGTGCGTGCGTGTGCGCGCGCGTATATGTGTGTATGTATGTGTGTACCCCTGTGTGCGTGCATATTTGTGTGTCTGCGTGTGTGTGCGCGCACGTGCATGTGTGTGCGTGCACGCAACAAGGAAATGTTGTTGATGAGAATGATGCTAAGAACTGTAAGAAGTCATAAAATGGAATATGTCACAAGACTGACACCCGATTCCTGCTTACAATGCAGGCCAATCAACATTGTGTGTGTCAACACACACACACACACACACACGCACGCACGCACGCACGCACGCACGCACGCACGCACGCGCGCGCACACGCACACGCACACGCACACGCACACACACACACACACACACACACACACACTTCCTTCATCACATACAAAAACCCAACAACACGAAAATAGGCCACGGTCATTCACACTTCAAACTCTTCCAGATTGTTCTCACTTTTTATGTGTCACAAAAAGTAGGGAAAGCACATAATCATATTCCCAGTAAGTACACTGCAAATGGAACATCCTGTTCTCTTCTTTTTACTTATTCATTTATTTATTTAAGTATTTACTTATTTGGCTGTCGCGATTCATATTCCACGTATCAAAATCTTAGTCCAAGTGCTGACACAAAGCTTGATGTCCGGCGAAAGCCACGTGCTGTCACCGGGTCCTCTGTCCTGAGGTCCGTCCGTCCAGGCCAGGTTGATGAAGTTCTGCTTAAAGACCCCCCACGTCACGTGTTAAAATCACGGTTTTCACGTGTTTCCCTCCATAGCTGATAAAAAATCTTAAGAAATCTTCCTAGCATATGAGGGAATGTGACACGTGACGTGTGTGTGTGTGTGTGTGTGGGGGGGGGTCTTTAACGTCCTCCGGTCTGGAACATGCACATATGGGACATTAGTAGATATAAAGATGGTGGGAGAACGATCCTGGAGGCAATGCCCGGAGGCAGTGCAGCACCAGGAAAGTCCCGAATTTTTAAAAATACAGATGTGTACGAACCTCCGGACCAGGTGAATGAAATTTCATTTAACGTCCTCCGGTCTGGAACATGCACATATGGGACATTAGTAGATATAAAGATGGTGGGAGAACGATCCTGGAGGCAATGTCCGGAGGCAGTGCAGCACCAGGAAAGTCCCGAATTTTTAACAATACAGATGTGTACGAACCTCCGGACCAGGTGAATGAAATTTCATTTAACGTCCTCCGGTCTGGAACAGACACATATGGGACATTAGTAGATATAAAGATGGTGGGAGAACGATCCTGGAGGCAATGCCCGGAGGCATTGCAACACCAAGAAAGTCCCGAATTTTTAACAATACAGATGTGTACGAACCTCCAGGCCAGGTCCGTTGCCGCGTCTCTTTATAAAACAAATTTATACAGAAAGAAGATTTTTTGGGAGTGTTGTTGTTGACATACCTTGGCTAAAAGACTCCAGGGCTCGTTCCAACAGCGGAAGCACTTGAACACTATGGTACAAGTGCATCAACTACGAATGAGAACATTACGTGTGTGACCTTTTCTGATTGCACCGCCACGTTGGGCAGCCACACTCCGTCTTCGGGGGAGAGTGTGGGATGGGCTCCTGGTCAGATTGTCAGCTGCAGCTCGAAGGATGTGTCTGTGATGCCGATTCTTCTGAGGTGCGAGTGCTCGGAAGCCGTATTATGGTTCTGTGCGTAGGCAGGAGATGGTGGTCTGGTGATTCCCCCTTTCCGGTGTGGCGTTCTCAAAATGGATGTGTTCTCAAAAATGTCTGCGCATGTGCGAAATTATTTTGTGTGTGTATTTGACGGTTTAGGGTTCGGGATAGGTTTAGGGTTAAGGTTAGGAATAGGGTTAGGAATAGGTTTAGGGTCAATTCAGTGTCGAATACACAAAAGATGAAATTTGATGGTACGTCATGATCGATTTCGCACATGCGCAGACATTTTGAGAACAAATCCATTTTGAGAACGCCACGCCGGTGCTCTGGTGGGGTCGTTTTGTACGTGGTAGACATCGCTCAGTAGTATGCATGTATTCGCATGTCTATGTATGTGTGTGCGTGCATTCATAGTGTTGAAGCGGCACATCCAAAGATCAGGTGCCAAGGGATGCAGCAGGCAAGCACAAAGAAATGTTGTTAGCAGCCAAAGGTAGCGAGTCTGGTAATACTAGTGATTTATAACATGTTTAGTTGCGATGTTGGTTTATTTCCTCGGGAGGTATCGGGTATGTGTGTGGGTGGGGTGGGTGGGGGGTGTCTGTGTTAAATGTCTCGTTAAACGTTTCTTAATGTTCTGTGTGTGACAGCTGTCGTCCTTAATATATCGGGAATTATTGTGCCTAATGTCATCACGACCAAGTTCCAGACTGAAACATCAAAATAATGTCTTTGTGAGCTTGACATACACACACACACACACACACACACACACACACACACACACACACACACACACACACACACACACACACACATGTACACACACACGCACGCACGCACGTACACACACACGCACACGCACACGCACACGCACACGCACACACACACACACACACACACACACACACACAGAGAAAAACCCAATCTCTTCATGTCGATCGCAAGGTTTTCTTGTTTTTAAACAACTGCTGAACACAACCACCAGATCTCAACATCAAGATCTCCTCGAAACCTCCGCCCCCACCCCACCCCATTCATTACTACACCCGTCAGGAAGGGTAAAAAAAAAGGGGGAAATCAAAACAAACAAAAATGGGGCCACACAGAGAAAACTCTTCCAGAAAGTTCTAACCCCCAACCGTTTCTGAAGACGTTGGGGAGGGTTGCCCCCATCACCAGTGAGTTTTAGGGGCATGCCTTGGGGACATTTGAACGTAGCTGCTCGCAGTCTTCGGCTTTTCGAGTGGGACACCTATTAAGGCCCCATTGGGGGGAAAAAAGAGAAGACATTGTCGGTTGTGTTTGATTATGCAGAGCTATAAGGGGACCTCCGACTGGTGGGTGGGAGTCCGTGAGCGACAGAGTGAAGTGTCTTTGAATGTTGAAGGAGAGAGAGAGAGAGAGAGAGAGAGAGAGAGAGAGAGAGAGAGAGAGAGAGGGAGGGGGGGGGGGGTATTTGTAATTGTAAAGGGGGTCACCAGGTGAACTTCAATTGCATGAAGATGTGGAAAATAATCTCCCCAATGCGGTATGCATAGCCCATAAACCTAGGCAGTGCTGGAAACGTTGAGCCACTCTACTCTACGTATCGGATCCAGGTTATAAAGATATTTTAAAAAAACAGTGAAAAAGGATAACAAATACATACTACTAACGAAAGATGCATACACAAGGCCATATAGGCACATATGCACTGCAGAATGGTGTGTGTGGAGTCACCTATTATAACGATACATCAGTGACCTCTGACTTGTAACAATTCATCTCCTGTTGACACATTTTCTCAATGACAACAAGCTTTTTTTTTTAATAATTAAGTTTGTGTTCTATCCTACCAGTCTTGCCTTCTTTTGTTTGTTCTTTCTTTCTCTTGCTTGTTTGTTTGTTTGTTTTATCGCTGTCTTCATTCTTTCTCTCTTTCCTTCCCTCTATTTTTTTTAAGCTTCTTTTATTTCGTTTATACACTTAGTTCTGTAAGAACCTGAGTCTCTTGCAATCTTACGAGCACCCGTGCGTTTGTCTTCTGTGCACGTGTGTAATCATTCAAGACTGCATTTCAGCTTAAACTACTAGATTGATTGTGAGGAAACGTGGCTGGATGTTTCCTCAGCGTGTCAAGATGATGCCCGCAGTTTCATTTCACCCGATAGGAATGACTAAAGATTATTAAAAAACACACACACACACACACACACACACGATAGATTTTATATGTTATATTCGCTAGAGGGCAAATTTGGCTGAACCCATCGATTGATTTTGCATGTTATTAATGTCCCTTAACAACAAACCCAAAGGTATACTTGTATCAAACTAAGCAAGATAATTTCAGATATTACCCGTACTCAATCGAAGAGAAGGTGAGATTAGCGTCCAATCGGTCGTAGACCCTTGTGGACGGTATTCCTGAAGACGGTGAGGTCTTCCCGGGATGGAGACGATGCGATGGCGATGAGGGTAGGACGTGGGGGACATCTGGTCGTGGCAGGGGACTGCTCTGGTGTTGTAGGTGTCGTGCAGGCCAAGGTCTGCGTCTGGTGTTGTCGGTGGATGAAGGGTCCTCTGGTTGTCTTCGTGATGGGTCCCAGCTGGCCAGGCCTCCTCCTAGGCAGTATCGGCATTCTTGCTAGCTTACTCAATCGATCAGCCCGGGTATTATTAATCCCAAGTCTCGACGGTTTGGTTTATTTGTTTGGGAGTCGTTGTGGGTTTTGTTTCTAGTTCCATCCGTTCAGTACCTGGGAGTAGCCTTGTACGCTTGCACTTTTTGTTGGTAATCCCAGTTCTTTGAGAACGGGAGTACATTGGGATGGGAGGGACAGTGTGTGCGTTTCTCCGCTGTCTGTCTGTATGTGTGTGTGTCTGTGTGTGTGACCCGACATTTGTTCCAGCTCATAGCGCCCAAACCTCTGAACCGATTGGAACGAGTTTTGGTACTATGGTTCTTTAGACCTTTTGAAGTTTGCTGCACGCAGTGTCAGATCACTGCCGACTACTATACTAACGAGGGAATGAATAAAAAATGGTGTTTTACGTCCTCTCGGTCTGGAACAGACACATATGGGACATTTGTAGATACGAAGATGGTGGGAACAATACTGGAGGCAATGCCCGGAGGCAGTGAAACTCCAGTAAACTCCAGATTTTTTAACAATACAGATAGGTGTAGCGGTAACCACGCCTCGGTTAAACCTCATCGGCTATGGTACCGCCACAATGTTCTATATATAATACGTTGCTGCACGCAGTGTCAGATTCACGGAATGGCGAGCCATGCCAACGCATTACCAGTGAGAACATTTTGAATGTTAAAAAGACATTGATTATGCACAAGATATTGGATGGATTGAAGCCAAAGTGGGTATACTGAAAAGGTGTTACTTAATAATATTTTGTTGTAAAATGTCTCATTTCTAAACAATGTTATACCGATACTGGAATTTAAAAAAAACCACCACAATGACCAGAGAGTCAAACACTAGCTCCCCTGAATGTCATCAGTAGGTTTTATTTGACGAAATTCAAGGGAGATCATTCGAAATTTAGAACTAGCTGCACACGAATAATTTTCCCATTTTATTTCCATTTTGAATTATGCATTTTTGCTTTTGTTTTGATCTATGCATTGGACTGGGGGTACGGTTAGCGTGGCTCTGTCATCTTGTTTCCATCTTTCTCTCCCCCCCCCCCCCCCTTTGTTGTCATAAGTGTCCTCTTTTTTGTACCTGTCCCTGAGAGCGTCAAGAGACAGGAATGTGTCATCAGAAGGGGGGGGGACCATAAAATGCTAATGTGGGACCTGTCAAGCATAATAATACACACGGTGATGGAACGATGCGTGTGTGTGTGTGTGTGTGTGTGTGTGTGTGTGTGTGTGTGTGTGTGTGTGTGTGTGTGTGGGTGTGTGGGGGTGTGTGTGTGTGTGTGTGTGTGTGTGTGTGTGTGTGTGTGTGTGTGTGTGTGTGTGTGTGTGTGTGAAAACGCCTATGAGTCATCATGACTCACCGTTACAAGACAGCAGCACGCGGAATAATATGATAGTAACAAATACAGTGGGATCCCCCCAACCACACCTCCCCTGTTAAGGCTCCCTCTTAAGTTCTATTACCTTCTTCTATTACCTAATATCTTCTCAAATCCTATCTCATCCCGTGCTGCGCATCTTCGTCTTTGAACCCCTGTAGATGTCAATAATTGTCGATAAACGGCAGGTGGACATTACTGGAAGAAGAACAAGAACAAGAACAAGAAGAACAAGAACAAGAACAAGAAGAGGAGGAGGAAGAAGAAGAAGAAGAAGAAGAAAAAAAAAGAAGAAGTTGTGACTCCAAAATATGTACACGGACCCCCCCCCCCCCCCCCCCCCCCCCCCCCCCCCCCCCCCCCCCCCCCCCCCCCCCCCCCCCTTCATATCCGGACTACTGAGTGTCCACCTCCCTATAAGATCCCTCCCTAATAGACCTTTTGGGGGGCTGATTTTGTTTTCATTTTGATCATGAACAATCTGAGTGGAGCTGTCATTCTTCCCAGAAAGAACCCGAAGAGAGACAAGTCTAAGGCCACATCTCTTTTTATAAGGTCATTTTCAGAGGTCTTTAACCCTTTCACCGCCAGCCACATTTAAGCCAAAAATCTCCATTAAATTACCTGGGTAGAGAACAAAATCCATCTGCAGTATTGGGGATTCTTCTGTGACATATATAAAATAAGGTCTATCCTTACTTCCCAAAAACTAAAACAGAGTCTTTGGGTAACAGACCCCAATCTGATGCCTTTTAGTGACGTATGTGTTGAATCACTGTGGTGCTAAAATGCAACTTTGGCGGTGAAAGGGTTAACAGGAAGGTCCCACTGTAACATGCACAGGATGTTACAGGAGGAAGACAACAACAGAAGAAAGAAGCCAAAGGTCACCGTAGTAAGTCGAACGTTGACAGGCCGTATTATTATTATTATTATTATTATTATTATTATTATTGTTGTCCAGTTTTTAGGGCTGTGTCACATTATCAGACCTGGTTACCCCCTACACAAGTCTTGAGTAGTCTGGATAGCTGAAATGAGTAGTTTTGGTGCAAAATGTATAGTTTTATTCATAAAACCATGAAATAATGTTCACTGAAAATGAGAAGCAATCAAGAATTAAAGAGCATTATTTTCAGTTTTGAAGAGTAGTAGAGGTCCAAATTGAGTAGAATACTTCTAAACAAGAGTAGAGTAAACAGGTCTGCATTATGCGAGTCTCTTGCTCAATTTAACCCTTTCACCGCCAATGTCGCATTTATGCACCACAATGGTTTAACACCCATGTCACTAACAGGCATCACATTTGGGCCTGTTATCCGAAGACCCTATTTTCTTAATTTTGGGAGATAAGGACAGGCCTAATGTTATACATGTCACAGAGGAATTCACAATATATGCAGATAATTATTTTCTCTCTCTCTACCCAGTTAAGTTTAATGGTATATTTTGGCTGAAAAATGGCTGGCGGCGAAAGGGTTTTTAAATCTCGCGCTTATGTTTTGGTTTAAACAAGTTTTAATCAAATAAAGCACATACAGCAGCACATAATTTAAATAAGAAGAGCACAACAAGCTTAGAGCTTATGCATGGCACTCCAACAATTTTCAATTACATAATATTGGCTGCCACAAGCATGGAAATAAACAGCACAACATCAATATTAGTGTACAATGGAAAGAAAAACAAATAAAACAATAATTTACCAACAAAAACATGAATCAAAACAACAGATTAGAAACGTATTATGTTTTCGGGTGGTGTCGGTAAGCGTAAGCACGAGGGCGGGAGAATTGAATGGTTTTGTAGTACAAACTGTTAGGTTGATAAGTATGTTGTAGCCTGTTTCTTCTCTGACGATCTTCTCTGTTTTCCGGCTCTCCGTAGAGTTTCTGTTCACGTGTGTTTCACGTTGATGATGATTTTCAGTGTTTATCAATTCATGTATTGAAGAGCCAGCTTCACCGTTATTGGTGATAGTTTTCACAGTCACGAATACTATAATTAATTCATCGGCCATATTGACTGAATCAACTACGTCTGTTTGATGTACGTTTGTTAAACCCTTTCATCGCCACTGTCGCCTCTTGGCACCACAATGATTTAACACCCATGTCACTAAAAGGCATCAAATGAGGGCCTGGTATCCAGTGACCTTATGTTCTTAATTTTGGGAGGTAAGGATAGGCCCTATTTTAGGCATGTCACAGAGGAATCCCCAGTATTCCTGACGAAATCTTTTCTCTACCCATATAAGTTGAATGGTATATTTTGGCTAAGGAATGGCCAGCGGTGAAAGGGTTTTAAGTCCTTTCACGGATATCATGATCTACAATAAGCCTAGGGTATCCCATAACCATTATTATATTCTTGATCAGCATGTCACAACCTATTCAGATCCTGAATTTTGAACCGCCAGTGAAAACCTCCGCCAAGGAAGACTCACAAAAACCGAATGTTCCTTCCTTCGTGTCCGAGCTGTATCTCATGAACCAGTAGGTTGAATGGCTTCGAATTATGTGTGGTAGTGTAACATGGCGAGAGAGAGAGAGAGAGAGAGAGAGAGAGAGAGAGAGAGAGAGAGAGAGAGAGAGAGAGAGAGAGTGTGTGTGTGTGTGTGTGTGTGTGTGTGTGTGTGTGTGTGTGTGTGTGTGTGTGTGTTTTCAATTTTGCCTGCCAGTTTGTGTGTGTAGTCTGTCTGTCTGTCTCTCTGTCTGACTCTCCACCTCTCTCTCTCTCTCTCTCCTCTCTCTCTCTCTCTCTCTCTCTCTCTCTCTCTCTATCTCTCTCTCTCTCTCCCTCCCTCCCCACCTCTCTCTCTCTCTCTCCTTCTTTGTAATACGTCACTGTATGAAACGGGGGAGGAGGAAAGAGGGTGCTAAAAATGGGGTGGGGTATATGGCGGGGCAAACAGGGTGTGAGGAATCTGATGTCAGGAAATTTTCAGGCTGATATATGGATACTAAAATAATAATATACGACATCCTTATGGATGTGGCTCCACAGATAAATCTATTATACGTTCGTGTGTGACTCACCTTCTCCTCTCTCTCTCTCTCTCTCTCTCTCTCTCTCTCTCTCTCTCTCTCTCTCTCTCACTCTCTCTCTCTCTCTCTCTCTCTCTCTCTCTCTCTCTCTCTCTCTCTCTCTCTCTCTCTCTCTCTCTCTCTGTGTTTGTGTGTGTGTGTGTGCGTGTGCGCGTGTGTGTGTGTCTATTTGTCTGTCTGTGTGAGCGGACACGACACTTGTATCACTGACAGACAGCAACCAGATTGCTCAACCTTGTTTTGTCCATAAGGTCTATCCTTACGACGGTGTCATATTATTTGTGTCGTTGTATTGTATTATCACTATGTTGTGTCTGGCTGTGTCATTCATCACTCTTCACGCACGGAAACAGAATATATAAAAAAAGCATTGCGCACGTGACAACCGGCCACTGTTTTTTGGACGTCACAAAGGAGCAAGTGACGTCATGAATGTCGCGTGTAACTCAGGGGCAGGGACAGGACTTGCCAAAGAGACGGGATGGGGCGGGGATAGGTGTGTGTGTGTGTGTGTGTGGTGTGTGTGGGTGCGTGCGCGCGTGTGCGCGTGCGGTGCGTGCGTGCGTGCGTGCGTGTGTGTGTGTGTGCGCGCGCGCGCGCGCGCGCGCGTGTGTGTGGTGTGTGTGTGTGGGTGTATGTATCTGTGTGTGCGTGTGCACTTGCGCGTGTGTGTGTGGAGAGACCGGCAAGAAAAAGACGACAGTAAAATATGTAAGGTTATAGGGTGGAGTGGCTGATATGTATTGTGCATGTAGGATTATTCTCGACCGTGGTATGTGTGTACGTGTGAATGTGTGTGTGACTGTGTGTGTGTGTGTGTGCGTGTGCGTGTGCGTGCGCGCGCGCGTGCGTGTGCGTGTGTTGTGTGTGCATGTATATCTATGTGTGTACGCGCTCGCGTATGTGTGTGTGGAGGAGATACCGGCAAGGAAGAAGATGACAGTAAACTTATGACAGTAAAATATGTAAGGTTAAAAGGTGGGCTACAATGTGTGTGTGTGTGTTTGAGTGGGTGCGTGCGTGCGTGCGCGCGTGCGCGCGCGCGCGCGTGTGGAACGGCACCAACGAGGAAGGAGATGGCATTAAATTTATGACGGGAAAAAATGTTTCAGGTTATAAGGTTGTTGTTTTTTTAGGATGATTTAAGTTAATGAAAAGCGAGAAAGGGAGATAATAATAATAATAATAATAATAATAATTCTTTTATGAGGAGATGTTTTTGAGAGATTGCTCATTTCATGTTACATTAGGCTCAGGACTGTCTTGACAAGAACCTTGTCTTTGTTCTTTTCATTATTTATTTTTTTCCTGTTATTTGTTCTCACTGTCTTTTTATGTTGGGTCCTTGTCTTTTTTTGGCTTCTGTCTGTCCATTGCAATTTGCTC
>CM065691.1:16981170-16983670 GCA_017654935.2 Phymorhynchus buccinoides
GTTGAATGAATAAAACTACACATTTTGCACCCAAACTAGACTACTCAAGACTTGTGTAGGGGGTAAACAGGTCTGCTTAACCCTTTCACCGCCAGCCGTTTTTCGGCACAAGTTTTCCATTAAACTTTACCTGGGTAGAGGAAAACAAGCGCGAAATCGCAATAGTTTGTGGCACGCGGTCTATTTTTACCACTCCAATCATGAGTTACCTCCCCTGGCTTTTCAATAATTTTAATCTGTAAACCAAAATGTTATCTCTGCACCATTTCGTAACTTTTTATATCTTTTGGAAAACATTTAAAACTATGCATCCTACTTATACTCATCGAAAGAAGCACCGCATACTCGTCGTGTCTGTTGTAGTGTCTGTATTACGTATGTTTATTATTTTGTACGCTTTTAAAATACATCATTTTAAAGAGCGGCCAGAAGTGTAGCCTCGATTTGAAGTGCGACAATTTTGTCAAAATGTGCGACAATTTTGGACCGACAGACCGACCGACCGACCGACAAAGTGAGTTATAGGTTTGTGGCTTGAGCCACAAACAAAAATAATTTGCAATACATGTACTGGGGATTCCTGTGACATAAAAGTAAGACCTATTTAATTTTTACCTCCCAAATTTAAGAAAATAGGCTCTTTGGATAACAGCCTCTGGTTTGAGGCCTTTTCGTGACATGGGTGGGTGTCCAATCATTGTGGTGCAAAAATGCGACATTGGCGGTGAAAGGGTTAAGTTAGGTAGAGAGAATTTGTAATGTTAACGCGCTTCTTGAGTAGGTAAAGTAAATGGTGTGATGTTAATACTCTACTTTAAAAACAAATTACAATAAACGTAACTGTGAACAAGGTGAAATGGATATTTTGAATTTTAAAAGCAATAAGTTACATGCCCGAAAAAGACAAAGAAATCTCCAGAACCTTGACAAATGTTGTCCTTATTTTCATCCCCTGTCCACCATTTGATGCGTCTCAATTTCGCCTTTGTAAATTGCCCCTATACTCAATTGCGCATGTGTTAATTGCGCCCCTTGTGGTCGAACCCGGGACATCATTGTGGTGCCAAGAGGCGACATTGGCGATGAAAGGGTTAATAAGTCGGTTATACTTTACGTCCTCCCGTTCTTTAAAAGGGTTAATAATTTTAGCCAACGGTCATTTAGCCAACGGACACTTAGCTAACGGACATTTCGCCATTGGACACTTAGCCAACGGCCATTTAGCTTTCATTTGCAGGGGGGACATTTAGCCAACATTAAAAAGATATTATATTAAGTTAATGTATTGATCACTGTTTATTATCCATCATCATTCTTGCAGCTCACAGGCTTCCAGCGTATGAAAAACATTATACAAAATGTTATTATTATTATGATGTAATGATCACAAAGTTATGTCTCATGTTCTAAAACTTACAAACAATGAATATTACATAATATGGTTCACAGCTGTTTATTATCAATCATCATTCTTGCGGTTCACAGGCTTCCAGCGTATGAAAAACATGATAACTATACAATTCTTGAAGTCCACAAAAGTGCTTTCTTGAAGTCCACAAAAGTGCTCAATGTGCGGTGATGCAGTAAGATAAATGTATTTTTAATGTTGGCTAAATGTCCCCTCTGCAAATAAAGGCTAAATGTCCCCTCTGCAAATAAAGGCTAAATGTCCGTTGGCGAAATATCCGTTGGCTAAGTGCTGTTGGCTAAATGGACGGATGATGTAGTCATCCCATCATTGATGCTCTTCGTGGTGCATCCTGTCTTGTATGCAGAAGAAGCACGAGACATTGGTTTGCATTGCATTTTGTTTCCTTGCCATGCTTTCAGGCATGTTTTTGTTGTGTGTGTGGTTAAAACAAAAACGACAACAACAACAACAACACACACACCTAAAATCAGTTGCATTGTTGTAAGCAGCATCACCTGTCTGTTTGTTACCTCCGACCACATTTCAAGCTTTGTCAGCCAGTCCAAGAGCAAACAAAATGATCCTACAGTTCAACAGGGTTTCCATAGAAAACGAAGTTAGAATGGCACAATTGTGCTAACTTCCCAGTGAAGCTATTTAGTAGGAATGCGAACAATGAGGCAAACGACGATGTAACAAGGATTCGGTGACGATAGATGAGAGTTTTGAGGGGAGGGGGATACAAATTTAAAAAAAAGGAAAAATGTCGGCAGCGGGTTTCCTGTCAAAATGCTGGAATGTTACCTTGAAGAAGAAAAGAAATAAGCGAGGAAAAAAAAAAAGAATGTAACGGTAAAGTATGTAAATGTTTTCCTGCTTCGTTTGCTAACACACAGAGAGAGAGAGAGAGAGAGAGAGAGAGAGAGAGAGAGAGAGAGAGAGAGAGAGAGAGAGAGAGAGAGAGAGAGAGGGGGGGAGAGAGTTGTTGCTTTGTATATCTAATATGCGTTGTTGCTGGTTTGTGTCATTCTTTAAACACTATTTTTGTTGTCTACTTGTTGATGAAGAATTGATTGTAAAGCGCTTTGG
>CM065691.1:17013670-17016170 GCA_017654935.2 Phymorhynchus buccinoides
GATGTGGAGGTGGATGGGGAAGTGGAGGAGGAGGAGGAGGAGAAGAGAGGAGGATGCGGGGAGGGTGTGGTGGTGATGCTGGGGAGCGAAGTGAAGACGGAGCCCATGGACACTGGTTCTGTGGACACTGCTGCAGGGTGCTGCTCGTCCTCCCCCTACTCCCCTCCCGCTGACTCCCCCCTGCAGGAACCTCTCAAGGTCAGTCAGAGTTTTTGTCTTCTGTTGTTGTTTTATGTCGTTGTTGTTGTTGTTGGCTTACACCGGCCGAGAAAGACTCCAGGGATCATCATCCCGACAACCAAAGCGCTTGAACACTAATGGGAGAAAGTGTAAGATTTAGCTGTGATTGTAGTATGTGTGTGTGAGAGAGAGAGAGAGAGAGAGGGAAGAGTGATAGAGAGAGAGAGAGAGAGAGAGAGAGAGAGAGAGAGAGAGAGAGAGAGAGAGAGAGAGAGAGAGAAGTACCTGATTATCCTCTTTGCCTCCATTTGCCATTGTGTGTGTGTGTGTGTGTGTGTGTGTGTGTGTGTGTGTGTGTGTGTGTGTGTTTTGAATGAAGTTATGAATGTTTTAACGAGTGTGGGTGCGCTTTGATTCGTTTTCTGTCAAGATTTTGCGCCGTGTAAGTAATGTAGTTTGTTGTTGTTGGTGGGGTGGGTTGGGTGCGCGCGCGCGCGTGGTGTATGTGGGTGTGTGTGTGTGTGTGTGCTTGTTTCTGTTTGTGTGATGTGTCTGTGCGTGCGTCTTCTCTCTCGCCCCCTCTCTCGCTCTCTCTCTCATCTCTCCTCTCTCGCTCTCTCTCTCTCTCGTCTCTCTCTCTCTGTAAGAAAAAAATAATGGCAAGTCAAGAAGAAGGAGGGGGGTGTGTGTGTGTCAAAGAAAGTGCGAGCGCTTGTGTATGCATGTATGCTAGTCTGTATGAGTTTTCGTGTGTGTATGAGTGCGTCGTGTGTGTGCTTTTTAAGTGTGTGTGTGTGTGTGTGTGTGTGTTAGAGAGCGGGTCTAGGATAAAGTTGGTGAGGGTGTAGAGAGGGTTTGTTCGGTTGATGGGGATGAGGAGATGGAGGGGTAAGATGGGGGGAGTGGGAGGGGGCAAAGAAAGGAGTAGGAAGGGGTAGGAGAAGAATGATGGTGGTGGAGTAGATAAGTGTTATTAGTCCCCGAGCCGAAGGTTCGGGGAACTATTGTTTCTGTCTGGTCCGTCCATCGGCGTCCGGCGTGCGTCCGTCCGGCTATTCGTCCGTTTTTTCTCAAAAAACTATTCAGTCTATCAATCATTATCAAATTTGGTATACTAGTTTGCCAAGATGCAAGCTATCCACTGATGTATTTAGTTTTACATTAAGGTCAAGGTCGCGCCAGTTACGGGGTTCAAACCCCAAAACACATAATCGCTAATATCTCGCGAAGTTTTGCACGTATTTCAATGTAGTTTTATTTTTTTTCACAACATTTCTTGATGAATGGTCTATAACACAGTTGTCATGAATTTTTCTGTGCGCATGATCGCGCGCGCTCAAATCACGGGTCCGAACCCCAAGGCTATGACTTGAAAATTTCACAAAACATTGTTGGAAACTTCATGGTTTGAAACGCTATCTATTGACTGATGATTTGATGTAAATATTACAAGTGAACCCGTAAGCCTAGACTCCACCAACACGGCTGGAAACACCCAGAGGCAGAGACAGAGAAAGAGACAGAGAGAGAGGGAAAGAGAGCGGTGAGAGAGAGAGAGGGACAGAGGGACACAGAGAGAGAGAGTTGTGAGAGAGAGAGAGAGAGAGAGAGAGAGAGAGAGAGAGAGGGGGGGTAGCAAACAGTTGGCTGTAGCACTGTGGCTCACACTTGACTACTGAGTTCCTGCGTGTGTGTGCTAGCTTGCTGGCATCGCCGAGTCTTGCTTGCCTCAGTGACTGGCTGGATGGGGTTTCACGATAGTGCATAGGTGGAAACTAAATTATCCCAATTGAACGGCCGTGCCTAGGCCCTTTGTGTCACAGGCCCGATATGTCCCACTTCTTTCCGGCCGTCCATCCGTTCGTGCGTGCGTCCTGTTTTCAGTTCTCAATGGTCTCCCCGCTGTGTGTACAGCCGACACATTCCGATTTCGGAGTAGCTCGGCGATGCTGCGAGGGGACTTTGCAGCCGCTCGGCGTTGCACTTGTTAATTTTGTGGGGGTTGAGGTGGTATGAGACGAGAGTGGGTGTTGCGTTGGTTCGTATTTCTTTTTGCGCTTGTTTGGAATGTTTGTGGTAATAGCGCACGCGTGTGTGTGTGTTGAGAGAGAGAGAGAGAGAGAGAGAGGAGAGAGAGAGAGAGAGAGAGAGAGAGAGAGAGAGAGCAGAGTGTGGACAGTTGCAAAACTTGATAAATGTATGGAATCTTGTGTTTCATAAACGGTGCGTGTGTGTGCGCGCGCGCGCGCGCGTATGTGTGTGTGCGTGTGCGTGTGCGTGTGTGTGTGTCAAAGTCAACAATTTATTTAAAGATGGACAT
>CM065691.1:17026170-17051170 GCA_017654935.2 Phymorhynchus buccinoides
CTCCCTGTCTCTCTCTGTCTCTCCATCTCTGTCTCTCTCTCTCTCTCTCTCTCTCTCTCTCTCTCTCTCTCTCTCTCTCTCTCTCTCTCCCTCCACCCTCTCCCTTCCCTCTCTGTGATGCATTGGCACAGTTTGACACGCCACTTGTTTCACAGTCCATCTGTCAGGTTGCAAGTGAGTGACAGTGAGAAAAAGAGGGAGATAGAAAAAACTCATTTGTTAAATCGACAAAATCGTCAGTGAATGTTGTGAACAGGCTTTTTTCGCGCGCGCGCGTGTGTGTGTGTGTGTGTGTGTGTGTGTGTGCATAGTGTAGTGTAGTGTACTGTAGTGTAGAGTAGTGTGTGTGTGTGTGTGTGTGTGTGTGTGTGTGTGTGTGTGTGTGTGAGCATACATGTGCATGCATGTACAAACCTATACAAGTGAGAAAGAGATACAGTGGAATACTGATAACTCAAAAACGGGTAACTCCAAAAAACACTGGATAACTCACAATACGTTTTGGGCCCGAGTTTAATGATCATTATGTTGAAAAGTCTTTTTATCTCAAAATATTGGCTATCTCAAAATAAAATCTCAGTCCCTTCAATTTCAACTTAAGCGATTTTTACTGTACAAAGAAACAGAATAGCAGAGGGGGGCAGCTTGCTGATATTCCAGTGGGCCAGGCTAGAATTTGTTTGTAGTAGAGATGCCTTGGGCAGAGTACATCTCCACTGTTTTTGCTAAAGGGTTTTGAGGATAACTGACACTGGGAAAGCTCTTCTTCTTCTTCTTCTGCGTTCCCAGGCCGTATGGCCATAATGGGTAAGGTATGTATGTGTCAGGTTTTCAGTTTTCACTGGTCTGCCCGCTGTGTACGGCTGACTCGAGGAGCTCAAAGGAGAAAACTTATTTGGAAGATTTTTTTTTTTTTTTAAAGGCAGAAGAATGGGTCAATCAATAAGTCAGAAATAGTAGATGACAGAAAGCAGCAAAAGGAAAAGGCAGAGTCAAAGAGTGGCAGTTTAGAGGAAGTTACAAGCACAAAACTTCAAGAAGGTGTGTGAACTCTTTTTATGAAAGATCCCTCCCCCGATATCCCCACGGGGGAGAGACTCGTGGAGCGGGGCGGGGTCATCCAGCTCCCCGTATGGAGGCACGAGGCATCCACCCTCTGCCCCAGGGAAAGGCCAAGCTATCCCTTTGGCTGCAGCACGAAGAGACAGTACAGTGGAAGCTCCCTTATAAGACCTCCAACAATCATCGAAAATGAGGTCTTATAAGGGAGGGGACTTATAATGAATTTCATTTCAATGTCTCACCCATGTTTCAATGTCTCACCCATGTTTCAATGTCTCACCCATGTTTCAATGTCTCACCCTAAATAAGTGGAAGAAAGAAGGATAAACGTTTACGCATAATGGGGAAATTCGGACACGTGTGCAAACATTTTCCCTTCTTTGTTTCACTTATTTATGGATTGCGCACGGGTTTCCGCATGGAATATCCGCTTATGTGTTTGTACACGGCCGAAGAAGAAAAGAGGCATAGGAAGAAGAAGAAGAAGAAGTGTGGGAGGGAGTCTTATAATGGGAGGTCTTATAAGGGAGGTCCCACTGCAGTAGGAGTACAAATGACGGTGGTTGCTGTGTGTGTGTGTCCCTGCAGGTGGTGCAGACGGAGCCTGTGGATCTGTCCACCAGCCGGCGCCCCCAGGACGACGGCAACAACAGCACCATGGAGATTCATCACGGCCTGGACCTCAGAGTGCTCAAGAAAGGTGAGCTGCACTTTAGTATGTACTTAGTTAGGCACATAACGGCAGCATATGACGCATCTACGCTCATATGACAGGAAACTGTCTGAGCGAACGAAGAAGAAGAAGCATGAACATGTGCATGCACTCACGCACGGGCCGGACGCATGCATGCTTGCTCTCTTTCTTTTTCTCTTTCTGTCTGTCTCTCTCTCTCTCTCTCTCTCTCTCTCTCTCTCTCTCTCTCTCTCTCTCTCTCTCTCTCTCTCTCTCTCTCTCTCTCTCTCTCTCTCTCTCTCTCTCTCTCTCTCTCTCTCTCTCTTAGGCACATACACACACACACATGCATGCATGCATGCGCAGTCTATCCCTCAATCTATACCATGCATATGCACACACACATGTGCTCTCTCTCTCTCTCTCTCTCTCTCTCTCTCTCTCTCTCTCTCTCTCTCTCTCTCTCTCTCTCTCTCTGTCTCTTAGGCACATACACACACACACATGCATGCATGCATGCATGCGCAGTCTATCCCTCAATCTCTACCATGCATATGCACACACACATGTGCTCTCTCTCTCTCTCTCTCTCTCTCTCTCTCTCTCTCTCTCTCTCTCTCTCTCTCTCTCTCTCTCACACACACACACACACACACACACACACACACACACACACACACATACACACACTCTCACACAACACACTCATACACACTCTCTCTCTCTCTCTCTCTCTCTCTCTCTCTCTCTCTCTCTGTTACTTTTATGTTAGCATCTGTATGTGTAATAAGTATACCTTGCCATATTTGTGTTCTATATTCGTATAATATGTATCAAGGACAGATTGGAAGGCTAGGCGTTGCCTAAAATCTTTAGAAACTTTATTTTTCAAGTTCTCTCTCTCTCTCTCTCTCTCTCTCTCTCTCTCTCTCTCTCTCTCTCTCTCTCTCTCTCTCTCTCTCTCTCTCTCCTCTCTCTCTCTCTCTCTCTCTCATACACACACACACACTCTCTCTCTCTCTCTCTCTCTCTCTCTCTCTCTCTCTCTCTCTCTCTCTCTCTCTCTCTCTCTCTCTCTCTCTCTCTCTCTTCTCTCATGGTCTGTCTGTCTGTCTGTGTGTGTGTGTGCGCGCGTAATCACATTTTAGTGTGTGTGTGTGCATGTTGTTTTTTAATGTGCACATTTCTAAGTTGACGTAATGAATTTTATGACTATTATTTGGTTGGTATAATTTCGTTTCACATGTTTGTTTAATGTTCTTTCAGTTATATAAATGTTGTATTTTTGTCATGTTGCTGCACCTAGCCTGAATTTCTCTTTTGGAGATACATATTATTATAGTATACTTGAACTTGACAGCATAATGCTGTCTATATTATGTTAAAGTATACATTGGAACCTCCCTTATAAGACCTTCAAAATCATCCAAAATGAGGTCTTATAATGGAGGGGTCTTATATTAAGGGAGGTAATTTTAATACTCACAAAGAAGGGCAATGTCTCAGAGAAGTAGGTCTTATATGGGAGGGAGTCTTATAATGGGAGGTCTTATAAGGGAGGTTCCACTGTGCTTGAACTTGAAAGCCTATATGATGCCGGGTCTATAATTATTATGTCATGTAATGTGTTGTGTATTTTGTTGTCCTACAGAGCCAGAGGACTTGGGTGTAGCTGTGGTGGAGTCGCCCAGCAACAAGATTGGCTCAGCCGCCCTCCTACCCCTCCGCAGAATCCAGGAGGCTTCCGAGTAAGTGTGTGGGGGTGGTGGGGGGGGGGGGGGGGGGGTAGGGCGGGTGTTTGTATGTGTGTGTGCGCGCATGCTTGCGTTTTGTGTCGTGTGTGTGACTGTGTGTGTGTGTGTGTGTGTGTGTGTGTGTTTGCATGATTGTGGACGTTGGTGGGTGCTTATGCAGAGTTTCTGTGTGTGTGTGTGTGCGCGTGTGTGAGTAAGCTTGCATGTGGGTGTGGGTGGGTGCTTATGTGGGGTTCTGTATGTATGTGTGTTGTGTGTGTGCGCGTGTTTGTGCATATGGGTGTGGATGTGTGCTTACATGGGATATTCTGTGTGTGTGTGTGTCTGTGTATCTCTGCCTATGACGGCTGAAGAAGGATGTTTAGCCGCTGAAAGGTGTGGCGCATAGCAGTGCAGAGCAGGAAGAAAATGGAATGGGAGGACCGAGGGAGGCAAGGGAAAGTGTGTATTGATTGATGAGCCAGTCACTGACTCACTCCTTTAAACACTGCTTACCTTGAGCTATTCCTCCAGGAAAAAGTTTGTCCTCCTTTTTTTTCCCCCTCCCTTCCCCTCCATTCGTGCTCCACCTTTTCCCTTCTCCTCTTCCTCTCTCCTTCTCTTCTTCTTATTTTAGTATGCTAGATATAGAGATGGGTTTTACCTAAGTAACACGACAGATTTCTTGTGAGTGAGTGTTTAAGGTGCATTTCCAAATCATCAAATAAGATAAAATATGATCGATTGTTGCAAGCATATTTTCTTGGAGAATGGGGATCACTTGCCAAGTGCCTGAAGCAAAAATGTTGTACATGTTGGTGTACTACAAAATGCTGAATGGTCTGTCTAGATAGTGTAAGCATGTTGAATTGTTTGTTTGGCGCAAAGACACTGTAATGGGAATAAGACAGACACAAGTCCGTTTTCCCCATTATGAGTAGTGAGGACAGAAACCCTGATTATGCCCCCCTTGAACCATGAACATCAGTAATCTAACACGGGTTGTTACTGTTTCATAGATTTTCTGGCCATATTTGTAGCTTCCTTACCTTTCTTTGTCTTCAGGAAAACAGAAAAGGGTTTGCCCAAGCACTCAAATTTCAATCTGGTATTTTAAACAAACGTCGATTCAAATTCCAGTCTTTGGATAGAGCCGCCATTGTTAATGGGATCACGAACGATAACCCTCTCAGCCCGGCTCGCCGTAACTCTCCAGTTGTCTGTCTTATTCCCATTACAGTGTCTTTGTTTTGCACGGCAATATGTGAGTGTGTTTCTCTGTTTGTGTGCACAGGCAGTTCAAATTCCGCGAGGGCGGGACCGCCTCGCCGAAAACAACAACAACGCACCATCACCTCAATCACCACCCCGCCCACCACAACCACCACCACAACCATCATCACCACCCCCACCACAACCATCCCTCCCCTCCCCCAGCCCCCAAGCCCCAGCCAGCCCACGCGGAGGGCTATCCCATGACCCCCCTGCAGGTCAAGGCCATGGAGACGTTCGACCAGAAGCAGAGGCGGAGGGTGCACCGCTGCGACTTTGAGGGCTGCAACAAGGTGTACACCAAGAGCTCGCACCTGAAGGCGCACCGCAGGACACACACGGGTAGGTGATACACAGAGAGAGCGGAGAGGGAAAACTTGAAACTTGAAAACTTATTAATCTATATTTTCCAAGGATATAGATTTTAGGCAAAGCCTATTCTTCCAATCTGCCCTTGATACATATTCAAAGTAGAACACAAACACTGCAGAACACACACGGGTGAGAATATGGTATGTTTGTGTTTGTGTTTGTGTCTGTGTGTTGTGTGTGTGTTTGTATGTGTGTGTGTGTGTTCGCACGCACATGCATGTGTGTCCGCACGCGCGCACGCATGTGTGTGTGTGTGTGTTTGTGTAAATGTGGCCCCTGCCACATGGGCGGCCATACCCCGACTTCAGGGTACGAAAAATACGGTAATTCTTGGAACTAAGTATAATGTTGTGTTATCTGCTTTCTCACAAAATCACATTACCCCCATTGTCTTTGCAGGAGAAAAACCCTACATCTGCACGTGGGACGGCTGCACCTGGAGGTTCGCTCGCTCCGACGAGCTGACGCGGCATTTCCGCAAACACACTGGGGACAAGCCATTCAAGTGCAGCGTGTGTGACCGCGCCTTCAGCCGCTCGGACCACCTCTCCCTCCATATGAAGAGGCACTGAGAGGTACAGGGGACACAACAACCTCACTGTTTTTCTTTACTCTCTTCCCAAAGCTTTCATACTTTTCAGTGCACACCATGATTCAGTGATCGAGTTTACTGGTAATTATCAGTAGAATTCTGATTGCAAAAGCCAAAATACTGAAAAAGATTAGACCTGTCAGTCCTAAGGACTGATACAAAATGTTTTGCTAGGACTGATAAATGGTTTTAACAGGGGTTTTGATATTGTGGTTTTCACTGGGTTTTGTTTCCCTGGACTTGTTTTGACACCTCCCTCCACATGAAGAGGCACTGAGAGGTACAGGGGACGCAACCTCACTGTTTCTTTACTCTCTTCCCAAAGCTTTCATGCTTTTCAGTGCACATTGTATTCAGTGATCGTGTTTACTGGTAATTATCGGTAACATTCTGATTGCAAAGCCAAAATACTATTAAAAAAATTAGACCTGTCAATCCTAGGGACTGATAAAAAAAATGTGTTGCTAGGACTGATAAATTGTGGTTTTCACTGGTTTGTGTTTCCCTGGGACTGGTTTTGACAATGATTGTTGCTGATGGGACTGGTTTTCAAAATTCTTAGCGCGATCACTGATATTTTAATGGGCTATGGCTGGATATCAGCTGCCGTCATAGCCACCATCTTGGGATAAATCTAACTAGTGAACTATAGCTGGATCCGATGCCATCTTTGTCTTTAGATGAGATGCCATTTGTATCCCAAGATGGTGGCTGGGCCCCTCTTAGGTCATTTGTTGAAAGAAGAAAATGGCGGCACCTGATATCCAGCCATAGGTATGCCTCGTATGGCAAGGCACATTCCAAAATTTCCAACCAAATTATTGTTTTGTTATTGTAATTTCTTATTGCATTATTACTCCTCGTATGGCAAGGCACATTCTCAAATTTCCAACCAAATTATTGTTTTGTTATTGTAATTTCTTATTGCATTATTACTCCTCGTATGGCAAGGCACATTCTCAAATTTCCAACCAAATTATTGTTTTGTTATTGTAATTTCTTATTGCATTATTACTCCTCGTATGGCAAGGCACATTCCAAAATTTCCAACCAAATTATTGTTTTGTTATTGTAATTTCTTATTGCATTATTACTCCTCGTATGGCAAGGCACATTCTCAAATTTCCAACCAAATTATTGTTTTGTTATTGTCATTTCTTATTGCATTATTACTCCGGTTTCTCAGGGATCTTTTATCTTAGCCTGCAGAAGAATATCACCTCATAGTCCGTCATAATGCAGTACAATCTGCCTTATGAGAGGTTACTCAAAGATCTTAGCTCAAAGGCCTGTGACCAGTACTGTTTGTGTTTGACCTGTGTATAACCATTTTATGATATCTTTGTTTTGCCTTGTGAGAAAGTACAGTATTTTGCACACATTTGCATCATATTAGCAGACCTGTTTACTCTGCTCTTTTCAAGTAGTATTCTACTCAATTTGGACCTCTACTACTCTTCAAAATTGAAAATAATGCTCTAACTACTCATTTTCAGTGAACATTGTTTGATGGTTTAATGAATAAAACTACACATTTCGCACCCAAACTACTCATTTCAGCTATCCAGACTACTCAAGACTTGTGTAGGGGGTAAACAGGTCTGTGTTAGGTACACGCTGCAAATTTTACACAAAACTTTGATGTTGCTGTGACACTTTCTTACTACATTATTACAAAGTAAGGTGTATGGGGCTCGGTCTGGGGAAACAAATGTTGCCTTAAAATCCTTTATGGCATTTAGGACACATTATTGTGAGAGTGTATTATATGAAAGCTTTGTCATGCTGTATGTACATTGCGTCTCAGCGTTAACTAAACCAGTAAACACATTGGGATTCGCTCTTTGTTTCAGAAGCGAGGAAGAACGGGTTACAACGAACGCCCAGTGATGTGGTTTTTTTATCTGGACTCCTTGCAGTCTGATTCTTCGCTGCACGCAGCTGCAGCTGCAGCCTTCCTGCCATGTTGTGTTTGCACGCCCCACAACCGACCAATCAACCGCCTCCTTTGATGACCACCCCTGTCACCCTCACCCTAACACCCCCCACCCATCCCTCCTTACGGTGCCAGCTGCCTTGCCATTACCACCGTTGCCAGATGGATTTCATTTTGTCTGTTCCAATGACAGTTTTGCCTGTTCCAAGGACTGACAGACACCTCACCTCTCATTGGTTGAGCCCTGTTATCCTGTGTGAATTTGATTGGCTGCCTGATAAGCAACGGAGAACGGATACGCCCCGGCCGTTGTGTGTTTTGAACACAAAGGCTGTTGGTTGCTAATTTTGAGAGGGGAAGGATCACAAAGCTGTGATTTTTATATTGGTGGGTTTTGTTTCCTTGAAAGGTTACTTGGAGTAATCCTCCTTGTTGTTCTTTCCCGTCTATGGAGAAAAACAGATGTATTGATACACATTGTCTTGCGACATTGTGACTGCATGTGTGCGGTTGTGTGTGTGACTTAGAGTATGCGTTGAGTGATACAAGCACGTGTGTGCGTGTTTGTTTGTCCCTCCAAGCACATGCATCATCTGTTCTATTTTTCCTGTTTGGGGGCGCTACTGAATAGAATACCGGTATGAAAACTTGTGCGAGTGCAGCTAAGAAACAAATTCTGCTTGTTGACTGCTTTAAGGACGAGGGTAGGTTTAGCCGATAACCCGTGTTTGATGATGGGTGACTGGACTTTTGCCATTTGTGCGGCAATTTAGATTTCTGAAGTTTCTCCTGGCTGCCTTCTGGTCTATGATCAGAGCCTTACATAACCATGCCTCTGTGTGTGTATGCGTGTGTGTGTGTGTGTGTGTGTGTGTGTGTGTGTGATGAGTATAACACCCCAAAACCTGTAGATTCTCAATTGTCTTATTTGAGTTATAGAAAGTAGGTAGCAGAATATTTCATACAGTTTCCCCCCTTGGAGATAGAGAGGTAGTAGTATGTTTTAGCCGTCGAAGAGAGAAAGTCTATGAACAAAAGTGGTGTGTGCGTGTCAGAGAGACAAACATTTTCCCCTTGAACTGAAGCAAACTGTATATTCCCAGCCTTTATGGAGGCAGCAGAGTTTTTTCTTACCATTTATAATGTATTGTATACAGTGTAACATCCTTTCAGTGTGATCATCCAGTGTGTTTTGGTATATAAATGCGCATGTGCGTGTGCGCATAGTACACAGAGGGAGAGTTTGGTTTTAACTGGCAATTTGTTTCCCGTTCCTCAACCAAATCTCTCTTTATTGCAAATACACACACACTAACAAGTAAATTACGTACTTGCTGTTTTTTATGCACAAAACTTGGAATTTGGGGGGACATTTGTTTACTTGTATTTTTAGTCTTGCTCCCCACATTTTTATCATTTGTTTCTTTTGGTTTTATAGGTAATTGCTTTGTTACTGCATCCTTGTTTTGTCTACAGATTTTATGGCATTAAGACATTTCTCTGAGCTGCAACTGCGGCTCAGGTCAAAAGTTTAGTTTCGATAAACCTGCTGGACTTCCCACAGTATGTTCAAACTGTTGCATGCATCTTTGATTGTTTTTAACCTGTAACCCCCTCACTGCCTGCCCTACTAGGGATGTATGATGTCATAGCTTTTGATGTCATAGCTCTGGAATGATGGTTTTTGGTTTAGAGAAAGTCAGGGAAGATATATCCAAAGACCATTTTCTCGGATTGAGTCTGAAAGGTCTCTTTTAAATTTTATAATATTTCGTAATTTTCCTGTGGCATTGAAGGGAGTTAACCCTATGCCTCCCGATCAATCGAACCGAGAATTGATCCTATTGCATAAGAGAAGGGGAGTAACTCCGAACATCACACCAAATCTTTTATCTAAAAAAATCACCCAGAATAAAGTCGAACTCGCATTTCATTTCTGAAAGATGCATATTGAATAGCAATGATGTTATTTTCATTCGAAAGCTAACACAATGTCACACAACAAACCATGAATTAGAAGAAAAAATCCGTAATGGCGCTCCGAGCATCGCGCCGAGTCAATACTGCACACTTCACGTGGAAAGAAGAAAAAAATTTGGGGTCACTTCGAAAAATCCGTTCAAAAAGACTATTGGGTGCTTTCCCTTGCTGTAAAGACCAAAAACGGATCAGTGAGTGTCAGGAACAGGAAGAACTAACCTAGTATATTGCATTGTGGGTAGGGAGAAAGTGAAAGTGAACGTACTAGACCTGGCGTTCAGCGGGCGCAATCGGCGTTTACGGGAGCCAGGGAAGGAAAAATTTTTGGGTCTGCAATGTATTTTGAGGGACATTTTGTTTTCATGTTGAAATTGGAGCCTACTGTTGATTCCCATCCTCTCCTCAAACCAGCACCATTCACACTAATTAAACAATAAAACAAACTGTCTCATATTGTCTCCCAGAGCTTAATACAAATTCAGATACATTTGTTTTGAATTCGGATGTACAAAATCTAACCAACTTTTTGTTGTTGTTGCATGATGTAATCTACAAATGCTACTGCAATGTCAACATGCGTTTGTTTTCACGCCCATTATTTGGGACTTATATGAATCAACTTTTTTTAACGCGGAAAGTTGAACAAATTCTGAAAGGAGTGAAATGTGTTGATTTTGTACCCATTTGCTAAAATGAGGACCCTGTGCTGCATTTGGACTTAAGACTTTTAGCGCAACGTTCACCTCATCATTTAACAGAAATTTTGTTTACATATACTTGTTTTACTGTTTTTACTACACATGTACGAATACTAAATGTACTGCTGCTATTTGCTCCCACTGATTGTCTGCTGAAGAAAAGTTTTATTGCCCAATGCTTTTTTTTGTTTCCACAGTGTTTTTCCTTCAAAAAGATTTATAATTTTTGACCACTGCTGTTTTAAAGGTTCTTCCAGAGTTAATTTTGTGATTACAGTCCAAGCGTCGGTCAACTTTAGGAGAAAACACCTTCACATTTCCTCTCTGCCTCGTACTGTGTCCGTAGGAATAGTATGTTTTCTATGAACAGGTCAGAGATCGAGATCGTGTTGAGGTATTTAGGTTATCGGAATATATCTATCACTTAGCAGTCACTCTTCAAGGCGTTTTGCTATTGCTCACATTGTTCAAGCTTTTCACTATTTATCTATTTACTTATTTTAGCTTTTTATATAATTAAGAGTGGTTTAAGAGAAAACTCACTTATCTTCTTAGAACATGTTGCGAACCTTTTGTTTTTCGTGATAATAGAAGCAACAAGAAAAACAGCAAAACTACCTACTGCCGATTTAACAAGAGTTTTATTTTTGGACAAATGGTTGAAGGGAGATAATCACATGCGCCCAAACAAACTGACAGACTGCTAAAGAATCACCCAAACATAATATCATGGTTGTCACCAGTATCATGGAAAACAATAGAATAGCAACTAATAATAATAATAATGACCATTTTTATAGCGCTTATTCTCCTTACGGGGCTCTAAGCGCTTCACAAAGAAGTTAAAAATCTTAGCAAAAATTAAAAAAACCAATGCACTAATCATAAGGAACAACACGAAACGAAATCACGGTAACTACATTTACGTCACACACCCCTCCCCCCTACTACAATGCCAGTCATCTCAAACCTTTACTTCTTCATGCTTGCACCAACACTTTCCGTTTTCGTTTTGCTCTTCAGCTGTGCTGCTCTATTCAAATAATTATTTGAGTTCTTCACCAGTGTGACGCAGAAGGAAATGTGAACCTTGTTTCCTTTTCACAGATTTTCTTTTCTTTGGATTTAAGCGTTAAAAGAAAATGTATTATTGTAACCTAACATCAGTATTCTACAAACTGCTGGATATGAGACAACTGTTGTGCCATACGTTTCTCTTCATGATTTTGTTTTTTGTCCTAAGCTGACCAAGAGTTCTTCCTTGATTTAATGACATATTTCTTCTTTTTTTTAAAACAGTGTGACAGCACTTGTTTTGTTTTATGGATTTATAACAGACGAAAAAGAAAAGATCATCAATCATTGCTACCATTGATGGTTTGTTTCATTGTTGTTAGAATTTCCGAACGAAACCTCGTTTATAGGATTTGTTGATTTTATTTTTAAATTACATTTTTGCTAAAAAGATGTGTTGACAACTCCTAACAAGTCTGCTTCCGTTTTCTTCTATATTGTAGAAGAAATACATACCTTAATCCTGGTTTGCCTGTATTTTTTCAATTGAAACTACAATTGCTACGCTTATTTTTTGGTCGTTTCTTCAACGAAAGTACCGTTTCAGAGTTGTTGTTTTGTTTTTTTGTTTTGTTTTTCATTGTGTTTACTGCTTTGATTTTCCTGCATGGTTCTTGATCCATTGAAAGGATCGGTAGAAGCAAATACTAAGCATGACCGTTTTTTTCTAATTCATTCTTGATTTGTGGAAGTTAGTTATGACGATTGTGTGCTGAGTGTTTTAACACTTTGAACACGCCCCCCCGGCCTCCCCTCCCAAGAAGTCATACTTTTTTGTATGCTTCCCCACCCCCCTCCTCCACCCTGCTCTCTCTCTCTCTCTCTCTCTCTCTCTCTCTCTCTCTCTAATATGCCCCACCCCCTTCCTCTCTCTCTTTCTCCATATTTTATCTTTTTTATTCTTTTTCACTCTTAACTCGACGGTTTCCACTGTTTCACTGTTTTCATGCTTTTTTTTCTCTTCCCGTTCCTTAATTCCTTTCATTCCCATTCTCACACACACACACACACACACACACACACACACACACACACACGCACGCACGCACGCACGCACGCACGCACACACACACACACACACACACACACACACACACACACACACACATTACTTCTCCTCATCTCCCCAATTTTCTCTTCCCTACTACCCCTTTAAATGAAGTATATGTACAGTTATCCAGCAACATGTCCTTTTTTTAATTTTATTGAAGAGCGCCATCGGATATGTCAGAGTAATCTGTGGTGATAGCGTCTGTGGTAAACACAGCACCGTTTTGATGTGAATAATCTGTGTGTATAAGTCACGCACCAGTCTGTATCTGTGTCTCTGTGTGTGTGTGAGAGAGAGTGAGTATGCGTCCATGTACATATAAATAATCCAAATGAGTACAAGCTAGTCATAGGGGAGGGAGCTCACTCTTTCCCAAAATATGTAAATATACATGTATGGGGGTGGGGGCTCTGCAACACACAGACCAGTGATAATATCCTAGGAGTGATTGAAGACTAAATCTATTGCGGAAACTGAATTAATCAATTGAAAACAGACTGTACATACACGCCCCTAATGAAGATAAAAATATAAATGATGACAAAAGTATCTTTGTGCACATTATGTCTTACCAGTGTTGATATTTTGTTGTTTGTGTTCTGTTGTAAACTTTGGAATCAACTCGTATTAAATTATTTATAAAAACATTTTGGTGAACCAATTTTAAATAACAAAGCAATCAGCACTGTTTCTGATTTGACATTTTCTTTGCAAATGTCTGTGTTTGTAATTATTATTATTCTTTGATCGCTCAAACAGTTTCCTGTCAATTATGAGCGCAGATGCATCATGCTGCCGTTACGCGCCTAACTAAAAAATAGTTAGGCCCAGCAAGTCCGACTTCGGCTGGAGGAGATGTTTTTGAAAGTGCTTCGTGAAAAAAGGCAGGAGAATGGACCGGTAAGGCAGAAAGATAGTAGACGACAGTAAGCCAAGGGAAAAGGCAGAGTCAAAGAGAGTGACAGATTAGAGGAAGCTACAAGCACAGAACTTCCAGAAGGTGGGGGAACTATTTATACCCCCCCCCCACCCACCCCGGTATCCCAAGGGGGGTGGGGGGTAATTATGATTTTGATGCTTTCATGTCATAAATGTGCAGGTGATATAATAATATTTTCATCAAAAATACACCTCACATTATAATTTTGCCCTGTCTCTCCAATGGTTTTGACACATCCGTTTGAAAGTAATGACTGTTAAATATACACATTGCATACACACCAAAGATATTCTAAAAGGGTAAGATGGATTACTTAAAAGCTCGGCGAACCGGGCTGATAGAGTTATCGTTAGTGCGGACGTGTACACTATTCACAGTGGAGGCTATCCAAAAACTCGGACTGGAACTTGAACGGAGAATTCAACTGGTCTATCGATGTGTAAAATGTGTCACGTTTCAAAGGGACATAACCACTGTTTCTGTCCTCACTACTCATATAGGGAAAAGAGACCGGATGTTTATCTTCCCCTGTACAGTCTTTGTACACACACAGCTCATAGCCGTGATTTATGATTTTCATATTTGCCCTGTGCACACCCATGCACCCTCCCCTCCCTCATACTCGGGATTTGTGTGAGAAAATAATTTGGGAGGTGTTAATTAGCCCAACATGATTATGATGCCAAGTGTGTGTGTGTGTGTGTTTGTTTTGGGGTGGGTTTTTTCCCGCGTGGTGTGTGTTTGTGAAAGAAAGATCTCAGCCTTAAGCAAAAGAAGGAAAAGAAAAAAAGAAAGAAAAAAGGGAGAATTGAGCAATACACCATTATTTTGTACATATACACCAATGTTGTGTATGCTTGTGCGTGCGCGCGTGTGTGTGTGTGTGTGTGCACATGCATGTGAATGTTTGTTGTCTCCTTATCCCCACAATCCCGACAAATTGTCCACTGTATATTTTCCACATTCCTTGCAAACTCTTGTGCCTGAGTGAATAATTCGTTTCCGTATTGTTGTGACGTGTACGGTTCATGTTGCAATGGTTTTTTTGAAAGAAAGGAAGATATTACTCTTATCATGGGGAGGGATTTTTTTTCATTATGGTGAAAGAAAGTGTGTGTGTGTGTGTGTGCGTGTGTGTGTGTGCATGCGTGCATGCATACGTGCGTGCATGTATGTAAAATTAAAATTTGTACTCCCCCAATTTTATTCACCATAACTTAATGCCCAATCTTGCCCAAGTAGTAAATAAATTCTTTGGCAGAATTTGAAAAAAATGCTTGCTTTTTTTCTGACTTTTTTCTGTTTCGTTTTGAACTTGAGGGCATTTGTATGGGAGTCAAACCTGGTCAAAACAAGATTTCTTAGCAGCTATAAGAGGGTAAACCCGTGAAACCCGTGATTTTGACACATGATCTGTATCTTTATTAAGCAGTCTTGTGGAAAACCTCTCCCAAAGACAGAGAAAAGGAAGACCAGCTGGCTAGAGATAAATAAATTATTTTCCTTTAAGTTATTACAATGAATTATGTATATAATAAGCCTAGACCAAACAAACGAGTCCATGTCGAGGACATTTAATTAGCCTGAAACTCCAGATCTATGAAATAGGCGATGTGATTTGAAATAATTTGAAAAGAGGCCGAGTCAAATGATGACCTCTTTTTTATGAGAGAAAACCTGGAAACGAATCCTAATCAGAACCTTCATTTGTTAGTCACTGTCTGTCTTTGATGTCTGTCTTTGATGTCTGTCTTTGATGTCTGTCTTTGTCTTTGTCTTTGATTCTGTTTTCGTTTATCCCACTCTTGTTTGCTAAAAAAAAACCATTTCACGCACTACAACGTTCTTTTTTGATACACGAGTGTCTCCATAGATGTTGACTGCATGCTGGGTACCCCGAGTGGTGTTATGACCTCATCCTCTACGTTGTTCCCTCCCCTGCCTTCTTCGTTCCACCTTTGCACGATTTGTGCCGTCATTTCTGCTGTCTTTCTTGATGTTACTTGCCCAGTTCTGTGTTAACTGCTTGTGTTATATGGCACCTCGGTTCTTATTTATGACTCGTGCATGCGTGTGAAAAAGCAACTTGGAGCCTTTTGTTTTCCTTCTTCGTCTATACAGTGTGATCAGCCAAGGGGGGAAAAAGGGCATACATACTGAAACGATGTTTTGCTCACCAAAAATGTGAAGATAAAAATATTGTGGTATATATTTTTTTTCGTTGTTGTTGTGGTGGTCTCCGTATTATTGTGTATGTATAATGAATAAACCTCAACGTGATTGAATATGATATGAATGTTCTTTTTGCAATGCTGATATGAATGTCCTTTTGCAAAAATTTTAATGCGTTGATTAATTTATTTTTGGGGGTTTTGTCATTTTTGGAACTTTTTGAAATGCTAAAAAGTCTTTTGCTTCGATTTGAGGGTGAAACTGAATCTACCTGACATGATTGGAATTTAGATAAATCAATGAGAGGGAGGGGGGGGGGAGGGGGGGGGGGAGGGGGATGAACAATACCCTTTTTAATATTTTGGGGTTTGTTTTGTTCTTTTGTTTTCTTTTTTTTAATTACTTGGGTTTTTTTATGATGGTAGAGTGTGCGAGAACCTGAGTGATACATTTTGCGCCTTGTCTTGTTCGAAGCAAAGCGCGGTGCTGTGATGTTGTCCTGGCCTTTTTTTCTCGTGTGTGCAGTGATGGAGGCACCTCGCATGTTGCGACGAATGAGCGGCGATCGTACACTTTTTGTTTTTGTTTTCCTTCCCCCTTAGCCCTTTCTTCCACCACCACCCTCTTCCCTCTACCCCTACCACCCACTCCTGCATATACACCCCCCCCCCCCCCCCCCAACGAACTCCACCCCCAAGCCTTTCCAAACTTTTCTGTTCAATATTATTGTCAGCCAGTGTACAGTCCTGATATTATAATTGTATACACACTTTCACTGATTGTTACGACGTTGTTGATGTTGTTGTTGTTTTTAATTGACCGCTTTATTACGCAAGAGAGCTAAAAAAAAAAAAAGTGTATCAAGAAAGAAGTTTTACGCCATTGAAAAAAATATAAAAACAACAAAAACAACTGCTGTTTGCTAAACCAAGGGAGTTTGAGTGCATTTTCCGTTTGGATGGATGGATGGATAGTTGATGGTTGTCTGTGTATTTGTTACACTCTCTCTCTCTGTCTCTCTCTCTCTCTGTCTCTCTCTCTCTCTGTCTCTCTCTCTCTCTGTCTGTCTCTCTCTCTGTGTCTCTCTCTCTGTCTCTCTCTGTCTCTCTCTCTGTTTCTCTCTCTCTCTCTCTCTCTCTCTCTCTCTCTGTCTCTCTCTCTGTCTCTCTCTCTCTGTGTCTCTCTCTCTCTCTGTGTCTCTCTCTCTCTGTCTCTCTGTCTCTCTCTCTCTCTCTCTCTCTCTCTCTGTCTCTCTCTCTCTCTCTGTCTCTCTCTCTCCCTCTCTCTGTCTCTCTCTCTCTCTCTCTCTCTCTCTCCCTCTCTCTGTCTCTCTCTCTCTCTGTCTCTCTCTCTCTCTCTCTCTCTCTCTCTCTCTCTGCACATCCACATACAGAAGAAATTGCTTGATGGAGAAGTCATCCTCCAGTCTGGATTGAATATTCACAAATTATTAACAGCGCATAGAGCATTCTCAATAGATTATTGCGCTATACAAATAAAATTATTATTATTATTATCTCTCTCTCAACATCAAGTCGTGAGCTTTCATCGTTTTCAAATTGTCAGTAAAAGGGGAATAACTGGGTAGTTGCTGATTGAACATCAATTATCTCCCGTGTGGCCACTGTAGCGTCCAGGCTTCGAGCAAGTGAACGACAGACCGCTACAACTGCATACGATACAATCCAAATGCGATACGATTGTGACGTAATATGTGAGTCATGATTCACGTGAAATACTTCCCTCTACAAATAATTCTACTGTTTTCGTTCACTATGCTCATGTAGACCCCTCAATACAAAATAAAATAAAATTGATACAAACATACACATATCAATAACATCAGCAAATACTTGTAGCGGTGCCATAGCCGATGAGGTTTAACCGAGGCGTGGTTATCGCTACACCTATCTGCATTAATACAAAATCGGGACTTTACTGGTTTCGTACTGCCTCCGGGCATTGCCTCCAGTATTGTTCCCACCATATTTGTATTTACAAATGTCCCATATGTGTCTGATACAAGAGGACGTAAAACACCATCTTCGTCCTCGTCGTCGACAAAAATACACATATTTCATCGGATTCGTGGATGGAAGTTCAGTTTAACGTCGCGTATCGGCTTTCGCCATGTACAACGGGCTGAACAAACCAACCAGGGTATAAACAAATATTTATGTTCCTGAATCACTGTCTTAGCCAAAAGGCCGAGAAGCGATCAGATTTTGTTTTATCTGATTCGTGTTCGGGGGGCTACAAATATATATGAACAAAACTGGTAGGATTTCATCAGATTCATTTAGACGGTAGAATTTCACGTGAATCATGCCTCACAAATGTCACAATCGGATCGCAGTGAATCTAATCGTATGCAGTGTAGCGAACCCTTAATTAAGTTAGACCGAATGCAAGAATTATGTTGTTGTTTGTTTGTTGTTGTTCTTTTTCTTCTTCCTGTTCATCCTTCCCCACGCCCAATGTCTGAGTTCGTGTCATCCATTCCACCGGCACAACACGGCCTCCTCCTACCGAACAGTGGAATGGGCTTTAACGTTTGCGCAAGATAAGGGAAGACGGGGTAAAAAGCCCTTGGGCGGGTAAGAAGCCCATGCCAATTATCTCATGAAATGAAGCAAATTTCAGTCACATTTTGCCCATGAGACGAGTGTTAATGTTTAGCATTCGTCTCATGGACAAATTTGACTCACATTTTGTTTATTTCATGAGATAATTGGCATGGACTTCTTAGAGAGAGAGAGAGAGAGAAGCCACGCCTGACAGGCACGCATGGTGGGAGCTCCGTAAGAAAGTGAAATTGTGATTGACTGTTGTTGTGATCGACCCTGTGTGTGGTACCAGTGTGTTCGTCATGGATCCGGCTTTCTTTTGGTGTGTTTTTAGTGCCGTTTTGCCCCAGGACTTTCGAGTTATTTGGACATGTTTTCTTCTGAACCTGGCAAGTATTGTTGTTTATCAAAACCAGTCTCCATTGTTTCGTGAATTCGCTCACGTGCAACCCGCTGTGCCACTGACCCAGTGCCCCTTTGCCTGTCGACACAGGCACCCGCCTTTTGAACTTTCTCGGCCGCGACTTACTTCTAGTCTGATCTACACACGAGAGCAGCTTCTGTCCGTGTCCCCCGCCCCCCTTGATCCGACTGTTGCTGAGGCCATCAGACGTGCTGGCATCGGCTATCGCCTTCCCAGGACCCGCACCCACCGTGGAGGCCGTCGCAAACGGAGGAACATCGCCGTGGTCAGTCTGTATGACGAGAGGCGTGCAGGTGAGAGGCGCGAGAAGACACGGACTGTAAATTTCAAAAATCTTATTCGAGTGCCTGTTTTCTCTTGTTTTGACACATCGCCATCCACTGACCTTGATCTGTGTGTTGCTGTGTTCAACGCTCAATCTGTTGGGCGAAAAGAAAAACGTTCTGCCGTAAATGAATACATTTTGTCTAACCGTGTTGACATTTTCTGTGTGACTGAAACCTGGCTCCGTCAGGCTGGGGATGAAGCGAAATGCCAAGACCTTGCTCCCCCTGGATTTTCTACTGCCTCCTTCCCACGATGTACGACCACTTGTGGAGGTGGCCTAGCTTTCGTTTTCTCTGACACTCTAAAACCACACGTCACTCTCACAGCAAACTTTCCGTTCAGCCACTCTTCTTTCGAACTTTCCCAGCTGACACTATCCTACAAACAGAACACTCTGAATATTTTCTGTGTATACCGCCCCCCTCCAAACAAGAAAAACAAATTATCAGACTCCATGTTCATTGACCAGCTCCCGGACTTTTTGGAGTACACCAACAGTTTGTCTGGTTCACTGCTGATTGTGGGCGATTTTAATTTTCATTTCGATGACCCGTCCCACTTCTACACATCTAAAGTGCTGGACACTATCAAAATGTTCGACCTCTCTCAGTCTGTATCTGAGCCCACCCATACCAGAGGCCATATTGTCGACTGGGTTTTGCACAGGGAGGATGATCGTCTGCTGCAGTCGACGACCGTGGAGCCCACTCTGTCATCAGACCATTTCTGTGTCAGATGTGTGCTCCACCTCGCCAAGCCTCCGTCTGCCAAAGTCTACAAAGACGTTCGCCGCCTGGCGTCCATCAACATCGAGGCCTTCAGGGCCGACCTCCAGGCCCACCTTCCCCTTCAGCCGTCTGCAGACCAGCTGTTCGGGGTCCTTCACGCCACCCTGGATCAACACGCGCCCGTCACACGCCGCTTGGTGTCTACCCGTCCCCCCTCTCCCTGGTACAACGCGGTGGGGCCTGAGCTCCAGGACGCCAAGCAGGAGAGGAGGAGAGCTGAGGAGCAGTGGCGTGCCACCCACCTGACGGTCCATCGGCAGGTGTTCCAGGCTGCCAGGAACCACGTGACCTACATCGTCGATTGTGCCAAAACAGCCTTTTACTCAACCAAGATACTTGCATGCACCACAGTGAAGCAGTTGTTCAGTGTCTCAAGCAGCATTTTGGGTAAAGTAAGTCATTCCCCACTCCCTTCTGTTTTTAAAGTGCAAGATCTCCCTCATAAATTTTCTGACTTTTTCCAAACGAAAATAAGTTCCATCCGTGAAAAACTTGATTCTACTGATGTCCCCCCATCACCAGTCACTGACAGAATGTACTGCGGCCCAGTTTTGCAGAGGTTTGAGCCTGTCACAGAAAAGTTTGTGAAAGAACTGTGTTTAGGCGCTAGTCCCAAATCATGTGAACTGGACCCCATCCCATCATCCCTGTTTTGTGAATGTATCGATGTACTGCTGCCCTATGTCACTCATATTGTAAACGATTCTCTCTTGTCTGGCTCCTTCCCTTCTGTCTTTAAATCTGCTATTGTCCGCCCATTGTTAAAGAAACCCTCCCTTGACCATGACAATCTGAAAAGCTACAGACCGGTTTCCAATCTCTCCTTTCTTTCAAAAATCACTGAAAGGGTTGTACTTTGTCAACTACTTGCACACCTAGAACAAAATCACCTTCTGAACCCCCACCAATCCGCTTATCGGAAATGCCACAGCACAGAGACAGCCCTTCTTAAAATTGTTAACGACCTTCTTTTAGGTTTTGATGACAACAAAGTTTCTCTCTTAGCTTTGCTTGACCTCAGTGCCGCTTTCGACACTATTGATCATACCATTCTTATTCGCCGACTCAAACATTCTTTTGGCATTCATGATCTTGCTCTTTCCTGGTTTGATAGCTACTTGGCTAATCGTAAGCAGACAGTTTGTGTTAGTGGCAGATACTCTGAGCCGTCCCCCCTTTTGTATGGTGTCCCACAGGGTTCTGTTCTGGGACCCATTCTTTTTGTGCTCTATGCTGCTCCTGTGTCCGATGTTATCAGTCAACATGCCTTGTCTCATGAGAGTTTTGCGGACGATACAGAAGTATATCAGTCGGCCACTCTTGCTGAAGTCGATGGGCTGGTATCGCGGACACAGGAGTGCATACTTGACCTTAAAATCTGGATGACCCACAACAAGCTGCAACTTAATGAAGAAAAAACTGAAATTATGTTAGCATGCCCAAAGAAAATGCTCAATCTTTCTACCCTTCCAGGCTCTGTCACAATCAACAACAACACTATCTCCTTCTCCTCTTCTGTCCGCAGTCTTGGTGTCACTTTGGATCAAAGTCTCTCCCTTCAGCAGCATGTGTCTAATATCTGCAGATCTGCCTATTTTGAGCTTCGTAAGATTAGTTCTGTTCGTCACTATCTCTCCACTGATGCCACAAAAACCTTGGTCTGTGCATTTGTCCTCTCGAGAATAGATTATTGCAACTCTCTTCTTGCTGGCCTTCCAAACTACCTTCTCAACAAACTCCAAAGAATCCAAAATAATGCTGCACGACTAATCCTTAAGTCCTCCAAGTTTGAACATGTTTCTCCCCTTCTGCACTCTCTGCACTGGTTGCCAATCTCCAGCAGGATCAACTACAAGCTTTCTGCTCTTACCTTTGCTGTCATTTCTGGCTCTGCTCCTACTTACCTGTCTGATCTACTTCATACTTACATTCCATCTCGTCAGCTTCGTTCTTCTTCTGATTCTCGTATTCTACAGCCTCCCTCAATTAAAACGAAAACTTATGGCGAGAGATCCTTTTCTTTTCAGGCCCCAGCTACTTGGAACAAACTCCCTCTGTCTCTCAGACATTCCAACTCCCTGTCAGTTTTCAAAACCAACCTGAAAACTCATCTATTCTCTGAACACTACTGTCCACCATGATCGGATTGTGAGAATGAAAGCGTGTGTGGATGATGAATGGCATGGGAAAGTTGGGAGACAGAAAGTGTGTGTGTGCATGCGCGCGCTGGCATGTGCTTATGCACGTGTGTGGGGATGTGTGTGTGTTTGTGTCTGTGTGTATGTATGTATGTACGAACGTACGTACGTATGTATGTATGTATGTACTGTATGTATGTGTGCATGCGCGTGTAAATGATATGCTATGTTCGTCAGTGTGTGTGCGTGTGTGCGTGCGGGCATGGGTATTGATGTGATTTGATTAAATGTATTTTTTTTTTTGTAAAGCGCCATGAGCAGCTAGCCTGGAATGTGCGCTATATAAGTTTTCTTCATTATTATTATTTATTATTACCCGCCCATGGGCTTTTTACCCCGTCTTCACCCTATTTGTGCATGCGTTTGCACACGGGACCTCGGTTTTAGGTCTCATCGGAAGGACTTTTCCCCCAATTATATAACTGACGTCAGGTACCCATTTACACCTGTGTGGAGTGAGGAAAACATAGGAGTATGCAATTGCAGTCTAAACGAAAACTTTGGGCGTGGGGCAGAATAAACATCCCCAATAGGAAGAAGAAGAAGAAGAAGAAGAAGACAGACAGACAGACAGAGAGAAGGGGGGAGGGGGTACTTTTCTGGGTTTAAAAGACAAAGGATATTTATTCTGTCTCCAATTTTAGCGTGTGGTGAAACTAAGGCTGTTTGATTACACTCCTTTGGTTTTAGGGAAACTATTAGGCTAACCCACTATTAGCTAAGGCTGAAGGGGTGCGTCTCAGCTTTAATTTTATCCCTTGGAGCGCTCATTTTCGGATTATGTGGATAGTCTGTAGATTACCAGCAGCTTCAAGAATGCTTTTTTTTGTTCATCAAATGCGAGCGAACCTTTCATTTAAAAGATCCTGTGTGGCAACCGAGAATTGAAATTTGGTCGCTTTGGTACTGGAAAGGTAGCCTATGATATAATCATATAATGGTATCCGAATGATTGCACTTGACTACAGAAAAAAGCCGTTGCTGTTGTTGGGTTTTTTAATATGACATGAATGTGTACAAAATTTCAATACATTCTGTCCAACTATTCCATTTCGGCAAATCTACTAAACGTTAAAAAAAAAGGATAAAAAAGCAAGTGAACTGTTTCTTGATCTTCGTCGCAATGTTCTCAGCCTAATGGTGATCTTACTGTCCACCAAATTGTCATTGAAATCCTGAGTTCTATGATAACTCTAAATTTCCAGGCGGGCCCTTTACTCAAGACTTTTATTGCGGGTTGAAATTCGCTTGCAGTGAGGAGCACCAGTACAATGAGAGCTGTACAAAAAATAATGTTGTACAGTTTTGGACAACCATATAGTAGGCCTTATGGCATAATAGTCTTTCGTTGAAGACCATGACTCTCAAACTAGGGGAGATGGGGAGGGAGTGGGTGGGGGCACTGGTTCTAAAGTAATGCTGCAACCCAAAAAGATGGCTGGCCTTTGGGTACCTTCTCCAATGTCAGATCCCTTTTGGCCGAGAGAGTGGGATTCAGTCACAGGGTTTCGAACGAACGAAAAATGGTGTTTTACGTCCTCTCGGTCTGGAACAGACACATATGGGACATTTAATTTGTAGATACAAAGATGGTGAGAACAATACTGGATGCAATACCCGGAGGTAGTGCAACTCCAGTAAAGTCCCGATTTTTGTTTAACAATACAGATAATTATGTGTAGCGGTAACCACGCCTCGGTTAAACCTCGACAGGGTTTCGAGCAAAGTGGTGGGCTCATCGAGGTACTAGGGGAAGACGGGGTAAAAAGCGCATGGCGGGTAAGAAGCCCACCCCAATTATCTCATGAAATAAAGAAAATTTCAGTCAAATTTGCCCATGAGACGAATGCTAGACATTAACGCTCGTCTCATGGGCAAAATGAGACTGAAATTTGCTTCATTTCATGAGATAATTGGGGTGGGCTTCTTACCCGCCCATGCGCTTTTTACCCCGTCTTCCCCTATCTCTTTACGTCTGTGGGTGGGCTTTATGTAGGGGTTACGTGTACAGGGGGCCGTTTCACAAGGGCTAACGTTACGTAGCGTGAGCGCAAATCGGCAAAAACGGTACTAAGAAACACCTCTTTAGCCGACGTTTGCCAAAAACGTTTTGTGGCTACTCCCAAGGTATCTCTTGGCGAACTATCACGTGACTAGCATATGCATGGGGTGAATACATTTCTTGTTGTTGATTGGTCCATTAAAGTTTGGTTAAAAGAATACTTTTTTTTTACCAATCAAACAAGAGCTTGTAATATTCTTCCGCAAACGTTATCTACAGTGTTTGGCGTAAGCGTTATTCGCGCGGCGACCGTTATCTAGAGAAACTTCACACAGTCCTACGGAGAACAACAACGAACACTGTGTCTGGAGGATCATCGCCCCTGAAGGACAGAAGGTCAGGTTGACCTTCACAGATTTCCAGTTACAGGTTGCGGTAAAATGACGGTGACCGAATGAAAGTTAGGTTTTACGTCCACTCGCGGGCTGCAAAAACAGCACATTATGGGACGCACCATCAACCAATCATCATTCAAAGCTCTGAGCAAATCCTGGAGGTACTGCAATGCCAGACCTGATCCTGACAAGTTAGGTAGCCAGGGACCCTACTGACTTTCTGCTTTTGTATGATAGCGGCACACCTGGGGAAGCTACAGCTTTGTGGGCCAGCACTGTGGACAGGAAAAAGCCAGGGGACTACCTGTTCCAGTTCAACGGCATTTCAATCAGCGATAGCTTGGAGTCAAAACAGACTACCTTTAGACAGTCCATTGACATATTATTGAACTTATTACAAAAACTAACAAGACCTACCGATCTCCCTGACCTTGACGTTGACCTTGATCGGTGTGCCATCATCAGAACGGCCATAAGCCAAAGTACCTACATGCCAAGTTTGAAGACTCTAAGACCAACGGTGTGGAAGTTATGGCCCCTTAAATATTTTCGGTTTTCAAGGTCATACGCCAAGGTCAAGGTTACGACGGCGATAATTTATGCGCGGATGCCTATCTCTCGGATGGTGACACACCACCACACAAAATTGGAAGCGATTCTGTCAAGCGGTTCGGAAGATATCATTGGGACAGACAGAGAGAAAAAAAGAAAGGAAAAAAAAGAAACATACACGAACGAATTCAT
>CM065691.1:17056170-17091170 GCA_017654935.2 Phymorhynchus buccinoides
TGGTAATATTATCCAGACTTCAAGAAAGCAGATTGGTTTCACTTCAATGTCTCAATTGTCAAATATTGCAAATGGCGTATTTCCCCCACTTTCCGTGGTTTTCCGCAAAGGGTGAGTGCTCTTTTCAATGCTTAAACATGAAATAACACCATGAATATTAAGTAAGCAGAAATCATATCAATACTGAATAATGACATAATAGCGACTGATGATAGTCATGTTTTAGCCCACCAGTATGAACTGTTGCCATCAGGACGCATGTACAGGACCCTCAAGCTGAAAGCACTAGCACAAACAATCTTTCGCACCGCGTTCTATCCATAATTCTGCCTTTATTGTTTGTGGCTCAAGCCACAAACCTATAACTCACTTTGTCGGTCGGTCGGTCGGTCGGTCTGTCTGTCTGTCTGTCGGTCCAAAATTGTCGCACATATTGACAAAATTGTCGCACTTCAAATCGAGGCTGCACTTCAATTGAGGCCGCTCTTTAAAATGATGTATTTTAAAGCGTACAAAATAATAAACATACGTAATACACACACTACAACAGACACGACGGGTATGCTGTGCTTCTTTCGATGAGCATAAGTAGGATACATAGTTTTAAATGTTTTCCAAAAGATATAAAAAGTTACGAAATGGTGCAGAGATAACATTCTGGTTTACAGATTAAAATTATTGAAAAGCCAGGGGAGGTGACTCATGATTGGAGTGGTAAAAATAGACCGCGTGCCACAAACTATTGCGAATTCGCGCTTGTTTTACTGACACTTCTTTTATTTGCAAGACGGTTTTGTTCATATGAATGTGCACGTTTTTAATAAATTGGTGTTATGAATTTTAAAGTTAGTATTTGGTTTCTATGATGAGGCGTTATACTACTCCTTGCCCGTACACTACAGGGCGATAATTTTTAAGCCCGAACTGCCGATGCCCCCTGGTGACGAATGAGGAGTAGATAATTTTCTGTGGCTATATACTACTTGTTCCTGACAGGCAAGGGCGATAATCTTAAGTAGGTGGCGTTCGCATCACAGGGCACGAGACAGGGGCAGAGAATTTTCGGTATAAAGCCTCATTGCATTTCAAACGCTTTTTATACATCTGTATCTTTAAAAATTCGGGACTTTCCTGGAGTTGCACTGCCTCCGGGCATTGCCTCCAGGATCGTTCCTACCATCTTTATAATAATCTACTAATGTCCCATGTGTGTCTGTTTCGGACCGGAGGACGTTAAACGGATTTTCATTCAAACGCTTTCTGGGGGGTTTGTCAGTAATGTTTCTGTTATGTTGTTGCGCCTGCCATGACTGTCTCTGACTTGAGATAATAATAATTAAAGATATTGGATTTCGATTTGGATAAACACACCAGAGGCAGTAACAACAGCTACTGCAATGACTACCACAATGAATACAACAATGAAGATCACACCAGAGGCAGTAACAACAGCTACTGCAATGACTACAACAATGAATACAACAATGAAGATCACACCCGAGGCAGTGACAACAGCTACTGCAATGACTACGACAATGAATACAACAATGAAGATCACACCCGAGGCAGTGACAACAGCTACTGCAATGACTACGACAATGAATACAACAATGAAGATCACACCAGAGGCAGTAACAACAGCTACTGCAATGACTACAACAATGAATACAACAATGAAGATCACACCAGAGGCAGTGACAACAGCTACTGCAATGACTACGACAATGAATACAACAATGAAGATCACACCCGAGGCAGTGACAACAGCTACTGCAATGACTACGACAATGAATACAACAATGAAGATCACACCAGAGGCAGTGACAACAGCTACTGCAATGACTACGACAATGAATACAACAATGAAGATCACACCAGAGGCAGTAACAACAGCTACTGCAATGACTACGACAATGAATACAACAATGAAGATCACACCAGAGGCAGAAACAACAGCTACTGCAATGACTACGACAATGAATACAACAATGAAGAACACACCAGAGGCAGTGACAACAGCTACTGCAATGACTACGACAATGAATACAACAATGAAGATCACACCAGAGGCAGTAACAACAGCTACTGCAATGACTACGACAATGAATACAACAATGAAGATCACACCAGAGGCAGTAACAACAGCTACTGCAATGACTACGACAATGAATACAACAATGAAGATCACACCAGAGGCAGTGACAACAGCTACTGCAATGACTACGACAATGAATACAACAATGAAGATCACACCAGAGGCAGTAACAACAGCTACTGCAATGACTACGACAATGAATACAACAATGAAGATCACACCAGAGGCAGTAACAACAGCTACTGCAATGACTACGACAATGAATACAACAATGAAGATCACACCAGAGGCAGTAACAACAGCTACTGCAATGACTACGACAATGAATACAACAATGAAGATCACACCAGAGGCAGTAACAACAGCTACTGCAATGACTACGACAATGAATACAACAATGAAGATCACACCAGAGGCAGTGACAACAGCTACTGCAATGACTACGACAATGAATACAACAATGAAGATCACACCAGAGGCAGAAACAACAGCTACTGCAATGACTACGACAATGAATACAACAATGAAGAACACACCAGAGGCAGTAACAACAGCTACTGCAATGACTACGACAATGAATACAACAATGAAGAACACACCAGAGGCAGTGACAACAGCTACTGCAATGACTACGACAATGAATACAACAATGAAGATCACACCAGAGGCAGTGACAACAGCTACTGCAATGACTACGACAATGAATACAACAATGAAGATCACACCAGAGGCAGAAACAACAGCTACTGCAATGACTACGACAATGAATACAACAATGAAGATCACACCAGAGGCAGAAACAACAGCTACTGCAATGACTACGACAATGAATACAACAATGAAGATCACACCAGAGGCAGAAACAACAGCTACTGCAATGACTACGACAATGAATACAACAATGAAGATCACACCAGAGGCAGAAACAACAGCTACTGCAATGACTACGACAATGAATACAACAATGAAGATCACACCAGAGGCAGAAACAACAGCTACTGCAATGACTACGACAATGAATACAACAATGAAGATCACACCAGAGGCAGAAACAACAGCTACTGCAATGACTACGACAATGAATACAACAATGAAGATCACACCAGAGGCAGAAACAACAGCTACTGCAATGACTACGACAATGAATACAACAATGAAGATCACACCAGAGGCAGAAACAACAGCTACTGCAATGACTACGACAATGAATACAACAATGAAGATCACACCAGAGGCAGAAACAACAGCTACTGCAATGACTACGACAATGAATACAACAATGAAGATCACACCAGAGGCAGAAACAACAGCTACTGCAATGACTACGACAATGAATACAACAATGAAGATCACACCAGAGGCAGAAACAACAGCTACTGCAATGACTACGACAATGAATACAACAATGAAGATCACACCAGAGGCAGAAACAACAGCTACTGCAATGACTACGACAATGAATACAACAATGAAGATCACACCAGAGGCAGAAACAACAGCTACTGCAATGACTACGACAATGACTACAACAATGAAGATCACACCAGAGGCAGAAACAACAGCTACTGCAATGACTACGACAATGAATACAACAATGAAGATCACACCAGAGGCAGAAACAACAGCTACTGCAATGACTACGACAATGAATACAACAATGAAGATCACACCAGAGGCAGAAACAACAGCTACTGCAATGACTACGACAATGAATACAACAATGAAGATCACACCAGAGGCAGAAACAACAGCTACTGCAATGACTACGACAATGAATACAACAATGAAGATCACACCAGAGGCAGAAACAACAGCTACTGCAATGACTACGACAATGAATACAACAATGAAGATCACACCAGAGGCAGTAACAACAGCTACTGCAATGACTACGACTGCAATGACTACAACAATGAAGATCACACCAGAGGCAGAAACAACAGCTACTGCAATGACTACGACAATGAATACAACAATGAAGATCACACCAGAGGCAGAAACAACAGCTACTGCAATGACACAATGAATACAACAATGAAGATCACACCAGAGGCAGAAACAACAGCTACTGCAATGACTACAACAATGAATACAACAATGAAGATCACACCAGAGGCAGAAACAACAGCTACTGCAATGACTACGACAATGAATACAACAATGAAGATCACACCAGAGGCAGTAACAACAGCTACTGCAATGACTACGACAATGAATACAACAATGAAGATCACACCAGAGGCAGAAACAACAGCTACTGCAATGACTACGACAATGAATACAACAATGAAGATCACACCAGAGGCAGAAACAACAGCTACTGCAATGACTACGACAATGAATACAACAATGAAGATCACACCAGAGGCAGAAACAACAGCTACTGCAATGACTACGACAATGACTACAACAATGAAGATCACACCAGAGGCAGTAACAACAGCTACTGCAATGACTACGACAATGAATACAACAATGAAGATCACACCAGAGGCAGAAACAACAGCTACTGCAATGACTACGACAATGAATACAACAATGAAGATCACACCAGAGGCAGTAACAACAGCTACTGCAATGACTACGACAATGAAGATCACACCAGAGGCAGAAACAACAGCTACTGCAATGAGACAATGCACAACAATGAAGATCACACCAGAGGCAGACTACTACGACAATGAATACAACAATGAAGATCACACCAGAGGCAGAAACAACAGCTACTGCAATGACTACGACAATGACTACAACAATGAAGATCACACCAGAGGCAGAAACAACAGCTACTGCAATGACTACGACAATGACTACAACAATGAAGATCACACCAGAGGCAGAAACAACAGCTACTGCAATGACTACGACAATGAATACAACAATGAAGATCACACCAGAGGCAGTAACAACAGCTACTGCAATGACTACGACAATGACTACAACAATGAAGATCACACCAGAGGCAGTAACAACAGCTACTGCAATGACTACGACAATGAATACAACAATGAAGATCACACCAGAGGCAATAACAACAGCTACTGCAATGACTACGAATACAACAATGAAGATCACACCAGAGGCAGAAACAACAGCTACTGCAATGACTACGACAATGAAAACAACAATGAAGATCACACCAGAGGCAGAAACAACAGCTACTGCAATGACTACGACAATGAATACAACAATGAAGATCACACCAGAGGCAGAAACAACAGCTACTGCAATGACTACGACAATGACTACAACAATGAAGATCACACCAGAGGCAGTAACAACAGCTACTGCAATGACTACGACAATGAATACAACAATGAAGATCACACCAGAGGCAGAAACAACAGCTACTGCAATGACTACGATCACACAGATGCAAAACAACAATGAAGACTACACACCAATGAAGATCACACCAGAGGCAACAACAGCTACTGCAATGACTACGACAATGACTACAACAATGAAGATCACACCAGAGGCAGTAACAACAGCTACTGCAATGACTACGACAATGACTACAACAATGAAGATCACACCAGAGGCAGTAACAACAGCTACTGCAATGACTACGACAATGAATACAACAATGAAGATCACACCAGAGGCAGAAACAACAGCTACTGCAATGACTACAACAATGAAGATCACACCAGAGGCAGAAACAACAGCTACTGACAATGACTACAACAATGAAGATCACACCAGAGGCAGAAACAACAGCTACTGCAATGACTACGACAATGAATACAACAATGAAGATCACACCAGAGGCAGAAACAACAGCTACTACAATGACTACGACAATGACTACAACAATGAAGATCACACCAGAGGCAGTAACAACAGCTACTGCAATGACTACGACAATGAATACAACAATGAAGATCACACCAGAGGCAGAAACAACAGCTACTGCAATGACTACGACAATGAATACAACAATGAAGAACACACCAGAGGCAGTAACAACAGCTACTGCAATGACTACGACAATGAATACAACAATGAAGAACACACCAGAGGCAGTGACAACAGCTACTGCAATGACTACCACAATGACTACAACAATGAAGATCACACCAGAGGCAGTGACAACAGCTACTGCAATGACTACGACAATGAATACAACAATGAAGATCACACCAGAGGCAGAAACAACAGCTACTGCAATGACTACGACAATGAATACAACAATGAAGATCACACCAGAGGCAGAAACAACAGCTACTGCAATGACTACGACAATGAATACAACAATGAAGATCACACCAGAGGCAGAAACAACAGCTACTGCAATGACTACGACAATGAATACAACAATGAAGATCACACCAGAGGCAGTGACAACAGCTACTGCAATGACTACGACAATGAATACAACAATGAAGATCACACCAGAGGCAGAAACAACAGCTACTGCAATGACTACGACAATGAATACAACAATGAAGATCACACCAGAGGCAGAAACAACAGCTACTGCAATGACTACGACAATGACTACAACAATGAAGATCACACCAGAGGCAGTAACAACAGCTACTGCAATGACTACGACAATGACTACAACAATGAAGATCACACCAGAGGCAGAAACAACAGCTACTGCAATGACTACGACAATGAATACAACAATGAAGATCACACCAGAGGCAGAAACAACAGCTACTGCAATGACTACGACAATGAATACAACAATGAAGATCACACCAGAGGCAGAAACAACAGCTACTGCAATGACTACGACAATGAATACAACAATGAAGATCACACCAGAGGCAGAAACAACAGCTACTGCAATGACTACAACAATGAAGATCACACCAGAGGCAGAAACAACAGCTACTGCAATGACTACGACAATGAATACAACAATGAAGATCACACCAGAGGCAGTAACAACAGCTACTGCAATGACTACGACAATGAATACAACAATGAAGATCACACCAGAGGCAGAAACAACAGCTACTGCAATGACTACGACAATGAATACAACAATGAAGATCACACCAGAGGCAGAAACAACAGCTACTGCAATGACTACGACAATGAATACAACAATGAAGAACACACCAGAGGCAGTAACAACAGCTACTGCAATGACTACGACAATGAATACAACAATGAAGATCACACCAGAGGCAGAAACAACAGCTACTGCAATGACTACGACAATGAATACAACAATGAAGATCACACCAGAGGCAGAAACAACAGCTACTGCAATGACTACGACAATGAATACAACAATGAAGATCACACCAGAGGCAGAAACAACAGCTACTGCAATGACTACGACAATGAATACAACAATGAAGATCACACCAGAGGCAGTAACAACAGCTACTGCAATGACTACGACAATGAAGATCACACCAGAGGCAGAAACAACAGCTACTGCAATGACTACGACAATGAATACAACAATGAAGATCACACCAGAGGCAGTAACAACAGCTACTGCAATGACTACAACAATGAAGATCACACCAGAGGCAGAAACAACAGCTACTGCAATGACTACAACAATGAAGATCACACCAGAGGCAGAAACAACAGCTACTGCAATGACTACAACAATGAAGATCACACCAGAGGCAGAAACAACAGCTACTGCAATGACTACAACAATGAAGATCACACCAGAGGCAGAAACAACAGCTACTGCAATGACTACGACAATGAATACAACAATGAAGATCACACCAGAGGCAGTAACAACAGCTACTGCAATGACTACGACAATGAATACAACAATGAAGATCACACCAGAGGCAGAAACAACAGCTACTGCAATGACTACGACAATGAATACAACAATGAAGATCACACCAGAGGCAGAAACAACAGCTACTGCAATGACTACGACAATGAATACAACAATGAAGATCACACCAGAGGCAGAAACAACAGCTACTGCAATGACTACGACAATGACTACAACAATGAAGATCACACCAGAGGCAGTAACAACAGCTACTGCAATGACTACGACAATGACTACAACAATGAAGATCACACCAGAGGCAGAAACAACAGCTACTGCAATGACTACGACAATGAATACAACAATGAAGATCACACCAGAGGCAATAACAACAGCTACTGCAATGACTACGACAATGAATACAACAATGAAGATCACACCAGAGGCAATAACAACAGCTACTGCAATGACTACGACAATGAAGATCACACCAGAGGCAGAAACAACAGCTACTGCAATGACTACGACAATGACTACAACAATGAAGATCACACCAGAGGCAGTAACAACAGCTACTGCAATGACTACGACAATGAATACAACAATGAAGATCACACCAGAGGCAGAAACAACAGCTACTGCAATGACTACAACAATGAAGATCACACCAGAGGCAGAAACAACAGCTACTGCAATGACTACAACAATGAAGATCACACCAGAGGCAGAAACAACAGCTACTGCAATGACTACGACAATGAATACAACAATGAAGATCACACCAGAGGCAGTAACAACAGCTACTGCAATGACTACGACAATGACTACAACAATGAAGATCACACCAGAGGCAGTAACAACAGCTACTGCAATGACTACGACAATGAATACAACAATGAAGATCACACCAGAGGCAGAAACAACAGCTACTGCAATGACTACAACAATGAAGATCACACCAGAGGCAGAAACAACAGCTACTGCAATGACTACAACAATGAAGATCACACCAGAGGCAGAAACAACAGCTACTGCAATGACTACGACAATGAATACAACAATGAAGATCACACCAGAGGCAGAAACAACAGCTACTACAATGACTACGACAATGACTACAACAATGAAGATCACACCAGAGGCAGTAACAACAGCTACTGCAATGACTACGACAATGAATACAACAATGAAGATCACACCAGAGGCAGAAACAACAGCTACTGCAATGACTACAACAATGAATACAACAATGATAAACACACCCGAGGCAGTAACAACAGCTACTGCAATGACTACGACAATGAATACAACAATGAAGAACACACCAGAGGCAGTGACAACAGCTACTGCAATGACTACCACAATGACTACAACAATGAAGATCACACCAGAGGCAGTGACAACAGCTACTGCAATGACTACGACAATGAATACAACAATGAAGATCACACCAGAGGCAGAAACAACAGCTACTGCAATGACTACGACAATGAATACAACAATGAAGATCACACCAGAGGCAGAAACAACAGCTACTGCAATGACTACGACAATGAATACAACAATGAAGATCACACCAGAGGCAGAAACAACAGCTACTGCAATGACTACGACAATGAATACAACAATGAAGATCACACCCGAGGCAGTGACAACAGCTACTGCAATGACTACGACAATGAATACAACAATGAAGATCACACCAGAGGCAGAAACAACAGCTACTGCAATGACTACGACAATGAATACAACAATGAAGATCACACCAGAGGCAGAAACAACAGCTACTGCAATGACTACGACAATGACTACAACAATGAAGATCACACCAGAGGCAGTAACAACAGCTACTGCAATGACTACGACAATGAATACAACAATGAAGATCACACCAGAGGCAGAAACAACAGCTACTGCAATGACTACGACAATGACTACAACAATGAAGATCACACCAGAGGCAGAAACAACAGCTACTGCAATGACTACGACAATGAATACAACAATGAAGATCACACCAGAGGCAGAAACAACAGCTACTGCAATGACTACGACAATGACTACAACAATGAAGATCACACCAGAGGCAGAAACAACAGCTACTGCAATGACTACGACAATGAAGATCACACCAGAGGCAGAAACAACAGCTACTGCAATGACTACGACAATGAATACAACAATGAAGATCACACCAGAGGCAGTAACAACAGCTACTGCAATGACTACGACAATGAATACAACAATGAAGATCACACCAGAGGCAGAAACAACAGCTACTGCAATGACTACGACAATGACTACAACAATGAAGATCACACCAGAGGCAGAAACAACAGCTACTGCAATGACTACGACAATGACTACAACAATGAAGAACACACCAGAGGCAGTAACAACAGCTACTGCAATGACTACGACAATGACTACAACAATGAAGATCACACCAGAGGCAGAAACAACAGCTACTGCAATGACTACGACAATGAATACAACAATGAAGATCACACCAGAGGCAGAAACAACAGCTACTGCAATGACTACGACAATGAATACAACAATGAAGATCACACCAGAGGCAGAAACAACAGCTACTGCAATGACTACAACAATGAATACAACAATGAAGATCACACCAGAGGCAGTAACAACAGCTACTGCAATGACTACGACAATGAAGATCACACCAGAGGCAGAAACAACAGCTACTGCAATGACTACGACAATGAATACAACAATGAAGATCACACCAGAGGCAGTAACAACAGCTACTGCAATGACTACAACAATGAAGATCACACCAGAGGCAGAAACAACAGCTACTGCAATGACTACAACAATGAAGATCACACCAGAGGCAGAAACAACAGCTACTGCAATGACTACAACAATGAAGATCACACCAGAGGCAGAAACAACAGCTACTGCAATGACTACAACAATGAAGATCACACCAGAGGCAGAAACAACAGCTACTGCAATGACTACGACAATGAATACAACAATGAAGATCACACCAGAGGCAGTAACAACAGCTACTGCAATGACTACGACAATGAATACAACAATGAAGATCACACCAGAGGCAATAACAACAGCTACTGCAATGACTACGACAATGAAGATCACACCAGAGGCAGAAACAACAGCTACTGCAATGACTACGACAATGAAAACAACAATGAAGATCACACCAGAGGCAGAAACAACAGCTACTGCAATGACTACGACAATGAATACAACAATGAAGATCACACCAGAGGCAGAAACAACAGCTACTGCAATGACTACGACAATGAATACAACAATGAAGATCACACCAGAGGCAATAACAACAGCTACTGCAATGACTACGACAATGAATACAACAATGAAGATCACACCAGAGGCAGAAACAACAGCTACTGCAATGACTACGACAATGACTACAACAATGAAGATCACACCAGAGGCAGTAACAACAGCTACTGCAATGACTACGACAATGAATACAACAATGAAGATCACACCAGAGGCAGAAACAACAGCTACTGCAATGACTACGACAATGAATACAACAATGAAGATCACACCAGAGGCAGAAACAACAGCTACTGCAATGACTACGACAATGACTACAACAATGAAGATCACACCAGAGGCAGAAACAACAGCTACTGCAATGACTACGACAATGACTACAACAATGAAGATCACACCAGAGGCAGTAACAACAGCTACTGCAATGACTACGACAATGACTACAACAATGAAGATCACACCAGAGGCAGAAACAACAGCTACTGCAATGACTACGACAATGAATACAACAATGAAGATCACACCAGAGGCAATAACAACAGCTACTGCAATGACTACGACAATGAAGATCACACCAGAGGCAGAAACAACAGCTACTGCAATGACTACGACAATGAAAACAACAATGAAGATCACACCAGAGGCAGAAACAACAGCTACTGCAATGACTACGACAATGAATACAACAATGAAGATCACACCAGAGGCAGAAACAACAGCTACTGCAATGACTACGACAATGACTACAACAATGAAGATCACACCAGAGGCAGAAACAACAGCTACTGCAATGACTACGACAATGACTACAACAATGAAGATCACACCAGAGGCAGAAACAACAGCTACTGCAATGACTACGACAATGACTACAACAATGAAGATCACACCAGAGGCAGTAACAACAGCTACTGCAATGACTACGACAATGACTACAACAATGAAGATCACACCAGAGGCAGTAACAACAGCTACTGCAATGACTACGACAATGAATACAACAATGAAGATCACACCAGAGGCAATAACAACAGCTACTGCAATGACTACGACAATGAAGATCACACCAGAGGCAGAAACAACAGCTACTGCAATGACTACGACAATGAAAACAACAATGAAGATCACACCAGAGGCAGAAACAACAGCTACTGCAATGACTACGACAATGAATACAACAATGAAGATCACACCAGAGGCAGAAACAACAGCTACTGCAATGACTACGACAATGACTACAACAATGAAGATCACACCAGAGGCAGTAACAACAGCTACTGCAATGACTACGACAATGAATACAACAATGAAGATCACACCAGAGGCAGAAACAACAGCTACTGCAATGACTACAACAATGAAGATCACACCAGAGGCAGAAACAACAGCTACTGCAATGACTACAACAATGAAGATCACACCAGAGGCAGAAACAACAGCTACTGCAATGACTACGACAATGACTACAACAATGAAGATCACACCAGAGGCAGTAACAACAGCTACTGCAATGACTACGACAATGACTACAACAATGAAGATCACACCAGAGGCAGTAACAACAGCTACTGCAATGACTACGACAATGAATACAACAATGAAGATCACACCAGAGGCAGAAACAACAGCTACTGCAATGACTACAACAATGAAGATCACACCAGAGGCAGAAACAACAGCTACTGCAATGACTACAACAATGAAGATCACACCAGAGGCAGAAACAACAGCTACTGCAATGACTACGACAATGAATACAACAATGAAGATCACACCAGAGGCAGAAACAACAGCTACTACAATGACTACGACAATGACTACAACAATGAAGATCACACCAGAGGCAGTAACAACAGCTACTGCAATGACTACGACAATGAATGCAACAATGAAGATCACACCAGAGGCAGAAACAACAGCTACTGCAATGACTACAACAATGAAGATCACACCAGAGGCAGAAACAACAGCTACTGCAATGACTACGACAATGAAGATCACACCAGAGGCAGAAACAACAGCTACTGCAATGACTACGACAATGAATACAACAATGAAGATCACACCAGAGGCAGTAACAACAGCTACTGCAATGACTACGACAATGAATACAACAATGAAGATCACACCAGAGGCAGAAACAACAGCTACTGCAATGACTACGACAATGAATACAACAATGAAGATCACACCAGAGGCAGAAACAACAGCTACTGCAATGACTACGACAATGAATACAACAATGAAGATCACACCAGAGGCAGAAACAACAGCTACTGCAATGACTACAACAATGAAGATCACACCAGAGGCAGTAACAACAGCTACTGCAATGACTACAACAATGAAGATCACACCAGAGGCAGAAACAACAGCTACTGCAATGACTACGACAATGAATACAACAATGAAGATCACACCAGAGGCAGAAACAACAGCTACTGCAATGACTACGACAATGACTACAACAATGAAGATCACACCAGAGGCAGAAACAACAGCTACTGCAATGACTACAACAATGAAGATCACACCAGAGGCAGTAACAACAGCTACTGCAATGACTACAACAATGAAGATCACACCAGAGGCAGAAACAACAGCTACTGCAATGACTACAACAATGAAGATCACACCAGAGGCAGAAACAACAGCTACTGCAATGACTACAACAATGAAGATCACACCAGAGGCAGAAACAACAGCTACTGCAATGACTACGACAATGAATACAACAATGAAGATCACACCAGAGGCAGTAACAACAGCTACTGCAATGACTACGACAATGAATACAACAATGAAGATCACACCAGAGGCAGAAACAACAGCTACTGCAATGACTACGACAATGACTACAACAATGAAGATCACACCAGAGGCAGAAACAACAGCTACTGCAATGACTACGACAATGAACTACAACAATGAAGATCACACCAGAGGCAGAAACAACAGCTACTGCAATGACTACAACAATGAAGATCACACCAGAGGCAGTAACAACAGCTACTGCAATGACTACGACAATGAAGATCACACCAGAGGCAGAAACAACAGCTACAGCAATGACTACGACAATGAATACAACAATGAAGATCACACCAGAGGCAGAAACAACAGCTACTGCAATGACTACAACAATGAAGATCACACCAGAGGCAGAAACAACAGCTACTGCAATGACTACAACAATGAAGATCACACCAGAGGCAGAAACAACAGCTACTGCAATGACTACAACAATGAAGATCACACCAGAGGCAGTAACAACAGGTACTGCAATGACTACAACAATGATAAAGACCACAATGATGAAGACCACAATGATGAAGACCACAATGATGAAGACCACAATGATGAAGACCACAATGATGAAGACCACAATGATGAAGACCACAATGATGAAGACCACAATGACGAGGAGGAGGAGGTGTAGGGGGAGAAGGAGGGTTTTTTCACTTTTTTTTTTACTGACATTTCTTTTATTTGCAAGACGGTTTTGTTCATATGAATGTGCACGTTTTTAAATAGGTGTTATGGTTTTTATAATTGCATTTCAAACGCGTTGATGTTTTTTCCCCCCAGTAATGCCGTGTTTCTGTTATGATGTTGCGCCTGCCATGAATGTCTCTGCCTTGAGATAATAATAATTAAAGATATTGGACTTGGATTTGGATAAGCAGAAACAATAGAGGCAGAAACAACAGCTACAACAATGACGAACACAATGACGAGGAGGAGGTGAAGGAGTTTTTTTTAACTTTTTTTAATTTAACTTATTGAACACTGGACCAACCAGAATGAAACGGTACCCTGAATGAAGCGGTCAATTGTTTTGGACGAAAGAACATTGCAATGTCAAGGAAAGGGGGGTGGCAGTAACCAGTTAGGATCGTTACGTTTCTTCTTTTCATTCTTTCTTTCCTTTCTTTTTTTGTAGGCTTTCTTCTTCCTGCCATTTTTGTATCAACCATCCCCTTTGGAAGTCTCCTGATTAAACAGGAGTTGAGTGGCTTGTCCTTTGCCTCTACTTGACCAGGTTAAGAGGGGTGCTTGGAGGGTCTGTTAATATAGACGTTAGTTCAAGCTTCTCTTAGAACATATCTCATTGATCCAACCCTAATAAATTTAACCAATCCGTCTCCCCACCCCCACACCAATCAAACTCACAAGAACTCTAGTCCCGAACTACCCCTACCCCCCCCCCCCGCACGCGCACATACACACACACACGTATGCATACACACACGCACACGCGCGCACGCACACACACACACACACACACACACGCACACACACACACACACACGCACGCACACACGCGCGCGCACACGCACGCACACACACGCACACGCACACACACACACGCACACACGCACACGCACGCACGCACGCACGCACACGCACGCACGCACACACACACACACACACACACACACACACACACACACACACACACACACACACAGTTAATTCTTACAATCAACAACAAAATGCCATAACGTACGAGTAAAGATTAAAACTAAATCCTCTTCACGAGAAGTGAAGTGGCGTACGAGTCGAGTCAGTTTGTACTTCTAATTACGTACGTAGCCCTACCAAACCCAGCTTGACCCTATAGAAGCCTCAGAAATGCTGTGTGTGGTTGTTGTTGTTGTTTTTGTGGCTTCCAGGGCACTGTCCACACTGTTTGTTACTTTCCTTGCAGGTAGGATATTGTGACGTGTTGTCAAGTACCCACGAGAAGCACTAGCGTGTAAGCTTATAGACGATTTTCGGGAAAATAGAATGTGTCTTTTTTTAACTACAAAATCGGATTATCCCCCATGAAAGAGTAGGACAAACACAATGTTGATGAGTCTCTCTCTCTCTCTCTCTCTCTCTCTCTCTCTCTCTCTCTCTCTCTCTCTCTCTCTCTCTCTCTCTCTCTCTCTCTCTCTCTCCCCCTCTCACTACCCCCAACTAAGAATACCACGCATTAAGCCCCTACTGGTTTGATTTGCCACCTGGCGGTGAAATGGGCGTCCTAATTAAGTTAACCATTAATGAAAGGTCACTCGCGCAAACCGCGAAGTTATGTCTCTTGGCTGTTTGCCGCGAACATTTCCTATTGCTCACCAGAACGCACACTACTTTATACACACTTGTTTTTTGCAAACACCTTCCTTTAAAAACAAACAACAACAAAAACCATCTTTTTAGGAGATGGTAATGAGATTAGCGTCCAATCGGTCGGAGATCCTTATGGAAGGTAACACTTTTTTAGGCCCACCTGTCTCTTATTTATAACCAAATCATTCCCCACTCCTGCAGGCTGTTCCCAGCCATGGCCGCGTCAGCACAAACAACCAGCACAGACTCTACTACTACTACTACGGACAACCCCCAGACCATCAAGAAAACCAAGAAGAGCAGCCACAAGCCTCTGAGTCAGCTGAACCAGGACCGTCTCCCGGACCTGACCCGGCTGGAGAAGCCCGAGCACACGGCCCGCCTCTTCTACTATGGGCTGGCCAGCAAGGCCCGGCTGAGGCACGACCTGAACGTGTGGTTCAGGGACCACCAGCACAGTCTGGCTCTCCTGCAGCGCCAGCAGAGGGCCGTGCAGACCCGCATGGGCAAGATGCACCGGGACGTGCGTCGCACCCGCCGCCAGGACTACCAGAGAAGGCAGGAAGAGGTTCGGGAGAAACTGCAGGCTTTTCAGGTGGGTCCATGTGTGTGGGTGTGAGTGTGTTGTGTTTGTGTGTGTGTGTGTGTGTGTGGGTGTGGGTGTGGAGGTGTGTGTGTGTGTGTGTGTGTGTGTGTGTGTGTGTGTGTGTGTGTGTGTGGTGTGCGTGTGTGTATGTGTGTGTGTAGGGGGAAGACGGGGTAAAAAGCGCATGGGCGGGTAAGAAGCCCACCCCAATTATCTCATGAAATGAAGCACCTTTCAGTCTTATTTTGCCCATGAGACGAGCGTTAATGTCTAGCATTCGTCTCATGGGCAAATTTGACTGAAATTTTCTTTATTTCATGAGATAATTGGGGTGGGCTTCTTACCCGCCCATGCGCTTTTTACCCCGTCTTCCCCTATGTGTGTGTGTGGGTGCGTGTGTGTGTGTGTGGTGTGTGTGTGTGTGTGTGTGTGTGTGTGTGTGTGTGTGTGTGAGAGAGAGAGAGAGAGAGAGAGAGAGAGAGAGTGTGTGTGTGGGGGGGGGGGGATTAAGGGTAGAATGGGTGGGGGGTGTATGTGTGTGCCGTTATTGGGTAGGAGAATGTGTAAATGTATATGCTTCAGAGAGGGAGAGAGAGAGAGAGAGAGAGAGAGAGAGAGAGAGAGAGAGAGAGAGAGAGAGAGAGAGAGAGAGAGAGAGAGAGAGAGAGAGAGAGAGAGAGAGAGAGAGAGAGATTGAGTGAGAGAGAGAAAGATTAAGATATTCTGCGTTCTAGAGACAGTCTAGATCAAATTCAGTAATGTTGCCCCATAATATAATGAATTTGACCTTCGCTGCAGCCCACTTTGATGCCTGCATGACCGTTGTCTGACGTTGTGTGTTCTTTCAGACTAGGCTGATGCAGAGGCGCGTGGTGCAGAAGTTCCAGAGCAACGCCATGACCAAGATGGCAGCCAGGGGAGAGCAGAGCCTGGTGGCCTTGAGGATCCAGCGAAAGACTGCCGCTCACGTGACCGGATATGACCTTGACCTCGGGGTCACCGTGTCTGCTGATCCACAGAACGTCGCTTCTCCTGCTGGAGCCAACACAAGGTGGTCCTGTCTTTCGGACCTCCAAGGGAACGTAATCCCAGAATCTTCAAGTGGACATGCCAAGAAAAGCAGCACTGGCGAAACTGCAAAGGGAAAAGACCATTCTGAGACAGGAACTTCCCTGCCGGTCGGGAGAAAAGAATCCGTAAGAAGATTCTCGGAAGGCGATCTTCACCAGGAAGCGGGAGCAGAGAACGATGCTTCTTGCGACAGTGGTCTGGCAGTGTTCAACCCATCCCCCAAAAACGGAGCACGTAGGAACAGCACTTTGCATATCATTCCAGAGGATGATTATCCCGTGACCGGGGAATTTGGAGAAGAGCACAAAAGCCCGACTCTTCTTAACAGTCGCGTGTTGGAGGTCAGGAAGAATCGACCCCAATCTCCAAAGACTTATATCAACGTTTCAGGAACCCGCAGAGCCACTCTGGGCACCCTGCCTCACGCTTCCAAACTGAAATCTCTCTCCCCTATTACTCCACAAACAAAACAGCAAGAAGACTCCAACTCTAGTCCCAGAGTGTCTATTTCCTCCACCACAGATTCAGACCATCATATGCCTCGAAGTTCTGAGAAGGATTTCACGAGCGCATGTAAAACTTCACCAGACAACAAACCCAATGGCAAGAGCGTGGTCAAGACAGACGCGGCAGACAAAGCGAGCAAGGGAAGCAAGCCTACAAGAAAAGTGGGAATAGTTGCGGGCCCTGCAGAGGTGTTCCACTTCGTGCCAGGTCGAGCCAAGGTCATGGAGGACGTGGGGGCAATGTTGGGTCAAGGTGACAGTCAAGGTCATGGTCAAAGCGACTCTTGGCAGGTGAAGGGCGGTCAGCAGAGTCTCCCTGCTGTCAGCTTAGCGGCCCGTGTGAGGCAGCAGAGGAAACAGCAGGCTATGAGGCGTTCTGAGCAGCTGGACAAAGAACCTCTGGTGGGTATTGCTGTGGCTAATTGTGTGAATTGTGGGTTGAGAGGCAGAGAGACATAGAGATAGACAGATAGACAGACAAACAGACAGACAGACAGAGAGATAGACAGATTGGCTAATTCAAGAAATCTAACATTTGTGCTCTTAGTCTTAGGATATTCTGTCTTTGAATGTTTAAACATCCCGTTCTCTGCAAGAATGCTTACCAACAGGCCTCTGGCTACGTTGGTTGCTACTTAATCCCTCTACTATAGGGATAAATGTGAACATTGTCATGAAAGCATGCTAATCAATGTGAATTGTTTTTTTAGGAATGAGGGCAATAAAAATTACTTCACATTCCAGTTACCCTCAATAAATATATTCATATTTCTATTCGTACTCTCTCTCTCTCCCTCCCTGGGTACAGAAAAAAAATTCTGCGATATTGAGAATTCCTCTGTGGCATGCATAACTTTAGGCCTACCCCTACCTCCCAAAATTAAGAAAATAAGGTCTTCAGATAACAGGCCCTGATTTGATGCCTTTTAATGAAATGGGTGTTAAACCTTTGTGGTACATAAATGCGACATTGGCGGTGAAAGGGTTAAAGCCCCGTGCCACTGATCCAGTTCTATGATATATCGCAGTGTTCGTGGCACCTTGGAATCTCTTCTGACAGACTATCCCCCTCCCCCTCTCTCTCTCTGCAATTCTAAATATTGGCCCATCTCTGTCACTTCTAAAGGCCCATTTTCTATGTCACAGGTCCAATACTATCGAAGCGTTCGCGGCACTCTGGAACCCTTATTGACAGAACCCTCCAGGAAGAGCTACCCTTTCCCCAGCAGCAGGCTCCAGTACCAGCAGCACAAGATGCTGAGAGCGGAGCAAGAGAGAGACGTGGACAGGAGGCATCACATCAACAGTTTCTTCGACAGCATATTTCACAGTCAAACAGGTGAGAGTCTTCAGACGTCAGAAACTGTGTTTTACAGGGATGAGGATTTAGACAGAGCCTGCTCTTCCATTTTGTCCTTGGTACAAAACGCAAGAGAGTTTTGCAAGAATCAAACAGAAGGACGAAGAATAATCATCACCAGCAACACAATAATTACAACATTAGCGATAGCAGGTAATGGAGAGAGAGAGAGAGAGAGAGAGAGAGAGAGAGAGAGAGAGTGTGTGTGTGTGTGTGTGCGTGCGTGTGTGCGTGTGTGCGTGTATGTGTGTGATAAGGCAGGGAATAGAACCAGACAGATACAACAAACACACACATCATTTTTTCTTCTTCTATATTTATTACTTAAAATACATTTTCTACGTTTTTCTTACAGATCAGCAACGGACTAAGCCCGCAGCCCAAGACACGGACAAGGCCAGCGATCCCAACAACAAAGCCAAACGCATGGGCCTTCTGCTCAACATGAGAAAGGCAGTGCAGAGTCTCCAGGGGGATGGGGCCTCCCTGCAGCACCTGGCGGCCTGCCAGTACCTTCGTCCGCACGACTGGGAGGCCAAGGGCCGAAAGGACCGGGAAGGTGACCAGAAACGCTTGACCAGCTGGGCCACGGCTGAGAATCGTTTGAAGGCCGGGTTTCTGGCCATGGATTTTACTGGTAGTGGAAGTTGAACTGGGGTTTTTTGCGCGTGTGTCGTTCTGTTTTTTTGACTTTTTTGTTTGTTTCATTTTCGCCAGCAACATTTTGTTTTGGGAAGCGTTGGTCTGTATAGTTAACAGAAATGTTAAAGGTGGACCCTGACGCGGGATGAGTTTTTGCAAGAAACACACCGAGATCACCATGAAAACACCATTTACAGAGATCGCAACACTCACTTTGCTCCGGTTTCCTAGAAATCAAACCGTCAATTCAAGAAAACTAAAATATTGTTTGGATGGCCATTTGGAACTTAAAATAAATAATTTGTTATCAATATTAAGCTTTTTAAACGTAACAGGATTATCATTGTAGAAAAACAATTCAGGCATTTCAGTGAATAGAAAAGGAACCACCAGAGACGCACTGGACTCATCTGCCCTACCAACACAACAGCACTGCAATGACCACCTTTTGCAAGAGTTAATACCCCTGGTGGGTGGGGGAATATGCTTGAGTACTGACCAAACAACTAGGGCATAACTCTCGCCAACAACCCTATTTTAGGCCACTGAATGGCTGCCTTTTGCAAGAACGAATACCCTTTTGGATACTGACCAACAAGGGCTTAACTCTTGCCGTCGAGGGCGTTAATAACCCTAGTTGTAATGGCCATACAATATTTCCTCAATGAAAAACCTACAGGATTTAACTTGAATTCTGAATGATTATCAGACTGTGGTTGCCTGGCATACTACAAGACAGCGAAAAGAATCGTTTGGTGATGCCTGTTGAAAAGTAAGATAATTGTGTCACGGTTGCAAGAAACATTAATCTTATAAGTGAAACTGTATCATGATTACTTATGGTTAAAACAAAATACACGTAGCTGCTTTTCGCTCCTTCCCCATGGCAACACAGTGATCCGCTAGTAATGATATGACTTGCAATATCACTGTGTTGGCATGGGGAAAGAGCGAAAAATAGTAACTTGCATTGTGCCCATTGCCATGTTGCAATTATTGAAGACACTGATAGAAATGTTGTAAATGAAACATTCGTACCATGCTCATTTGAACTGTTGCTAATAAGGATTATTTACGCTAGGGTTATTTTAATACTGTTCAGTATCGAAAATAAAGACAACAATGTTTTGAAAACCGATAAGAAGATAGAAGAACTGGTAGCACGGATATCCAATGAAGTTGGCTGTCAGCAAACACGATACTGTCATTTGACAAAATTACTAGCCTGGCGCTAGCTATTTTGTTTGGCATCAGTGTTGGAGTTATAGGTAAATTACAGACTAAGACGCTATTCGTTTTTACTACACGTGGTGTAGAGTGGCACAGAGGTAACACATTCGCCATGTGTCATGTAAACCCGAGTTCGAACCTGGGTACAGGGGATTTTTCCTCTCTGAGTTTGCACTAGGCCTTATGGTCTGAACGTGGAGTCTTTCGAATGAGACGATAAACCGAGGTCCCGTGTGCCCATGCACTTAACACATGTTAATCCAAGTGGCAACGAAAAAGTTGTCACTTGGTCAAAATGTACCCTTTCCTTCCTCATCAGTCACACAAAAAAATCGCATGCCAAAAAACAAAAAAATGGGTGGCGCGCCTCTGGCTGCGACGCACTCTCCATGTGGGAGCAATCCGAATTTCACAGAGACGCATCTGTGACTATAAAGTGCCTAATACCTAATAATACAAAAGATTATGAGTTGAGCTGCCGTACTCTACTACTTGGAAAAAATGCTCTGTCCATTGAAAAAAGGGTACTGTTGAGAAATAGGAAAAAAACACGATTCTGTTCTTAATGTAGAGGGAGACAGTCTGACGTGTTGTGTCGTAAAGTCCTTGGGTAAACGGTCTGGGTTTGGCCAAAATGCTTTTTACTGTTCATTTTGCAGTACAGTGACTTATTTGCCAACTGCTTTCTTTGTCCGTATTTGGACATAAACGGGGTAGGGTCACAGATTTATAGGCCTACATTGTTTGTATAATAAATGGCAATGTGAAATAATTGCAACATTTTGCCTTAAATCGCTTTCTGAGAAAATGTGTTATATCATGCTTATGCACACACACATATTTGCATGTACACACACACTCACACACGCGCGTACACACACACACGCGCGCGCGTACACACACACACACACAGTGACACACACACACACTTATTCCTCTTTAATCCTTAAGGTCTGTGTACACGTTGACATCATTCACGAGATATTTCAATTTCCCCATGGTAACACAGTGATAGCCCACTCTTAATATGACTTACAGCTCACTGTTGCCATGGGGAAATAGAAATATCTTGTGAATAGTGCTAATGTGTACACAGACCTTTACGACTTTCTCCTTCACACAAAATCACTGAAGTAGGGACAACTCTGAACAAAAACAAAACCCACTTATCTCTAGCTTAATGCTGCACGGGAAAGAGAAAGAGAAAGACAGTGGTCAGTCCGTTGCATGCATAGTTCCACTGGCACCATGACCACTTAGCGGTGCAATGGGGCGTGATGCAGCCACAAAGACTGGTGCAGTCTTTATAATGGGGCACCCTGACGGATGAGTTTTTACAAGAAACACGTTGAGATCACCAGGAAAACACCCATTACAGAGATCGCAACACTCACTTTGCTCTGGTTTCCTAGAAATCAAGCCGTCAAATCGGCGATTCCTCCTTGGCGGAGGTGATGGAAGTAAAATTCTTTCGGTGAAAGAGAAGACCGTTTGCACGAAATTTTCACAATACAAACCTTTTTATTTATTTTGTTTAATTTTATGCAGTTCACCTAAAGGAGTTTCGCTCACAACAAAGGAAATAGCTGCAATCTTTGTTGTTTTCTTACTGCACTACAAAGAAGAAAAAAGCTTCAACCACAATGAGTGGCCTCCACCCACCCCATGCAAAATGGCTTCTCTCTCCGGCATCTCCGGCAAGGAGGAAATAGCTCCGATTTTTTTTTTACTGCACTACAAAAAAGAAAAACGCTTAAACCACAATGGGTTTGGCCTCCACCCACCCCATCCAAAATGACTTCTCTCTCCAGCATCTGCGCTAAGGAGGAGTCGCCGTTTTGACGGTTTGTTTTCTAGGAAACCAGAGCAAAGTGAATGTTCCGATCCTTAAAAAGGCGGTCTTTCTTGTGATCTCGACGTGTTTCTTGCATAAATTCATCCATCAGGGCCCACTTTTTAAGCCCATGCCACACGGATGAGTTTTTGCAAGAAACACGTCGAGATCACCAGAAAGACAGCCTTTTCAAGGATCGGAACACTCACTTTGCTCTGGCTTCCTAGAAATTAAACCGTCAAAACGGCGATTCCTCCTTGGCGGAGATAGTAGCCATTTTGGATGGGGTGGGTGGAGGTCACTCATTGTGGTTGAAGCGTTTTTTTTTTTTAAAGGAGCTATTTCCTTTGTTGTGAGCGAAACTCCTTTAAACTGTATAAAATTTAAAAAAATAAAAAAATAAAAAGGCTTGTATTGCGAAAATTTCGTGCAAACGATTTGGTCTAAACGCAGGCGGCCATTAGAAAAGAGACGTCACACGCCTTCTCTTTGGGTGATAGAATTTGACTTCCAGCACCTCCGCCAAGGAGGAATCGCCGATTTGAGGGTTTGATATCTAGGAAACCAGAGCAAAGTGAGTGTTGCAATCTCTGTAAAGGGTGATTTCCTGGTGATCTCGACGTGTTTCTTACAAAAACTCATCCGTCAGGGTGCCCCTTTAACAATAATACTAATTAGATGTCTGTGTATTAAGCTTTAACCTTACCCAAGACGATTTCTCTTCTTTATGACCAAAAAGCATTTTTGTCATTGTTTGTATGTGTTTCTGTGAGCAAACATTATTTTAAAATACAAAATACACACAAGCACATAGACACATATTGCAGGCGTGTGCACGCACACACAGACACAATTGAATTTGTGCAAACACACAAACACATGTACAAAAAGACAGAGACAGACAGGCACAAACATGCATGTAAATGCACAGGCACACACACACACTCACCCCCCCCCCCCCCCTCCACCCCCACAAACACACTAAGTTATTAACACACACATTTTTGTTGAAAATTATATTTCAGGCGATTTCTTCAACAGAAAAGAACCAACCAAATTTGATAGAAAAGAGAAAAAATATTCATCAAAGACTCATGTTTTGCTTTGTATTCAATAAAAAGCTAGAAGGTAAAGAATTCCTGAGAAGGAATGGAGCACCTTTCGATACTCCTAGAAGTTACCATGCGAAGTAATAATCTGATCAACAGACATACACATGCAACAGATGTACACATGTCTGTAGAGTGTGATGTCACCCATTTTACGATTCTTACTCTTGTTGTCATCACCTTATTCAATCTGTCACACGCGCACACTCACACGCCACATAAATGCTTAAGAGCTTGTCAGCCTACATGAAATATTATATAAAAGTATAATGTACTTAATTAATACTACATGAATAAATTATCAGCATAGATGCCATGTTACCATGTTATCAATTTTCATTTTACAAATGTCAACACTTCTCTGGTGTTCTCAATATAAAATATGCATGATTTGGGAAGGCACATTATTCTGTTTTGCCAGAAAAGAAAAGAAAACTTGAGTCAACAAAAAACAGCAAAAAGGTAAAACAAACGCTTAAATATCTATCATAATTATGTGGAGCATCCTTCTCCTTCTTCTGCGTTCCCAGGCCATATGGCCATAATGGGTAAGGTACATAATTATGTGTCCGGTTTTCAGTTTTCACTGGTCTCCCCGCTGCGCATAGCCGACACATTCCGATTTCAGAGGAGCTCAAGAAAAACATTATTTGGAAGATATTTTGGAAAAAAGGCAGAAAGATAGATCATAGAAAGCAAAGGAAAAAGGCAGAGTCAAAGAGAGTGGCACATTAGAGGAAGTTACAAGCACAGAACTTCCAGAAGGTGGGGGGAACTATTTTTATGAAAGACCCCTGGTATATAGATATTGCCCTTCTTTGTAAGTATTACAATTACCTCCCTTATAAGACCCCTCCATTACAAGACCTCATTTTGGATGATTTTTGGATGTCTTATAAGGGAGGCTCCACTGTAGTCCGTTTGGACTCCAAGCCATCGATTATTGTTCTCACTTGCTGATTTGTGTATGTACTTGTTTAAAAATACCTGTATAAACAAGAAAAAACCCATCTTTAAATGGGTATATCACAACGTGTACAAACAAAGGAAAGGCCAGCGTTGGGACTATTAAATGCTTTTCTTCAAGATTCCACTTGCAGCCTCCAAACTCCAATTCCCCACCATATCACCTCACCCCCTTGCTCCTCTCCAGCTTCAAAAATGCCTCACAGTTTACCTATAAATAAATACTAGAGGCAGTTTTCCCACTACAGTGAAACCTCCCTTATGAGACCTCCCATTATAAGACTCCCTCCCATATAAGACCTACTTCTCTGAGACATTGCCCTTCTTTGTAAGTATTAAAATTACCTCCCTTATAAGACCTCTCCCTTATGAAACCTCACTTTGGATGATTTTTGAAGGTCTTATAAGGGAGGTTCCACTGTACTGTTTTACAGTCTGATTCATGTTCCAAACATACACCAACTTATTGCTCTAAATTGTCGGGCACTGCCACTTCTCACTTCTGACCAGCAGAGTTATGAAAGACAGGTAAACAGAAGACTTTCACAACATCTTTGTCGTTTTGCTGGGAGTTCCAGAGTCACTCTCCTCCTCGGAATCAAAGTCAAACAGTCGTTTCTTGGGCTCTGGCAGCAGTAAAGAGTCTGTGTGGTTGGAGCTAGTGTGGTCCCCAACTTGCGACGAAGCATTGGACACATAACTGTAGTTGTTAGTGGACCGTTTTTCAGTATACAAATAACTCCCTTCACCCCCACCCTCCGCTGTTCTCAAACCGAAAGGTTCTCTGGTAGGCACGTACAAAGCGTTTCTGCTCACGCGACTATCACCACCCAGGGGATTTTGAGGTCCGACGAGTGACGAAGAAGCGATGTTTAACGGATAGGAAGTTATGCCGGAGGGGGCTGGTCTAGCAGAATGAAGATTGTTGGACGAAAGCATCATACTCACAGGATAGGCTGATGATGAAGAACGAAGAGTGTCTACGTAGTCGACACTGGACGAAACACCAGCGGAGGAGGGTGGTGGTTTACTTGAACGAAACTCATCGGATGAGAAAGCGGTTTGTACAGAAGGATAGGCCGATGATGATGATGATGGACGAGTGTTCAGATAACTGGTGGTGGTTGAAACACCGGTTGAGGATGGAGGCAGAAACAAGTGGTCCACCGACAGGGACTTGGTCATGATGAACTTACTAGGTGGTGGGATGTCAGACGAGGGAGGCAGGGTGGAGGAGTAAGGAAGATGGCTTTTTCTCAGGTCTGTCAACGTGGAGGGTTTGCTGTGTGGAGGCAAGGAAGATGTCCACGATGAGTGCGCCCCTTCCATACCAGGACCAGGGGGTGCCATCAGGTCGCCTGTTAAAAGAAAACAACAAGGCAAGTGCATGAATAAACTCTAGTAACTGTGCATAAACAAACATACACAAATACTGTATACACACACACACACATCAGCACACACATACACAAAACATTCACACACACACACATGAATACTTCTTCTTCTTCTGCGTTCCCAGGCCATATGGCCATAATGGGTAAGGTATGTTTGTGTCCGTTTTTCAGTTTTCACTGGTCTCCCTCCTGCGTACAGCCGACACATTCCAATTTCGGATGAGCTCCAAGAAGAAAAATTATTTGGAAGATTTTTTTTTAAAAGGCAAGAGACAGAAAGATAGTAGATGATAGAAAGCAAAGGGAAAAGGCAGAGTCAAAGAGAGTGGCAGATTAGAGGAAGTTACAAGCACAGAACTTCCAGAAGGTGGGGGAACTATTTTTATGAAAGACCCCCTAGTATTCCCACGGAGACACATGAATACAAACGGTACAGTCAATAAGGACTAATAGTATTTAGTAATTTAGTCATTATTAAACTCATAAAAGAAATCCCTATTTACTCAATACCTTACTCAAGAAATATAGTTCAGAATGCAGTATGTTTGGTCAAAAACACAAGGTCTCAACCCTAAGAGATTGTCTCAATAATCAATGGGCAGTCGGCAGATCAGTAATATTACTAGTACTAGTAGTACTTTCTTCTTTTTTTCTCCTCTTCTTTACACTTTATTATCAATACAAAACATGACACATTATCTCCTCAGTGTATGTAGAATCATTGAGAATGAACATACAGGGAAACCCATTTACACTTTATTATCAATACAAAACATGACACATTATCTCCTCAGTGTATGTAGAATCATTGAGAATGAACATACAGGGAAACCCATTTACACTTTATTATCAATACAAAACATGACACATTATCTCCTCAGTGTATGTAGAATCATTGAGAATGAACATACAGGGAAACCCATTTACACTTTATTATCAATACAAAACATGACACATTATCTCCTCAGTGTATGTAGAATCATTGAGAATGAACATACAGGGAAACCCATTTACACTTTATTATCAATACAAAACATGACACATTATCTCCTCAGTGTATGTAGAATCATTGAGAATGAACATACAGGGAAACCCATTTACACTTTATTATCAATACAAAACATGACACATTATCTCCTCAGTGTATGTAGAATCATTGAGAATGAACATACAGGGAAACCCATTTAGTACGAGTACGGTTTAAACGAGAGCCCGTGTTTAACGAGTGGTTTCAAAATTCCCGACCACAAGCCTTCTTTTTCCTTGTTAAATAATTCTGCATACAACGAGCTCGCTACAACGAGCAACTTGCATATAACGTACAATTTATTGACTCCCAAAGTCAAGCTTTTATGCAAAAACTACGCGGTTAGAACGAGAACGCACTTACAACCACACCGCCATCCCAAAGTCAAGCTTTCTTGCACAACTACCTGGCTAAAACGAGAACACACTGACAACAACATCGCCATCTTGACTGACCCCTCGATATGTAAGCGGCATTCTGATTGGCCGATATAACAACTTGGGTGTCTGCAGCGCAAGCAGACGACACTGGACTCACTCTTTGCGCACTGATCTTGTGACTTCCGGGAAATTTTAACTTTCTCTTAAAGCGCGTGTGTGGATTTTATGTTTTTGATGTTATCGTGTGTTAATAAACTTTTTTAAAGTGTATGTAATCGGCATTAAAAACCCTATGGATACAGGATACTGGGCTTACAACCATGCTTTGTTGGGTAAGTGTGTTGTTTCCGTTTTTCTGTCTTTTTCACACTTTACCAACACGCACATCACAGTAGATGTGAGGACCGATTGATAGGTTCGTCAGGGTTGCCAAAATCGATAAAATGGTTTGAACGAGCAATGCTTACAACGAGTAAATTGGCCCTCTCCCCTGGAATTCGTACTAAACGGGTTTCACTGTATGCACAGATAAAGGAAAAACAATAGACATTACCAACAAAAGAAACATACATGAATACAGCTGTGATGTTTTACCCACATACTAGTTTTCACACCATTCTTTTACCCTTTGTTCTTACTCTCTTTTTGATGTCCTTATTTTCCCTTCCTTCATATTTTGCACAACACAGTCATGTACATGAAATCATACATACACCTTGTAGTTTACAGAGACTAAATCAAAGTCGTATGGGCCCACTCGACATTCGCACCGTTCACACTCACGCACCACATGTGCACTCTAACACACTCCCTCACACACGCATGCCCAGAAGCATAACAATTCAATTACAATCATAGTTCTAGTAGTACTAGTGTGACACAGTTACTACACTAGATTTGCCCCCACTGCATAATATTATGATTATGTACTTAAACATTTCCATTTCAGTGTGGCAAGGGAGAAAAACAACAACTCAAAAGCTAGTCTGCACTTACCATGCTGAGTTGACAATACGTGAGACTTGCTGCTCTGCCTCGGCCCAATGGTGCTAGAAGTAGCGGTAGCAGCGGTTGGTGCGTGTGTGAGGAGAGGACCTGCCTTTTTGAGAGGGTTCGCCCTTAAACTGCTGAAGAACCGGTGCTCCCAGCTGGGAACGATTTCAGTGAGGCCTGGAACGTACCCGCCTGACTTAGAGAAGTGGGAGGGAGGGCTGTTACGAAGCTCTTCCAAAATAACCGCACAGCCCATCCCCAACTTCTCGTCCATCTGGGTTTGCGGTCTACTGTGAAGAGATGAGCCGTAGGTGCTTTCCACAGTTGCAGAGCTGTACGTAGATACGCACGCACCACTACCGCCACTATGTGCGGTGATAGCCATGGTACCCGTCGACACTGGCAGGCAGAATGGAGGGATGGCCTCCCCTGCCATATGGTGGTGACTGACTTTCTTTTCGGCCCGGTTCAACAGTTTAAGGCAGTCGGAGAGCTCCGGGGTCACGGAAATGTCCAGGTCTTTCAGCTCGGTTTGGATGGCCTGGGTGTCGTCCAAGCTGGGTTCTTCCAGGTTAAAAGACATGTTGGGTCCTTGCCCGTTGGTCTTTCTCCCTCCCTCAGTTTCAGCAACCGATGCAGAGCTCTTTTCGTACGACTTGGTGGCAGAGTCGAGTGATTGCGGCGTGGCACAGTCTGGTGCACTCAAGTTGCTACTGCTGTTGGGATCTGACGCCTCTTTCCTACTGCCTCCACTGCTGTACTTCTGTCTCATGCGACTGGTAGACTCCTCCTCTTTGCTGTTAGAAGGGAAGGATAACCCTTTCCCTGAAGACAGATCATTCTCTTTCTGTTGGCCCGCTCCGTACTCCCAAAGGTCTGGTTCGTCCACCCAGTCTGGCACTCCAGGGTGACTCCTCTCGGGCCTTGAATGGGTTGGAACCTCAGACTCAGGGGGCAGATTGTCCAATGACTGACCGTAGTCGATGGATGATGAAGGCTGGATGGGGCTGGGCACCTCCAGGTTGAAGGACGAAGAGTCGTTAGATTTCTTCTCCTTCATGCTAAAGTGCACCTTTTTGCCCAGAGACTTTTCCTTCCTGCGATCAGTCCCACCGGCTGGGTCACTCTTTTTCACGATGGAATCTGGCCTGTCTTTGGAGCGAGATACGAAAGCTTTGGCTGAGCTGGATGAGGGAAAATGTTCTACCAAGTCATTGCCATCACTACCTGAGTTCAACTTCCCCTTCCCTACATCCCCAGAACCGGGCTTGGACTCTTTTTGAGACTTGGGAAACAGCTGACGCTTCACAGACGAGGAAGAATCAGGAACGGGATTCTTGGCACTTTGGGAAATGCCCCCAAATGGAGGATGAGGCTGATCCCCATAATCCTCAGAGTCTGATGACACAGGTCGATGATTGTCGTCATCATGGAGATGGTTGTCTCCCTTGTTGTGAGGGTTGGAGGAGGAGGAGGGTGCGGAGTGGTCAATCTGTCGCTGCAGGGACTCGATGTAGTGGTCACTCCTCTCCAGGGCTCTGGTCAGTCGCTGCACCTCCTTCCTCTGGTTCTCTAGCTGAGCTTCCAGGGTGGCCACAGTCAGACGACCAAACCTGAGCAATAAACACGGTATGTCATATGATATCGTGACACTTCACTTATAGACGACCAAACCTGAGCAATAAACACGGTATGTCATATGATATCGTGACACTTCACTTATAGACAACCAAACCTGAGCAATAAACACGGTATGTCATATGATATTGTGTCAAAGATACTTCACTTATAGACGACCAAACCTGAGCAATAAACACGGTATGTCATATGATATCGTGTCAAGGACACTTCACTTATAGACGACCAAACCTGAGCAATAAACACAGTATGTCATATGATATCATGTCAAAGACACTTCACTTATAGACAACCAAACCTGAGCAATAAACACAGTATGTCATATGATATCATGTCAAAGACACTTCACTTATAGACCACCAAACCTGAGCAATAAACACAGTGTGTCATATGATATCGTGTCAAAGACACTTCACTTATAGACAACCAAACCTGAGCAATAAACACGGGTTATGTCATTATGATATTGTGTCAAAGACACTTCACTTATAGACAACCAAACCTGAGTAATAAACACAGGTTATGTCATATATCGTGTTAAAGACACTTCACTTGTAGACAACCAAACCTTTCTTTCGTAAAAATAGTTCCCCCCCCCTTCTGGAAGTTCTGTGCTTGTAACTTCCTCTAATCTGCCACTCTCTTTGACTCTGCCTTTTCCCTTTGCTTTCTATCATCTACTATCTGACTTATTGGCCCATTCTCCTGCCTCCTCTCAACAAAATCTGCCAAATAATTTTTCTCCTTTGAGCCCCTCCGAAATCGGAATGTGTCAGTTGTACGCAGCGGGAAGACCAGTGAAGACTGAAAACCGGACACATACGTACCTTACCCATTATGGCCGCATGGCCTGGGAACACAGAAAAAGAAGAAGAAGCGAATTATTATGTTTTTGTGTGTGTTTTTTACTATATTATTACAGTGGAACCTCCCTTATAAGACCTTCAAAAATCATCCCAAATGAGGTCTTATCAGGGAGGGGTCTTATACGGGAGGTAGTTTTCATACTTACAAAGAAGGGCAGTGTCTCAGAGAAGTAGGTCTTACATGGGAGGGAGTCTTATAATGGGAGGTTCCACTGTAGTCATATTATAAGGCACAGGGTCTCAGTCTGGAAAATAAAAGTATCGCCTTCTTGTCTGAAAAATACTGTAACTTTTAAATTTTGTTTTGATAAACTGTGCATCGTGTGACAAGTTGCTACGTCTAGTGATGCCACTGGTCCGAACAGTATTAACACTGTAATGGAATGGACACTTTACTCACAGCACCCGCCCACAATCACAGACCAAGCTCCAAGCACTAAAATTCCAAATCACACAACAGACAACTAAGTCATGTAGGCTATATCTACCAGGCAAAAGTTCTGGTCATTTGCCTATCGTTGGTGAAATTCAAAAACCTCGTAACTCAATTTTGGTAGTTTTGAGAAGCAGAAAATTTTTTTTAAAATTAACCGCGTTGACCACAATTGATTAACAATGATGAATATGCTGTTCAAGACACTGCGAGTTTAGTCCTGCATTTCGTTAAAATTACTTTAAAAAACTATTTTTTAGACTTGAAAAGAACGAAGATACGTTTTAGATCTGAATTTGGGACTTACGAGTTTTTCTTCTATTTTCACAATCTCATTTATCCCAGATAGAAAGTCGTTAGAGATACGAGCTTTTGGTGGAAGGTGGTGGGAAAAATTAGAGAGCTGACTATGTATCTAACTCAAAACCCCCAAAAATCAAGATACAGTGATCGCCGCTTTATAAAGCCATTTTGGGACCGACGAAAAATGGTTTTAATAACCGGCGGTCCAGGATTACGTCACTTTCGAACATTATTTTTTTTGCTTCTCTTTTGTTTACGTCAGTCACACTTTCACACTTTCTTTCGTCATTTACACTTGCTTGAATCTAAACACAACTTCACAAGGCCTCTTAAACAATGTTGAACTTTTGTTTTGGTTATTATTGACTGACATTCTTTTCTAAACTCAGTTACTTCGTGATACACGTGAGCGTGCACATAAATATGTCTTGAGTGACACAAGTGACATATTTTCACGCCAAAAAAAAAGAAAAGAAAAGAAAAAAGAACAAAATCGTGTGAGTTTTAGTCACAAACAATGTGATTTCTCTGAGAAAAGTGGCTTTAATAAGCGGCGGGGTGGTTTTATTAAGCGGCTTTTTTTAATACATAACACATAGTGAAAAATTCGGACCGTAAGAAATCGGCTTTAATAAGCGGCTGGCTCTATTAACCGCGGTTTTATACAGCAGCAACCACTGTACAAGGTTTTTCGAATTTCACCGACGATATACAATAACTTCATCACATTAACTTGAGGAGGGAACAAATACCAACTTGTGAGGCGAGCGTTTTGAAATCTCTTCTCGCAGTTTGGTGTTTTCACTGGTCAAGTAGGCGTTGTTCTCCGTCAAGTTGCTATTTTCCTGGAACAAAGTGTATGTGGGGGAAAAGTGCATATAAAGATGCAACACAAAAAGGGTGAAAACAGCATGATAAATAACAACACACATAAGCTGCATGCACAAATGAGTGTGCATATACATCCATGAATGGAAACATACAAACACACACACATGTATGACAGTATGTATGCACACATCAGAGATGTTTGATCAGATTATTTTCCTTTTTTTCTCTCTGAGGAATACAAATGTTAAAAGTCATGAACATGCCATGACTTTAGGGGACACACACACACACACACACACTTCCACATCTTCAGTCTGCTCATTTCTTGTTTGACCTGATCACACACACACACACACACACATACACACACACACACACACACACACTTCCATACCTTCAATCTGCTCATTTATTGCTTGACCTGCTCACGTCACACATACACACAAACACGCACACAAACACTTCCACACCTTCAGTCTGCTCATTTCTTGTTTGACCTGCTCACACACACGCACACGCACACACACACACACACTTTCACACCTTCAGTCTGCTCATTTCTTGTTTAACCTGCTCACACACACACACACACACACACACACACACACACACACAACAACAACAACAACAACAACACACACACACACACACACAAACACACACACACTACACACACCTTCTTCAGTCTGCTCATTTCTTGTTTGACCTGCTCACACACACACACACACACACTACACACACCTTCTTCAGTCTGTTCATGTCCTGCTTGACCTGCTCGTACAGCTTCTGTGCATCCTGCAGCTTGGACGTCAGCAACGGAAGCTGAAGCTGTTCACCACTTCCTCCCCCTCCCCCCTGCTCCTTCCCCCCTCTGCTGTTGGCTGAACTGCTGCCTTCTCCCCTCCCCAACTCTGCTGACTTCAGCTGGAACTTCAGGCGAGCGTTCTCGCATCTTAGCCTTTTCACCTCTCTCTCCAACTCTTGTAAAGTGTCCTGTAAAGAGAGAAATCAATGTTTAGCATAGACGTTTTTTTATTCTTCTTCTTCTTCTTCTTCAGCGGTCGATGTAGCTGGCATTGTCAGACTTTCAAGTTGGTCGCCATGACGAAGTCCACTGTCTTCTCCAGGTCAGTGCGGCTGCCCCTAAGCTGCACCTGCAGCCCCACCACCCCTGGCCATGTTCGGCGTCGTAGAGCATCATGTGTTGGGCAGTGTTGTAGTATGTGTTCAGGGGTCTGGGATCCTGAACCACATGGACATTCGTCAGTGTGGGTGATTTTGAGTCGATATAGGTGGCTCAGCAGTCTGCAGTGGCCAGTCCTCAGCCGGAAGAGGGTTGTTTGCTGGGGTCTGTTGAGCTGGTGGATTGTATCAACACCACTGTCTTCACCCTGCCTTCTCTTCCACTGGGACAGGTAGTGGTTGCGGATGACGGTTTAATGTTATGAATACACAAGCATTAGCGTCAAGAAAAAAATCATCAGAACTTGCAGATAGGGAGGACAAAAGAACTGACTGATTCCTGATATTGTTTCGATATTCAAATAACTTAATAAATCAAGCGTAGATCTTTCTTTTAAAAATAATAAAGTTCAAACTTACAGA
>CM065691.1:17101170-17106170 GCA_017654935.2 Phymorhynchus buccinoides
TTTGATCCATTAGAAGCACTCAAACAACCGGCTAATCCTATATTGCTGAAGAGATACTTTAATGAAAAATGCAAACATTTTTTTTACTAACAGTTCATTAAATCACTAATATTTCTATTGTTTGCTGTACTAATATATCTTTATAAAACTACATTTTCAAGTTCAGAAGGCAGTTGATCGAATGTAATATTCATGCGTGCATTTCATATATCATAAACGGCTTATTTTCTAAGATGGTTTCATGCTGTGAAATAGTTGGACAGGCGATTTTCATTTGTACATTTAAGTGTTCAGATTGCACATTGCATTAAGCATAACTTTTTTTGAAAATCAGACATGCTTGTTGAAGGTCTTTCATCATATGTTACCTTACATTACTTGGCAAAAATTATGCCCTCTAAAAATGTGTTTATTTTGCGGCGAATTCATTTAATTGTCAAAGTTAACGTAATGATGTCAATCAGGCGCATTTTGTTCTAAAGTCCTTCTTTATACCACTTTTGTGGATGGAAAATCAAGGAGAGATTTTAATGAAATTTTGGGATCGATTGTGGAACTGCCCCAGAAGTGGTCCATTAAATTTAACATTTAATCAGAGTTATTTTTCGGATACACTATACACGATTTATATCTCTGAATCTTTACGCATTAACATCTATCAACTTGTGGGTACTCATGAATTTATTTATCTGTTTCCTCACTTGATCATAGTATACCTTGGTCTTGCGATCGTGTACTTAAACGTAAGGAAACATCAAAATGCCCTAAGGATACCAGTTGTCGTCCTTGGCAGGAGTTTACACCCTGATAATGCTTTCTGTTTCCACAATTTTCACTTTGTTCGCATTTATTGATTGATTGATTGATTTATTTATGGCAGAGTGTGCCTGGAAAACTGGAAAACGTTTTGACGTATTCATCAAAGGAAGCACTGGAAAGCCAGAATAAGGAACCGGAAGCCTTGTCTGCCATGCCACCTCAACTCACAACCACTGTCATGGTAAGCTGTGGCTTTGAAATGGAAAATTATCCCTTCCGTTGGAGGCCAAGTTGTAAATGTTGGGCATTTTGAGTTATGACGTAATATTCAAAATGGCTGCCGTGGGGTATCAGAGAACTGTAAAAGCAGAGGAATATAATTACCGGTATGCACTGGTTGCGAATATGTTGTATCTAATGCTTTTCTTGGGTAAGACGTATGTATAGAAGTTACTGAAATGATTCTATTAACTGAATTTTTCATCATTGCCCAAATTCTAACCTAAGCTTCTAAGAAGCTATCTGAATCTCTTAGTCAGACACGAGATGCCGGCATACAGTCAAGATTCTGCCATGTAAGCTTTCAAGAAGGCTACCTGGATCTCATAGTCGGACACAAATTACTGGCACATATATAGTCACGATTCTGTAATGTGAGAAGGCTATCCGGATCTCATAGTCGGACACAATTTATTGTCACACAGTCAAGTCATGATTCTGTAATGTAAGATGGCTAACTGGATCTTATAGTAGTTGGACACAGTCATGATTCTGCAATGTAAGATGGCTATCTGGATCTTATAGTAGTTGGACACAGTTTACTGGCACACAGTCACGATTATGTAATGTAAGATGGCTATCTGGATCTTATAGTAGTTGGACACAGTTTACTGGCACATAGTCATGATTCTGCAATGTAAACTTCCAAGAAGGCTACCTGGACCTCATAGTCGGACACAATTTATTGGCACACAGTCATGATTCTGCAATGTAAGCTTCCAAGAAGGCTACCTGGACCTCATAGTCGGACACAATTTATTGGCACACAGTCATGATTCTGCAATGTAAGCTTCCAAGAAGGCTACCTGGACCTCATAGTCGGACACAATTTATTGGCACACAGTCATGATTCTGCAATGTAAGCTTCCAAGAAGGCTACCTGGACCTCATAGTCGGACACAATTTATTGGCACACAGTCATGATTCTGCAATGTAAGCTTTCAAGAAGGCTACCTGGACCTCATAGTCGGACACAATTTATTGGCACACAGTCATGATTCTGCAATGTAAGCTTCCAAGAAGGCTACCTGGACCTCATAGTCGGACACAATTTATTGGCACACAGTCATGAATCTGCAATGTAAGCTTCCAAGAAGATTACCTGGATCAGTCTTATAGTTGGACACAATTTACTGTCACACAGTCATGATTCTGCAATGTAAGCTTCCAAGAAGGCTACCTGGACCTCCTAGTCGGACACAATTTATTGGCACACAGTCATGATTCTGCAATGTAAGCTTCCAAGAAGGCTACCTGGACCTCATAGTAGTCGGATACGAATTACTGACACACAATCATGGTGATGCTATGTTTGTACGTAGCCAACAGTTTCCCCATCACGAGCCACGTCAGCAGCCGCCCCACTAGAACTTGCAGATGTGTCAGAACTAGACCCACAAGACGGAAGCCTCCTCCCGGGGAAAGCAGAGGGCCCCCAAGCTGAACCGAAAGGGGACATACTGGCGGACTACGTGTGGAAGCAGTGCCAGCAGCTGCTGCCAGACTATCAGGCCTCCCTCTCGGATTATTCCCACATACGGGTGGACGACAAACACAAGGTATGTATGTAAGGCCTGTCTGTTTGTTTCCAACCATGACCGCCATGCATAAACGCACGCACGCGAGCGCATGCTCACAAAAATCAAGTATCAAAAATCAAGAATTGTAATCGTTCGACTCCTTTTGGAGCATGAGGATAAAAAAGAAGAACAAAAAGAACCCACAAAAATCAATCAGAACATAAAGTGTGAACATGCCGTTTAGCGAAATGCCGAATTTTGGTGTGCTGTAAAAGAAACTCTCTTCTTAAATTTAACTATCTTTCCGACTGTTAGAATGTTGCTACTATTTAAACAAATGCGTCGTCCTTTTCGAAATAAGTTACAGAAATTAAAAACAGATGTTGGTTTCAGATATTTGTTAGGAAAATGATTTTTTTTTCTCTCACGAATCTCGTTATATTTTTTTACATTTCATTATACAATGAAATTCATCTCCAATTTCACACACACACACACACACACACACACACACACACAATAACACACACACACACACACACACACACACACACACACAACACACACACACACACAGTTACACATGATGCACAGTCACATGCACATCTCACACACAGAACACATCACACAGGGGTTGGACACGCACGCACGCACGCACGCACGCACGCACGCACGCACGCACGCACGCACGCACGCACCCACACACACACACACACACGCACACACGCACGCACGCACACGCACGCACACGCACACACACGCACACGCACACACACACACACACACACATACTTTCCAGATTCTGTACAGCCCAGTGCCAAAAAGGTGACCGGAAAAGGATGGAAGTTCAGTTTAACGTCGCGTATCGGCTTTCGCCATGTACGACGGGCTGAACAAACCAACCAGGATATAAACAAAAATTTATGTTCCTGAATCACTGTCTTAGCCAAAAGGCCGAGAAGCGATCAGAATATGAACATCATGAAAGTTGAAAACCGGAAAAGGTGTGTGTTGGGGTAATATGTAGTTACAGGGCAAGTGCAAATGTTAAGCTCAATCCCCTTTTCTTTCACGCAAATCCGGATAATATGCTCTTTCATTCAGTGAAACATTGTGAAATTCCGTCCCTGTTCTATTATTAGCCAGTTATCTCCCCTCTGCTGAACATGAATTTGTGTTAAACAGGGCCTGTATTCACGTTGAGATAGCATGAGACTTAGCATCATGCTAACTTAGAAGCTCTTCCAAAAGTCCTATTAAATCCTATAGGACATTGGAAGAGCTTATAAGTTAGCATCATGCTAAGTCTCATGCTATCTCAACGTGAATACAGGCCCTGACTGATAAACTAACAGTTACTCTTGTCGTCAACCTTCAAAGGAGATAGGCCTAAATCATTGACTGAAGGAAACCAACAGGGCATTTTGCTACGGTCGGTGGTACGATAAACTAGACTAGTGTCTGACTACAATATTAAGGCTGCACGTAACATAAATATATTTCAAAAATCTTCTGGACAAAGACACAATGATGTCGAATTGTTATACTACTTTCGATGAATAAAAAAAGAAGTCGGAAGAAAAAGTTCATTCCATATCTTTGCTAAATGTTATAGTTTAGCTGTAGAAAGCAAACCACCCTGAAACAAATCAACGTCACAAACGATAATGGACGTAAAAGGGCCGCGAGGCCCACTTATAGCCTTAATTACTACTACTACTACTACTACTACTACTACTACTACTACTACTACTACTACTACTACTACTACTACTACTACTACTACTACTACTACTACTACTACTACTACTACTATTGCTGCATCTTTGCCCGCACCACATATTTTCGTGAATTCTCTTCACGACTAATCCTAGCTGCACGACTAATCCTTAAGTCCTCCAAGTTTGAACATGTTTCTCCCCTTCTGCACTCTCTGCACTGGTTGCCAATCTCCAGCAGGATCAACTACAAGCTTTCTGCTCTTACCTTTGCTGTCATGTCTGGCTCTGCTCCTACTTACCTGTCTGATCTACTTCATACTTACATTCCATCTCGTCAGCTTCGTTCTTCTTCTGATTCTCGTATTCTACAGCCTCCCTCAATTAAAACGAAAACTTATGGCGAGAGATCCTTTTCTTTTCAGGCCCCAGCTACTTGGAACAAACTCCCTCTGTCTCTCAGACATTCCAACTCCCTGTCAGTTTTCAAAACCAACCTGAAAACCCATCTATTCTCTGAACACTACTGTCCACCATGATCGGATTGTGAGAATGAAAGCGTGTGTGGATGAGGAATGGCATGGGAAAGTTGGGAGACAGAAAGTGTGTGTGTGCATGCGCGCGCTGGCATGTGCTTATGCACGTGTGTGGGGATGTGTGTGTGTTTGTGTCTGTGTGTATGTATGTATGTACAAACGTACGTACGTATGTATGTATGTATGTA
>CM065691.1:17118670-17126170 GCA_017654935.2 Phymorhynchus buccinoides
GCCAGTGTAAGCCTACACAGTCTTAGATGTTAGTTGTTCGATCATTTCCTATGTTGATTTCTTTGCTTAAGTATACGGCCATGATTATTTAACAAAGGAAAAAAAAAGGGGGGGGGGGGGGGGGGGGGGGGGAGGCAGGTGTAAATGTATTGGAAATTTAAAGAGCAGACTACAAGCTTTCAGATTATTGTTGCTCTATTTGTTTTGCTGTGTATCGATTTTCATGTTGCTATACTTTGAATAAACATTTATGTAAACCAAGTAAAAACCAATTGACATTAATCCAAAGTTGGTTCCGAAACATTAGCAGGTGGGACTAATCTAAAGACGATGGTTAACCCAGTATCGATTTTGCAGCAGGGGGAGAGGGGGGAGGGGGGATGGAGAGAGAGAGAGAGAAAGAGACGGGGGGGGGGGGGGGGGAACTTGATTCATGATGGCTACAGCACGTGCGATTTTTCGCTGACGTCAACAACTCTCAGTTTACCCTCTATTCATCAACGTCACGAGGAGGAAATGACACGGGCAAGGCGAGTGTCGTGATTGGCCGACAATGCATTCTCTCCCTTGCTTGCTCGTCGGTGTTCATATCCGGCCAGCCTCGATCCCGCTTCCCACCAAAGCTGGTGCTTCCGCTTTAAGAACTGAGTACACGCGGTCTATGCAGATCAGTTTTCTAATTCTGTGGAACCACACGTTTTTGCTCTCTCTTTTTTCGGAGACAGAAGATTCCATGGTCAAATCAACTTGAATACACCCCCCAACACGCACACACACAAATATACCAGTGGCGTAGGAACGTTTTCAAGCCAGGGGGGGCTGGGTTGCCAACAAACCGAGGGGTAACCGTGTGTGTGTAGGGGGGGGGGGGGGGATAGCGCAAGCGCACGGACAAGATGAATGGATAGGTTAAGTTACTCGTCTTAGTAAATGCTACAAAAAGACTATAATTGTTATTTTTAACCATAATCATAATCAACAATAAAAAATCTATGAATGAGAGAAAACATGATGTGAATTGAAAGGAGACAACAAAAAGAAATAGAAAATACAATAATGTTTGGGGTCGGCCAGTCATGGAAGAGGGGAGGGGGTAGTTCCAAGTGGTCAGTTGGGGTGGGGTGAGGAGTCTGGGGAGGCTTGCCTCCCAGAAGTTGATGATAATTTGAATGTAAAAGTTGCAATCAATGCTTCTCATAAGAGAATAAGCTTAAACTATAGCATGGGACTACATTTCTCCCTCTTTTTTTTCATTCCTTTTTTTTCTGAGGGGTGGAACCCCTGTAGTCGCTCTCAAATCCATATTTGATATAGTACCCAAGTCCGAAGATATGTAACAATATAACAACAATGAGGCCTATACATCAAAGAAAAGGAAAGGAAACATATCTGAACCATCTAAACGTCATATCACATTGCAGCAAGTCTTTGGTGATGATTGAGCTTAAGAAAAGCTTTAGCCATAAAAGAATAAACTTACTAAAATTATTTGTATCTATAAGCAAGAAGTGTACTTTACTACTTATAGGGTAGGTCTAGCTCAGACAATATTTCATGGAAAACTGGACACATCATTATTGGAAACCAAACCAGGCCATGCCACTGTCAAATATTGTGACTCTAACAAAAATCAGTTATAATCAATGATACTTGTTCAAAACAAATCAGTCAATATCACTATCATCCACCTAATAAAACAAAGCATACCAAATTCAACCAATTATGTCAAACTTCAAAACGTGAATGTCAGTCAGTCCTGTCTGACTAGCCTCGACTTCCACATACAAAGGAGGCAATCACTATTCTGGAGGACTGGGCATAGTGTTAAATGTAAAGAAGTCTTGTCCAAAATATCCCCACTCTCCAGGACAAAGAGATGTTAGACAGCTGGTGCTGGGGAAGGTCCCCAAAGGCCAAATAATCCTTTTTGCTGCAGAACCAGTAAGAGCCAGTGCAAATGCCTCCGAGTTTGGGATTCAGTATTATTCACAAAAGATTAACAATTTACCATAATTTGCCATCTCAACATTCAAAATGTGACAGAATTTCTATTAGAAAAAATCAAAGGTAAACTTACCTTTGAGAACAGCGAATAAACCAGTGGAACCGGGCTGAACCATGCAGGCCCTCAGCTCTAATGAGCGCTTTCAATTTCAATCACATGAATTCACATTAGCAACTTAACTGCAGTTTGGATTTTGTGTATGTTGTCTGTACTATTTCTTCTGCAAGGGTGTGGAAGTGGTAGGATGGTGCAGAACGTAAGGGGAGGAGCAGCAGAAGCAGAATTGGGGTGCAACTGATTTTTGCTTCTTTTTTTTATACAAAAGACACAGGGGGCATATGGGGAAGGGGTTGGGGGGGGGGCAGAAGATATTGGGGGTCAGTGGGACAGTATTTGATAGGTCTCGTACTTAACATAAATTTAAGAACGGCCATAATTTCAATATCAGAATGCTAAAGAAATCTATGTAAATTATCGTTTGAAAAAAATGGAGCCTTTGAATCCCCCCCCCCCCCCCCCCCCCTCTCTCTCTCTCTCTGCTTTATTTTTGGGGGTAGCATGTCTGCCCCACCCCACCCCCTCCTATGTGCCAGGAGAAGGGGGGCAGCTAGGGGGTGTTTCTATGTCACTGATAGACTACCTACAACTTTTGAGGAGATTTTCAGCAGCAGACGGTTTTTCAGGTTATTGTGAGGACAGAAACGAAGCAATAGCAAGGAAGCTACAAAAATTGCAATATCTCACCATTCTGGAATGAAATACAGGGCTAATAAAGCAATTTGAAAACAATGCAACCATGTCCCTATAATACAAGCTGTTACGGTTTTTTTAATTAATCTCTCTCTCTCTCTCTCTCTCTCTCTCTCTCTCTCTCTCTCTCTCTCTCTCTCCTCTCTTTTATCTCAATCTCTCTCTCTCCTTTTCGCTTGCTGGCTTACTCGAATTTGTAGGGGCAGGAAGACATGTCCCCCCCCCCCCCCCCCCTCCGCTGAGCCGCCGCCACCTGCCACCTGCCGCCCCCCATTCCTACACCCACTGCACACACACACACACACACACACACACACACACACACACACACACACACACACACACACACACACACACACACACATTCAAAATATTCGCAAATACTTAAGGGGAGTACTCTCACGGTGAATGCGAGAGATTGACAGAGTCGGTCAAAAACAAACAGGAAGTCACACTCGCCCAACGAACTCGAATCGTACTGCGTTTGATTGTTACGGTTTGACCGATTCGTTCAAGGTAGTACTTGATTAGAATATGTGGCGGTACCATAGCCGATGAGGTTTAACCGAGGCGTGGTTACCGGCTACACCTATCTATTTTGTTAAAAAATCGGGACTTTACTGGTGTAGCACTGCCTCCGGGCATTGCAGCCAGTATTGTTCCCACCATCTTTGTATTTACAAATATTCCGTATGTGTCTATGACCGAGAGGACGTAAAACATCATTTTCATCATCGTTCAAGGTAGTCTTCTCCAATTTTCACGTAGTGCTCTCCAATTGCTTTTTTTCTTCTTCTTCCGAAAATCGTCTAGCAGTATCGCACTGAAACGTTTTCACTAAGAAGCAATGTTCTGCTATTCTCGGGAAAGGTAGGGGTCAGCTTAGGGTGATTGTCACAAAACTGAAAGAACCAGACTTTGAGATCGAGAGTCGTAAACATGAGGGGGGGTTGTCTAAACTATAACGTTGCCCAGTACCCGGTGTCTTCTTCTGAATGAATGAAAGTCGGCTTGAACGTCCGCTCGGCTACAGAGTGCACATATGAGACGAACCATCAACCAACCATCATTCAAGTTCTTCTATTTTGAGCAAAAGAGATGTAGCCTACTGGCCACTGCAAATAAAACCTTTTGCAAGAGTGAATGCCCTTGGTGGGTGGGGGAAGATGGTTGAGTACTGACCAAACAAGAGCATAACTCTCGCCAATGACCTTATTTGAGGCTACTGAATGGCTACATTTTCCAAGAGTGATTGCCCTTTTGGATACTGACCAACAAGGGCTTGACTCTTGCCGTCAAGGGCGTTAGTAACCCTGGTTGCAGTGGCCTATAAGCAGCGTGTTTGGGGAGCCCTGTTCTGTCAGGGTTGTGGGACAGTGACGGGTTGGGGCGTCGTGTGTCCATCCTTCTCTTTGCCTGCGACGCCAATGTCTGTTGCGCTGCTGGACACGAGGTCTGCTTCAACGATTTGGGCTGCGGTATCCTGGTTATCCCCCTTCTCCTCCTCCTCATCCTCCTCCTTCTTCTCATTTCTGGTTCCGTCTAGAGGTGTGGAAGGTTTGTCCCCCGTCTCGTGTTGAATTTCTTGTGTCGTGGCATGGGGTTCGTTTGCTTTGTCTGCGAATTGAGTATCCCCTGCACCGCCTTCTGCAGAGTCTGATGTGTTATTACCGCATTTCTCTGTAATAACCACTTGTGGATTCTCAGGCAAATCGCATCCTTTTCCGCGAGGTACTTTCCCACCATCCGCACACTCCTCCCCGGGGATATGAACCTCCGCGGCAGTGACCCTGGAATGCTGAGAGCTGGTGGAGCTCCGGCCTCCCCCTGTTCCTACCGACCCTTCCCCCCCGTCCCCTAGAGAGCTCTTCGGCTGCAGCAGCCTCTCCTCAAACCCTCGCCGGGAACCCCTGCTACCGCTGGGGTCCAGAAATCCGGCGTGACCTGACGCTGACAGCTCGGCTGTGGAAGCAGTTCGGCTGCAAGGTTCCCTTCCTCCTCCTCCTTCTCCTCCTGGTCCTCCGATGGTGGACGGGACGTCGTCGTCCACGCCGCAGCCGGTGTGGAACTGTTCGTGCTCGTGGCTGGCGGTGCGGCTGAGGGGCAGCCTGACGGCCAGGGAAGGGTTGAGGTAGGAGGAGGTCTCGCCCGTCATCATCATCATCCCTGTCTCTCCCAGGGCAGAGGACGTGAAGGGGTGGCCCATCTCACCCCTGAAAACAACAGCAAAGAAAAGTGAACAGCGAACGGATATAATGTATTCAGTAAGGCCCAGGTCCCATTTGAAGGGGTGTGAGAGCATAATGATAATTATAATAATAAAAACTAGAGCTCTTTGCGCTTTACACATGATTAAAATAAGATACATAAATAAGCACCACTAAAGTAATACACAAAAGCTACAATAAATACTAGCATTAATACAGTACATCCGTAGGTATAAACACATATTATAAAAACATCATATATAGCAATATAATTATATTCACACGCAGACAAACAAGGATCAACACATTAGTACATTAATATGAATTGAAAAAATAATTAAACATCAAAACCTAATATTTTCTTCACACAGAAATACGCACGCACGTGTGTGCGCACCTCCCCCTCCCCCACACGCACCACCATCACCACCACCACCACAAAAACAACCACCACAATACATCTACATAAGGCGTTATAACAGCAGAATCAAAGGCACAAAAACCCTATGTGGGTTAACCCTTTCACCGCCAAAGTCGCATTTTAGCACCACAATGATTTAACACCTATGTCACTAAAAAGGCATCAAATTGGGGTCTATTATCCAAAGACTCTATTGTCTTAGTTTTGGGAAGTAAGGATAGATCTTATTTTATATATGTCACAGAACAATCCCCAATACTGCAGATAGATTTTGTTCTCTACCCAGGTAAAGTTGATGGAAGTTTTGGCTGAAATATGGCTGGCGGTGAAAGGGTTAAGGTAAACATCCCAAGAGAAAACTAAAACTAAAACGAAAAATGCCAGCGTTTCTGGGTGTAGCAGAATCGCGGGTATTGTGCTAGAAGGTATTATCAATGTTCTCGTGTGAAAGCCAGAAGATACTATCAGCGTTCTTTGATCCCTTTGTGATAGTTCTTTCTGGCTTTCACCCGAGAAGACGGAGGTGATGTGGTGAAAATGATGTTTTACGTCCTCTCGGTCATAGACACATATGGGACATTTGTAAATACAAAGATGGTGGGAACAATACTGGCCGCAATGCCCGGAGGCAGTGCAACACAAGTAAAGTCCCGAGTTTTTAACAATATAGATAGGTGTAGCGGTAACCACGCCTCGGTTAAACCTTAACGGCTATGGTACCGCCACATAATTCGTGAGAAGAAGACGGAGGTGTCCCGATTGGCCCTTTATGTAATGGAGAAAACCGGGAGTGCCATTTCGCCCTTTCATTTATTTTGCAAAACCCGCTCTCTTTCTCTCTGTTGTGGTTGTTTGTGTTGCAACACAGAGACAAGCACGCGCACATACACTCCCTCACACGCACACACACACACACCAGGGTGGACCTAAGTTTTTAAGGGGGGGGGGGGGGGGGGGGGCTAATTAATCGAAGGTGCGAAGCACCAAGACCCCTAGCATGCTCCCCCGGAAAATGTTTTAATCCGAGAAGCAAAATAGTGCAATCTGGTGCAATCTGGGCATGAAATAAAGGACTAGTGCCATTACTGTTCATACCCCTATTGAAACATGTTTTGAACCATTAATGTACACTGCTAGGTATAGCCCGCGAGGAAATTTAGCTGCCGCTCGGCGACATGAATTGTTTTTGGGGTGTTGTTTTTAAAAAGGGTGGGGGCTGCAGCCCCCTAAGCCCCCCCCCCCCCCCTCCTCGTAGGTCCGGCCCTGCACACAGACACAGACAGACAGACACAGACACAGATACACGCACACACACAAATAACACGCGCAAGTGCATCCACACACCAAAACATAATGTTGCCTGTCTGTCGTTTCCAACAATGACTGCCAGATGATAGCAGAGCGGGTAGATACTATTCTGGCGGGCTGGGCGAGAATTAGTTTATAGTGGAGATGCCTTTACCAAAACATCAACACACACACACACACACACGCACACGCACACGCACACACACACACACACACACACGCACACACACACACACACACACACACACACACGTACACACACGCACACACACACACACACGTACACACACACACACACACACACACACACACACACACACACACACACACACACACACACACAAGACACACACACACACACACACACATAGGGCCTACGTGCTTCTCCCTATCCCCTCCCATACACCCAGTGACAAGAGGTTTTGAACTTGAGTGAAAAAAGGAGCTAAATGGGACTATTGAAAGGGCGAAATGACACTCCTCGCCTAAGGGACCTCACGGCATAGATCAAAGAAAGGGCGAGATGGGAAAGGGCCAATTGGGACCTACCCGAAAAGAATGATACATAGTGCCTTCTGGAATATAACGCTTGTGATGGTTTTAGTAAGTCCCTGTGCTGAAGGTTGTCATTGTTGTCTCAAATACTGTTGCTATAACTGGGAATCATTGTTATGAATTTCATTATGATCAGAAGAATAGTTTAGGTAGTCGTGACTGAAGTACCTTTGTTTATATTTTTTTTTACATATATATGCATGCAAATAAATAGGCACACACACACACACACACACACACACACACATATGCTC
>CM065691.1:17131170-17163670 GCA_017654935.2 Phymorhynchus buccinoides
CCATGGGCTTTTTACCCCGTCTTCCCCAACTTACAGCTCACTGTGTTGCCATAGGGAAATAGAAATATCTCGTGAATAATGTTAACGTGTACACAGACCTTTAGGAGTTGGGAAATGGAGGGTGATTCGAGGTATTTGCAGTCAATTATCAAAGTGGTTTGATCATGTGTTGGTCAGTGTGGTCGTAGCGCATAATTGTATGCAAACATATTTTTCATGGGCTCGAAAATTGTTGGGAGGGTGTTTTAGAGGTGCTAAAAAGTGCTTCCGTGTGGTTTGCTTACGTGTCTGTCTGTGTGGCCATTATCTTAATTGTATGCTAACATGTTTTGGTTTTGTTTTTGTTTTTCATTTTTGAGGGGCTCTAAAGTGGTCAGGAGAGTGTCTTAGGGAGTCAATCAAATCTTCTTTTAACGTCCTCCGACCTGCACACAGGCACGCATGGGAAATTTGTTAGTATGCGATACGAGGGATAAAAAGAAAATGGGGAAGGGGGTCATGATAAGGGAATGATTGTTTTAAAATATAGATTTGGGTAGTTTAAACACATAGAGATAAAAATCAATAAAAGTCAGTGTAAAAGTTGTTTGTTGTGGTTCGTCAGTTCGTCAGTGTTTGTAAGCTGCTCTTCGCTATCAGATCGCCCAATATATTTCATGACTCTGGCTAGGGAAACAAACCTACTCGATTCCAATTAAAACCTATCAGGACATACATTTATTTTATATCCAAAGGGGGTGGGATGGGGTGGGGGGTATAAACAAAATTCACATGCTTGTAAAAACTATGGTAAATGTAAAGATGCGTCCCCCCCTCCTCCATTTCTTGGCTGTTTCCATTTTTCCGTTCTTGCCTTTCTTACTGCAGATTGAGTACTATATCCTCTATTGTTTGCTATATTTAACACTAACTTTCATCCGTTTACATAATTACACACATGCATTCGAGGCAAGACGGAAAAACGCAATGAACCAGGACTGTGACCAATGCTCCGCGGCTGTTGTGTGTACTGCACTACATAGGGGGGTGGGGGGGGTCCTATTAGATAATGGCCTTGATCATGACTGCGATTAATTATTCAACAAAGATAATTAGTTGAAAAGGTTATTAAAATACAACTGAATGTTTGGTAAGAAAAGCAAGTGTGAAAATGCGGGGATAGCTGAGAAATGGGGGGGGGGGGCACATCTTGACCTTTACGATGCCCAACAATGTCATAAATAAAAAGTATGTACAAAATAGTTTATGTAATATTTCCGCGAATGTTAGCCATACTAAATAAAGGGGGACAGTGTTTTTCAGATAATCATCGACCCAGCACCAGAACAACTTGTCCCTTTAAGGGCTTTCCGCCATGAGGACGTAAAGCCTCCACTCAACCAACCAAGCCGCAATAAGCATTGGTCAAGTTACAGTCCAGTGACCTCAGGGGCCGCAGAGCATTCACACCATTAGACGAGGACAATGACAATGGTCTTAGGGTTGATGAAAATGATGTTTTACGTCCTCTCGGTCATAGACACATATGAGACATTTGTAAATACAAAGATGGTGGGAACAATACTGGCAGCAATGCCCGGAGGCAGTGCAACACCAGTAAAGTCCCGAGTTTTTAACAATATAGATAGGTGTAGCGGTAACCACGCCTCGGTTAAGCCTCATCGGCTATGGTACCGCCGCATTGTATTGATTCCTAGTTCAATGGTCTTAGGGAGTTTGGATGCCCAATGTGTCGGCGGCGAGCGGCCAGTGTGGGCATTGCACATAGCTGTATGCAACCCTGATTTTATGAATTTTAGGGGCTAGAAAGTTGTCATGGAGGTGTTTTAAGGCGTTTGGAGGCAATAGGAATTGTTCAGAAATAATTAAGGAGAGTAAGCCTTTGGTGTATGGGAGTGATCTTGCCTAATTCAATCGGTCAAACAGGGGAAGTTACTCTACCACCAGGTAGATCCCCAAAATAGGGATGACTACCATCGGGCGGGGGGGGGGGGGGGGGGGGGGGGGGGCAATTGCTATCATGTATATTTTTTGTATATCTGTAGAGTCACCCCTTTCCAATAATGCATGATAGCAATCTGAAAATGGTAACTTTCTGTCCGTTAACATGTGATTTATAATGGTACCCCTTATTCTGAAGCACATTTGGCAAGGGGGACCATACAGATGTGAAGAATGTATGATAGCAATTGCCCCCCCCCCCCCCCCCCCCCCCCCCCCCCCCCCCCCCCCCCCCCAGATGGTAACATTCACCCTTCGAGCATGCTGCGTTTCAGTAGATGTAGATTTAGACACACTCGGTTTGTGTTTCTCGCCATCAAGCTATCTGGGTCAATATCAATGTTTGTTTATTTGCGAGTTCTCGACGTTTTGCCAGTTAGATCAGTTTGTAACCCCTCTTTCTATTTAAAATGTTTGCAAATCGTTCACTCGCTTCGCTTCACTCTTCGCCGCCATTGTTGCTATGGTATTTGACCGAGTATGTAAGGTAAACAGCTCTAATTTTCACGAAGTACTTTCGTAGTTTTTTGTTGGTCAGTATGGTTGGATCTGCTCAAGTCTGGCGGGCCTTGCAGTGTCACAATGCATTTCTAATTTGTTTTGTTTGTTTGTTGTTGTTTTGGTGAAGCTCTGACGTGAAGTGTTTTCGTGGAAATATTGATACTTTTCGATCGCAGACGCGAGAGCCAAAACACAGGAATAGACATTCTCGAGAGAGGCAAAAAAAAAGAAACACAATCATATTGATACATACAAGCGCGCACACGCACGCACGCGCACACACACACACACACACACACACACACACACACACACACACACACACACACACACACACACACACACACACACAGGGGGGGGGGGGGGCATTGTACCAGACACACACACAAATGGGACAAAGGAAGTGTCAAACAGCAGGAAGAGAGAGAAACATTCTCTAACACTCAGGAATCGAGGGGGGGGGGGGGTAGGGGGGGGGGGGGGGGGGGGGGGTAGTGATGTAGACAATAAGGGTGGAGGGGTGGGGGTGGCAGGCGGAAGGGAACGCAGAAAGAGGCAGGCCCTATATAGTTCGGTCATCCAGACAGACAAAATGAGAACAAAATAAGATAAATGGAAGCGTTCTCAAGACCCCCCCCCCCCCCCCCCCCATTTTTTTTTCTGTCTCGCTCTTTCTGTCTCTGTGTCTCTGTCTCCCTCACTGTCTGTCTGTCTCTCACTCTCTCCCTGTACTCTCTCTCTCTCTCTCTCTCTCTCTCTCTCTCTCTCTCTCTCTCTCTCTCTCTCTCTCTCTCTCTCTCTCGATCAATACTTGAAAGCGGGGATATGTGCGAATGTGGCAAAAATGACCCACACTATATTATCTTGGCCTACGTAGTAGTGTATGAAGAAGACAACACATCTGTATTGCTAAAGCAAAATCGGGACTTTCCTGGTGTTGCACTGCCTCCGGGCATTTCCTCCAGGATCGTTACCACCATCTTTATAACATAATCTACTAATGTCTCATATATGTGTCTGTTCCAGACTGGAGGACGTTAAGCAGAATTTCATCATGAAGAAAAAAGTATGGTCTTAGGGCTCGACAAACGACGTATAATATCATCAATTGACATGAGCAGAGATTCTGTTATGTGGGGTCAGAAGCAGAGAGTATGGTCGTTAGAAGAGTGATGTCTTATTACGCTACAATTAAAAGAGCAAGCATGTTACAGTTTGGTCTGGTATTTTGTATTAATATTATTTTCTAGTCTTATATGGACTCGTCTCTCTCTCTCTCTCTCTCTCTCTCTCTCTCTCTCTCTCTCTCTCTCTCTCTCTCTCTCTCTCTCTCTGATGGTTTTTTTAACGTTACAATAAAGAGCAAGCATGTTACAGTTTGGTCTGGTATTTTCTATTGATATTATTTTCTAGTCTCATATATGGACTCGTCTCTCTCTCTCTCTCTCTCTCTCTCTCTCTCTCTCTCTCTCTCTCTCTCTCTCTCTCTCTCTCTCTCTCTCTCTCTCTCTCTCTCTCTCCCTCTCCCTCTCTCTTTCTCTGTATATTGTAATGATAGAGGTGTTTTTAATCTATTACTTTGTCTAATTGGTTGGTTAGTTTTCTATTCTATTTGTTTTTATTGCTTATGTTGATGCTCTGCCTACCATGTCGTTGCTATATTACTGTTAGTTGTTATTTTTTGTTGGCGATTTTCCTGAATCTCAATGTTCATTTATAGTATTAGTTATGTATTGCATGCTTAGAACCAAGGACAGAATGGAAGACTAGGTAGGCCCAGTCTAAATTCTTTTCCTTGTAAAATAAAGTTTCTGAGTTCTCTCTCTCTCTCTCTCTCTCTCTCTCTCTCTCTCTCTCTCTCTCTCTCTCTCTCTCTCTCTCTCTCTCTCTCTCTGATGTTTTTCTTACGCTACAATAAAGAGCAAGCATGTTACAGCTTGGTCTGGTATTTGTATTAATATTATATTCTAGTCTCATATATGGACGTCTCTCTCTCTCTCTCTCTCTCTCTCTCTCTCTCTCTCTCTCTCTCTCTCTCTCTCTCTCTCTCTCTCTCTCTCTCTCTCTCTCTCTCTCTCTCTCTCTCTCTCTCTCTCTCGGGGAGATGGACTCGGAAAACCAGGCTATCCATTTGGTTCATACCAGGCAGCGGGAATCTCCCTGCTCTTAATCAACCACTTTTCACTGCCGTTGGGCGTTGTACGTGCGTAAAGCGCACAGGTCAGAAACGGTGACTATTATATATTTTTTATGTTAATCACAGATGCACACACACGCGCGCGCGCGCTGTTTGTGACTTGACTTTGACGCACGCACGCACGCACGCACGCACGTACACACACACACACACACACGCACACACGCACGTACCTACGCACGCAAGCACGCGCAGGCCTGTAAAGCACAAACGTGCACACACTGGCACGCATGCAAACAGAAATGCACAAGCATGCGCAACAACCAAGCGCACACACACACACTCATAAGCACACACGAACGAGCGAATTCTTGTTGAAAGAGAGAGGGAGAGAAACAGACAGACAGACAGACAGGGGTAAGCATAGACAAATAGACAGACAGACAAACATAAAATGATGGCGACTCTCTTCTAGAGAAGGTCATAAACATAGCGTGAAGAAGACTCCTAATATTACGATGACCTTTAGGGGGGAAGCTGCAAAAAGTATTGAGATACACAGACAGAGAGAGAGGGGGGGGGGGAAGGAGGGGGGGGAGGAAGAGAGAGATGGAGGGAGAGAAAGAGAGAGAGACCGAGACAGATATAGAGAGAGAGACCGAGAGAGGGGGAAGATGGAGAGGGAGCGAGAGAGAGGAGGAGGAGGAGAGAGAGAGGGGGGAGGAGAGAGGGAGGGAGGGAGAGAGAGACAGACAGAGATAGACAGACAGAGAGAGGGGGAAGATGGCGAGAGAGGGGTGGAGGGAGAGAGAGACAGACAGAGAGATAGACAGACACAGAGAGACAGACACAGAGAGAATTGAGACAACTCGAAAGGAACTAACAGGGGGGAAAAAACGTGCAAGAAATGATGTTATTATCTTATTAGGCCTATGTTATTATGCTTCTGGTGATTGTGTTGTTGTTGTCCTTTGCAGATCTACGAACGCAAAGGAGTCTAAATTTGTCGCGGGTTGTTTTTTTCTGTCTGTCCCAAAGATTTTTGTCCAGGGATATAGATCTCCCGAACCAAAGTTCCCAATTTCTTGTCGTACTTTCTGTGATTGTTTCTGTGTTATGCTTTAAAATGATTTAATGTTGCACCTGAATGTAATTTCTCCGCTGAGATAATGAAGTGTACTTGACTTGACTTGACAATAACCGAACGGAGCCTTTAAAGGCGAGAGAAGAACCACACCGATGTGTGCCCGTCCCAAAGTGTTCCCCGTTCCTACGTGTCCCTCCTTGAGACCCCGAGTCTGTGTGACCCCCGTCTCTTTAAGGCTTCGTCTCAATATCACTATATAAAATCGATGGCTTAGAGTCAAAACGGACTATCTTTAGATAGTCCATTGACTTATTATTGATGTTATTGAAAAAAACTAAGAACTTGTATTAAAAAAAAGACTGCAAATAATGTAAAATGGGGATTATGCTTTTTATATTTCTGCAGTCTTTTTTTTAAACAAGTTATTAGTTTTCGCAATATGTTCAATATGTCAATGGGATATCTAAAGATAGTCCGCTTTGACTGCAAGCCATCGTGTCATGTCCCTCCGTTTGTAGGCCTATGTGGACCCTCTGGGTAGAGTTAAGAGTTAGAGACATATAAATATTGAGAGATATAAAACGGGGAGACACAGAAACGGGGACGCATACCCACGGTTAAATATAATACGTAGGAACACGGGGACATGGGGACACATAGGGGGCACCTAAAAACGCTTTCTACAGATCAAAGCACGAAAAAGCGCATGGGCGGGTAAGAAGCCCACCCCAATTATCTCATGAAATGAAGCAAATTTCAGTCTCATTCTGCCCATGAGACGACCGTTAATGTCTAGCATTCGTCTCATGGGCAAATTTGACTGAAATTTTCTTTATTTCATGAGATAATTGGGGTGGGCTTCTTACCCGCCCATGCGCTTTTTACCCCGTCTTCCCCTACACACGGGAACGCATACAGACGGGGACGCATAGACGGGGACACACAGATACCTTACCGCGCGAGAGGGAGAGAGAGAGAGCGGAGGGGGTCTTTATTACTTTTCCTTAGTGAGATACAGACAGATAATAAAAACAAATAATTATGGTCATTCACACAGACAAAAGACAAAGGATGGGGGTGGGAAAGTCTTTTACACTGACCGTTTGGATGAGAGACAGACGGACGGACAGGCATATGGTCATCCACAGAAACAGGCACACAGACAAAAGACTGAGGGGGCAGGGGCGGATCAAATCATTCGTAAGGGGGGTTTCCGCCGGGGGTCCAGGGAGATGCATAGGTTCTGGGTTTTAAGGGGCAAATAAGAGAAAATGTTGCAATTTAGTGATTATTAAGGCAACAAAATCGAGTCATTTTCTTACTTTTCACCCTTGTGTTCCACCGAAGACGGACTGTGGCTGCTCACATGGCGGGGTAATCAAAAACGGTCACACGCGTAATGTTCTCATCCCTAGCTGATGCATTTGTACCCTAGTGTTCAAGTGCTTCTCGCTGTTGGGATGATCCCTGGAGTCTTTTAGCCAGGGTAAGCCAACCAACCAACCAACCAGCCTTGTGTGAGGCACATCTTAGGGTAGATGGGTGATGGGTGGGGGGGGTCCGAACCCCCCCCCCCTGATTCTCCCCTGCGGGTCGGAGGAAGGAGTCTTTTACAATGACCTTTTTGGAGGAAGCCGCGCAAATGAGTAAAGGGGGGAAAAGAAAAGCTGGGAACATAAAAGGTAGGGGGAGAGGAAGGGGGAAGAGGTCATGCCCTACATGGCCGAAAGGCCAAAGAGGGCGTAAAACATTATAAAAAAAGGGGGAAGAGGTAGAAGTGTTGGGGGGGGGGGGGGGGGGGTGTTAATATGTGGCAGACAGAGCGAAGACCTATTAAAGACTGGAAGGAAATCAATAAGTAACAAATGAGACACAGGCGACCAGGTGGGACAAAATACTACCTACTATACCTCAAAGAGGAAATTGAGAAAATGTAGGCAGTCTCCCCTACACGCACACACCTTCTGTCTCTCAACACACACGCACGCGCGCACGCACACACACACAGTGACGCGCACACGCACGCATGCGCACGCACACGCACACGCGCACACGCGCACACGCACACACACACACACACACACACACAAACCTTTTGTCTCTCAACTGGCACACACGCACGCGCGTACGCACGCGCGCACACACACACAGAGTGACGCACACACGCACGCACGCACGCACACGCACGCACACACGCGCACACACACACACACACGCACACGCACACGCACACGCACACGCACACACACGCACGCACACACACACACACACACACACACACACACACACACACACACACACACACACACATCAAAGTGTGTTACATGTTTTGAATGATTCCCGTTATAAATCGTTGAGCTGCTTGATCAGAGCATAAGCTTACCATTTAACAAAAAAATATTCCTTTTATGAAAACAAATCAGCTTACTTTAGGAAGAAACGGTGTATGTTGTATGTGTGTCTATATGGGAGAGAGAGAAGTCTGAAGTCTGAAATCTATTTATTCAGAAATGCCATCGCGATTTGAACATGAATTAACATGAATCATCACTTACACGTAAACAATTATATTGTGAAATTAGCAATATCAAACACACAGAAAAGTTAATAAACTTATGAAGTCAGCATTTCTCTTAGCCTAAACGCTTTGCGCAAAAACACAGAATTTGTTTTTAACATCTTCGTATTTGTTATTACTCATTAGTACACATAATAGTCTGAACATACAGGGTTGACGATAATATTTCCGTGGAATAAGGCTTCTGCGAATTTTCTCCAACATGGGACAACACAAAACAAAGTGTACTTCATTTTCAGTCTTCACGTTGTAAACACATGGGGCAGACTAAACCAATATCTCTGTGTTCTCTATACCGTAAATGATGAGTCTTAAATTCAGAAACTCCAAGTCTAAATTTAGCTAACAATCTTTTTGAATGTATACCAAGGTCAAATTTCAGATAAGACTAACTTCACGAATACTGTAATTAACAATATTTCTATAAAAGTCATATCTACTACTTTGAATATGGTCATTCCACCTTGCCATCAACAGTCAATAACTTATAAGCTATCGACGGAAAAGACGGAAAAACAAAGATTGATTTCCAACTCCCATGCATCTCCAAAACCATTTTCACATAAAACCAAACGCACGTTTGAGACCCAATTTTTCTTCCCCCTAGCATCCAGTTCTAACAGCATATTATATATACAACAACATTGGTTGAATTTTAGAGTCAAATATTTTCAAAAATAAATCAAGTGAATTATTATTCAGAACTAGCGCAACGCCTAGTACCGGAAATACCGAGCACCGGTAAAGCCTAGTACCGGTAAAGCCAAGTACCGGTAATGCTGAGCAGCAGGGTTTTTTGGTCCAGGAAATATTATATTATTACTTTTGTGTCTCTCCTTCTTTCCATCTTCTTCTCTCATCCTGCTCTACCCACCACCACCACCCCCCCCCCCCATCCCCCCCCCCCCCCCCCCCCACCCCCCCCCCCCCCCCCCCCCCCCCCCCACCCCCACCCCACCTACGCCCCACCCCCACCCATCCGCTATTACTTTTGTGTCTCTCCTTCCTTCGATCTTCTTCTCTCTCTCCTTCCTTCGATCTTCTTCTCTCATAGCGCTGTACTCCCCCCTCTCTAGAGGGGGGAGTGTTTCCTGGTTTCCGGACCCCCTTTATCTCCGCGCAAATGGAAATTGGCTCATATCGCGCGCGTTTATGAATGGATGGTGTAGAAATTTTCCACCAAGATAGTAACTGTCCGTGGGCATGCACGTTCCAAATTATGAGTCAATGTCCGGTCTGGTTACGCCACGGTTTGTGAAAAGGTAAAGTGGCACTTATCGCGCGCGTTTATGAATCGATTCGCTTCCAATTTCATACACAGATTGTCACCGTCCCCGATCATCTACCTGCTAAATTCGATACGGGCGCCGAGAGGCCGGCGGATACGCGTTTCGTGCATTTGCCAAACCGCGCGAATGACGCGGCCGCCTCGGTTGCCGTTGCCATCGCCCCGTCAGGGCTCACAGCAAATTTGAAGCAATTCGGTCGAAAAACGGCGGAGTTATAAGGCCCGTTTTGTGTTTCACACATTGCCTTTTTACTATATGATGCTGAGTCTTTTCATGATAGTTAATAATGCATACTTGCCTTTACTTGCAAGATCTTTACATGCTACATTGAAACTTAAACGAGTAGAAAAATAAATGCCTAAATACTTATAAACATTACAGACCGGCATTACACCACCATCATAAGTCCATTTTTCTCTAGCTGCTAGGTAACCCCCCTTTCTAAACACAACAATATTACTTTTATCTAAATTAACTGTGAGTTCTAATGATTTGGCAGTCCTACATAAGCTATTCAATTGACGCTGTAAACCGACTACCGTTTCTGAAAGCAAAAGCACATCGTCTGCTAATAACAAAATGAACAATTCTAGCATATCCCGTAAAAACTGAGCACAATGAAGACCATTATTCATAACATCTAAAGCAAGTTAATTGATAAAAAAAAAGGAAAATAGTACAGGACTTGATGCGTCACCTTGCTTTACACCAGCAACACAGTTAATGTATTCAGTTAATTCAAACCCGCTTCTAACCCTACTTTTAGCTACCCTATGCATAGCCTGAATACAGTGCAGCGGTCGGCTTTCCTCTAATACCATTTTTAATAAGAAATGTCCACAACATTTTCCGATTAATCGAATCAAAGGCTTTTTGAAAGTCTACAAATGCAACATAAAATTTACGATTGAAAGAAATGTGTTTTTTGAATAAATGCTAGCAGAGTAAACATATGATCAATAGTACAAATATCCCCTTTTGAATCCAGCTTGGTGTTCCCCAGTAGTAGTATTCAACTCAACCCACTCCTGTAACCTTCTATTTATAATGGTACTGTAAAGCTTGCTACTAATATCTATCAAAGAAATACCACTGTAATCATTGGGATCATTGATGGTGATGAGATTAGCGTCCAATTGGTCAGAGACCCTTATGGACGGTATTCCTAAAATGGAACCATTCATGTTACCTTTCTTTAATAATAGCAAGATAATGGACTAATTTTCTGGATAAAAACCAGTATCAAAAAGTTTATTAAAAACAACAACCAGGCGTAGTGGTTAGCATCGCAGACTACTGGGTGGGAAGTCACAGGTTCGAATCCCATCAGAGGCGAGGTTTTTTTCGGTCCTGGACCGACTCCTACCCAGAGTGAGTGGCTATGGGCTCAATGGGAAGACTGAAACCACACAGTCGAGCTTCATCACGAAGCTGAACAACAAGCAATGATTGGTGAGTCGTGCTTAGCGTTTAAACTATGCACTCTGTCAAACTACACCCCTCTCACACCCATTTTCACAGAAGTTAACTCTGCCAACACTTTCTCACAATCATCACTAGTCTCATTCTCACTGCTGCTCGTCGCACCATGGAACAACAGTTTACAGTGTTTTGAGCGTCCCTCAAGGTCGTCTGTTTTTCTCTCAAGATTAGCAATTGGGAGAGAGAGAGAGAGAGAGAGAGAGAGAGAGAGAGAGAGAGAGAGAGAGAGAGAGAGAGAGAGAGAGAGAGAGAGAGAGAGAGAGAGAGAGAGAGAGAGAGAGAGAGAGAGAGAGAGAGAGAGAGAGAGAGAGAGAGAGAGAAAGAGAGAGAGACATTAACAAAGACAGACGGAAGGACAGACGGAGAGAGAGAGAGAAACTGGGACACCGAAAACAAAGGAATACCGAACAAAGAAAGGTGTTTTCACGTGCAAATTCACTGGACCGCGCTTTTAGTTTCATTGTATCCTTTAATGATACGTCCGTGACGTGCAGATTATCTGGTATAGTGGACAATGAGCAGCAAAGCCTGCTGCTGTTGACTATTGATCGAACCCAGGTACTGTAATCATGAATGTGGCTTAAACAGATAACACGGGTAGTAAAATGTAAATTAGAAGAAAGAAAAAACAACATCCAATCGTTTCGCCAGTTTCTTCTAATTTACATGTTGGTATCCGTAGTAACATGTAAATTAGAAGAAACAGCCAATCGTTTTGCGAGTTTCTTCTAATCATAATAATATTTACATGTTACTACCCGTGTTAGCTGTTTAAGACGCACTCATGATTATCGTGCCTGTTTACAAAATGAACGCGTTAACGTATACTTGAGAAACATTATTCCAACCTCCGAATTGTGTATAAAATAATTATGACCAGTCTGACTATGACTCCCACTATGACTATGATTTACGCATTGGACTGTAGAGGGGAAGTATTGGTTTTTTTTATCTTGTTGATTTTTTGCTCCTTTTGTTGCCTGCTTTGTTCTCCTTTTGCTATCATATTTGAGGTTTGCTGTTTTCTTGTTTGTCTATGTTGATAAAGGCGCATTCGCCGAAATATTCAGTAGTTTTGTTTTGTCTCTTGTGAATAAAATAACGTCACTTTACACTTGTCGTGTAGTTGTTTGTTTGTTGCATGTTCCTGTGACGTTGCAGTCTGCTTCAGTTGTTTTTGTATGACTACCAATATGACTTGCTGGAAGCAGAGGAGACAACTGTTGCTATTCCGGAGTCCTGGGCAAGTATTCACATTGAGATAGCATGAGACTTATCATCATCATCATGATAATCTTATACGAAGTCCTTCTAAAGTTCTATTAACTTAATCCTATTACTTTTAGCAGGACTTCTAAGATATCACGATGATACATTTCATGCTATCTCGATGTGAATACAGACCCTGGGCTGGCAGTTTTGTTTATAGAGGAGATGCCTTGCCCAGGGTACTTCCCCAAGAGGACTCGAGGACTGCTGGCGCTGTGGAAGGTCCCCAACTAATCCCCTTGGCTGCAACACTAAAAGCAAAATCATGCTTCTTAGTTTGAGAGTCGGTAGTCATTCTCAAAAGACTAACCTGCATGCACTGTGATTTTCCATTTCTGTAGAAAATCATTGTCATTCTATTTTGTACAGCTCTCGCTTCACTCTTGGCCTCAATTTCATGTTAATGTCAACCAATCGATGGCTTGGAGTCAAAACGGACTGTCTTTAGATAGTCCATTAACATGTTATTGAGCTAAGTACTAAAACTAATAACTTGCATTAAAAAAAAAGGCTGCTGAAATATAAAAAGCATAACCCCCTTTATATATTTCTGCAGTCCTTGTTTGATAAAAGTTATTAGTTTTTGTAATAGGTTCAATAATACGTCAATGGACTATCTAAAGATAGTCCGTTTTGACTCCAAGCCATCGCAATGACAAAATTAATTATTAACGATGGCTTGGAGTCATAACGGATTATCTTTAGATGGTCCATTGACGTATTTTTGGATTTTAAAAAAAACTAATAACTTGTGTCAAACAATGACTGCAGAAATAGAAAAAGAGGTTTTGCTTTTTATATTTCAGCAGCCTTTTTTTTATACAAGTTAGTTTTCTTAATAAGTTGAATAATATGTCAATGGACTATCGTTTTGACTCCAAGCCATCGAATTTTAATCATTGATCATAATAACTTGTGGCGGTAATGCCCGGAGGCAGTGCAACACCAGTAAAGTCCCGAATTTTTAGCAATGCAGATAATATTATGTAAAAGTGTGTCTGGATGAAATTCTGCTTAACGTCCTCCGGTCTGGAACAGTCACGTGTGGGACATTAGTAGATATAATGATGGTGGGAACGATCCTGGAGGTAATGCCCTGAGGCAGTGCAACACCAGTAAAGTCCCTAACAATACAGATATGCATAAGTGTGTCTGCCCTTAAAGATTCGGCACGTCACGTGATACATTCCCTCTTCTACTAGGAAGATTTCTTAAGATTCCTTACTAGCTATAAGAGGGAAAACACGTGAAAACCATGATTTTGACACACGCGTGACGTGCGGGGTCTTTAAATGTTACCTATATAGCGCATTTCAGAACGGCACTCAACACTATGCAGCCAACCTCCCTGTTCCGTGTAACCTTCCAGCAATGCAAAACCCAGGCGTGCACCTAAAAACGCTTTCTACAGATCAAAGCACGACCTTAGGGAAAGACAGAAGAAAGCAATTACTGTAGGGGAAGACGGGGTAAAAAGCGCATGGGCGGGTAAGAAGCCCACCCCAATTATCTCATAAAATGAAGAAAATTTCAGTCTCATTTTGCCCATGAGACGAGCGTTAATGTCTAGCATTCGTCTCATGGGCACATTTGACTGAAATTTTCTTTATTTCATGAGATAATTGGGGTGGGCTTCTTACCCGCCCATGCGCATTTTACCCCGTCTTCCCCTACTATTTAATTAGAGGATTCTCGGGTGTACCCTGGACGTAGATCACACAAAGCAACAACAACAAAACATAAGGTGGTAAGCAACATCAACGTAGTTCCTATGAATCTGATCTTGGGTGACAGTGTTAGACATTTGAAACTCTGGAATCTGCAAGAGAAGAAGACGAACCATTGCCCCCAAATCTTTGAGTATTGAGCATTCTGGAATCTGTGTTGGAGCCATTCGATACCGAGTTCTGTGTGGAACAAAAATGTGTTGTTTGACGGGAATCTGATCTTGGGTGGTAGTGTTATACATTTGAAACTCTGAAATCTGCAAGAGAAGAAGACGAACCATTGCCCCAAAATCTTTGAGTACTGAGCATTCTGGAATCTGTGTTGGAGCCATTCGATACCGAGTGCTGTGTGGAAAAAAATGTGTTGTTTGACGGGGTTCAAAATCCAAGCATCCTAGCTTAAAATTTGCCACACCACCACTGACGACTATGTAGCCTACAATTATAAAACAGTATGGAAGGTAAGATTTGGTAAATAGTCAGTGACATGCATTATAATGAATTCAATAGATCCGGAAATAATAGTAAAACAATAAAACTAATATTTATCTTTTTAGTTCAGATTGAATTCAAATTGTTAATTACAATTAATACACAAATGCACTGGGGGGGGGGGGGGGGGGGGCATTTCCATGAGTCATTGACAGCCATTATCAATGTAAGCAGTTCATTGGTTTGACTTTGACAAAGGTCAGACTTTTGTTCACTCACACGAAGACAGACAAACAAACAGACAAGACTATAATGTACATGTCTTCATTTCGGTCGCAAAAAACGCTCCCGTTCCAATAAAACTAAGCCACAACCAAAACATTGAATCATCCTGTCCGACTGTCGACCCAACCGGCACCCACCCACCCTCCCCATTATACTCTTCCTTCCACTCCCGCAAACCACCCTCTCTCAGCCATACCTCCTCTCTCTCTCTCTCTCACCCTACCCTGCCCCACTTCTTCCCCTTTCGCCACACCCTGTCCTGTCCTGGTGAAAGAAGAGGGGTAGGGTGGTATAGGGGTAGTAGGGTCGTGGCTAAACATTGTATTGATTGGGCAAGCACGGGCAACATCAGCACAGTCTGAGTGAGAAGTTCACGTGTCGTACGAGCTGTGTCAATTCAGTGCCGGGCTGCTGCTGAGACTTGGTGCCTTATTGGTGGCCTTCACTTAACGGTGAAGTGGTTTCAGTCGATTAAATCAGCCTTTAAAACCCTTTTACCGCCAGCTATTTTTCAGCCAGAAAATACCATTAAACAAAACTGGGTAGAGAAAAAAAAGTATCCTCTATATTATTGGGAATTCCTGTGTGTCATGTACAACATTAGGCCTATCCTTACCTCCAAAATGTTTCTACCTTGATCACCAAACCCAAACCCTGGTGAGTTTTCCCCATTCCACCATTTTTGTCCCTCCCAAAATTAAGAAAATTAATAGGGTCTTCAGATAACAGACCCTGATTTGATGCCTTTTTAGTTACATGGGTGGTAAACCATTGTGGTGCATGAATGCGACATTGGCGGCGAAAGGGTTTATTAAGTCTTAGAGCTCAGACTTTAGTCAATGAAACAAGATTTAGTTAATAAAGCACAGACATTTTAAACCAAAGCTCAAACATCAGTCTATGCATGTGACAAGACTCGGTGAATAAATCAGACATTTTAAAGCAAGGCTAAGATTCAGTCAATAAATCAGACATTTTATCAAGGCTAAGATTCAGTCAATAAATCAGACATTTTAAATCAAAGATAAGATTCATACAATAAATCAGACATTTTAAATCAAGGCTCAGACTTCGGTCAATGTAACGAGATTCAGCCCATAAATCAGACACTTTAGAACCAAGTTTCTGTCAATGTAACGAGATTCGTTCATTAAATCAGACATGTTAAGCCAAGGCTCATACTTCAGTCAGTGTAACGAGATTCAGTCAATAAAGCAGACATTTTTAAACCAAGGCTCAGACAGACTTCTGTCAATGCTATAAGATTCAGTCCATAAATCAGATATTTTAAACCAAGGCTCAGACTTCAGTCAATGTAATAAGATTCGGTCCATAAATCAGACTGAATAAACTAAATAAACCAAGACTGAGTGAGACTAGGACGGACTAGACTGTGAAACAAGATTTTGAACCAAGGCTCAGACTCCAGTCGATAAAATAAGAGCTTTTTACTCAGGCTTCATTTAAAGAAATAAGACTTTGAACTAACTGGCTAAACTTCGGTCAATTAACTTTAAACCGTAGCTCAGATTTGCGTCAATAAAACTGGACTTTAAACATGGTTTGTTTACGCTTCAGACAATGAAAATGGAACTGTAAGCCAAATTCAAAATGCATACTATCATATCTACGTGTCGAATGATGATGAAGATGAGATTAGCGTTGCCTCTTATGGACGATATTCCTGAAGACGGCGAGGTCTTCCCGGGGATGGAGACGATGCGATGACGATGAGATAGGAGTCTAGGAGTCTGGACGTGGCAGCCGTCGTGGGTGATTCCGAACAATCGGACGGAGTTTGACCCGTATAATTTCTGTCCTAGATGCTAGAGTGGAGTCAGTATCTGCGTCGCGGAAGGAGACTTGAGCATTGTTGAGGCATCCAAAGGTTGTCTATGAGCTCCTGTAGTCCGCTTGTCTTGTCGCTGGTTTTGGTGAGCAAACCCCCCTCCAAAGGCTGTCTTCAGGACCACCGGGCGACCTGCTCCGTACCAGGAAGTCGATGTCGTCGCAGACGGGTAGGGGAAATACAGTCGAGACGGGTCCCTGCGGTCAGGTGTGGTCCTTCAAGAGGAGTCCCCCATCAGTGGATGGCGCTGTGCGACCCACAAACACAGCCAGAGTCCACTGCTTGGGTGCCCCGATGCGCAGGGTTGATCCACGTCGCCGTACGTCGTTCCGCCAGCCTGTAAATCCACCAACTCCCACCGGTGAGGGAGGAGGACTTCCTACTATCTGCCACTTAGTAGGACTTCGTATGCAATCTGCCACCTTGCATCGGAATCAGCGTGCACTGAGAGAGTCAGTATAATCGGCCCTCTCTGCACGGACCCACAAGTGGGAATGGTGTCGAATTAATGAAATTCTGCTTAACGTCCTCCGGTCTGGAACAGACACATATGGGACATTAGTAAATATAAAGATGGTGGGAACGATCCTGGAGGCAATGCCCGGAGGCAGTGCACCAACAGGAAAGTCCCGAATTTTTAACAATAAGCTTACATATGTGTAGGAATGGTGTCGAATGAATCACGTACCACCTTTTATACAAGAGTGGACCATTGTGTGACAGTGGAAATGGAAGACACAGATATCACTATGCATGCAACGGATGCCATGTGTTAGTAGTATTTGATTAAAAGTACTGCTAGTTACACATGGACATGAATCAATGAGTAGACGAAAAACAGAATAATGATTGGTAAATGAATTACGCAGGTAACAAATGATCTTATCCCTTACAGACAGCAGTGGTTTCGGCTTCACTTTAGTATGGTGACAACCCATTGTTCACATATACATACATGTACATATGTATCTATTATATCCCCACACACTGTTGTTCGGGGGGGGTGCAACGCACATGTAGTTATATACTGGAGTGTGTGTGTGTGTGTGTGTGTGTGTGTGTGTGTGTGTGTGTGTGTGTGTGTGTGTGTGTGTGTGTGTGTGTGTGTGTGTGTGTGTGTGTGTGTGCGTGCGTGCGCGTGCGCGTGCGTACGCGTGCACATGTGTTTGTCGATCTGGGTTCGACAGACTCAAACAGGAAGAGAGACATTTTGTGGGAATAACGGTATGTGGGACTAGTCGTATCATAGATTAAAACAAAATAACAGTGTGGGACCAGTAGTATGTGAGAATAATGGTAATGATTCTGTCTATACGAGTTCGGATAAATCATTCAGCTCGCTTCAGAATGATGCCTCGGCCTGTTCCTGCTGAGGGATCAGAATTATTGATGGCTCCATGCTTTGTCTGTTCTGATGGTTTTCAGGAATATAGCTGCGGGCCAATCAGTACGTATACCCACTGCTGAGACTGTCGCTTGCCTCTGGGCATGCTGGTCACAGACCATATGTGACACTGACAGTGCATGGGAAAAACAGACAATAGAATTTGGGCATAAATTGAGATTTTAATTTTTCATGGTGGAGCAAAGATTCATTGTTAATACACAGAAACCCAAACGGAGTTGTCTTGTTTTTAGTTTTTATTTATAATTATTTGAAGTTTGGCATTCGAAATAGATCATTTGCAGAAATTAGGCATAGAAGATACAATTTGTCCTATCTGTTTCCATTGATTTGATTTAGAAAATAATCAAATAAACAAAGAAATCATTCAACATTGTCTTTCATGTTGTGGATAGTGGTAGAATACATTAAAAAAAATACACACAAATATGCCCTAAATAGAAAATTGATATTTTGGGGATTGTTGACTATTTTTGGCTTTTGCTCAAAACATTCTGAGCGACTTATGTAGGTTTTTCCCATGCACCATCACATTTATTATAGTTTGTTACATTCTCTCTGATACTGGTAGAGTGGCTCAGTCAGAGGGTAATCAGTTTCAATACAAATCACAGGGGCGACGGCCGTACAAGACCGAAAAGCCCTTCTCTGTGGCTTTAAAACTAGAAGTCTTGCTTGCTTTGTTAGAAAAACAGTTTCATGTTGAATTAACAATCCTTTGTAGTAGAGGTACGATTTGGCAAGAAAAGGCAAATATAATTTATGCTCTGAGACTTCGCGAAACACAATGGCTGATAGGGCATGCGGTTTGTTTTTTAATCATAGGCACATTACAAGTAGGGCATATTGACGCAGTTTCTGTGATCATCCAGGGTCGAGTTTCTCTAGCCGACGGTCGCCGTGCGCATAACTGTTACGCCAAAAGGGGTCTAAGAAACACTTTAGAAAACGTTTGCGGAAGAATATTACAAGCTCCTGTCTGACTGGTCCAAAAAATGTATTATTTTAACCAAACTTTAATGGACCAATCAACAATAAGAAATGTATTCACCCCCTACTAGTTCCGGATAGTTCCCCGCTTGCTCGGTGTTTGGCAAGAACAAAACGCCACGCGAACTATCGGCAAACGAAGAGTGTTTCTAAGACCGTTTTTGCCGATTTGAGCGAGCGCAACGCAACGTTAGCCCTTGTGAAACGGCCACCACGCAGATATTGAAAAACGTTTCTTCCTTTATAACCTCCACCAAGGAGGTAAATATTATATCTTCGGTTGTTTGGGGTTTCTTTCCATTTCTTTACTCTTGGTCAATCTCTTTATCTTTTGGGATGCCGAAAGTCTGGTTTCATATATAGGCCTATATTTATGTCAAGTTTGTGTGATAATCTTATACTTTCTAACAATTTAGTGTAGCAGAAATGTCCCTGTGGCGGAGCTAAGCACTGACTCATTGCTTTCTAGCATTGATATTGTTCGGCGACACTTCTTCTTTTCTCTTGTAGCCTCTTCTGCCGATACATTGTCTCTTGCAATGCTAGCGGCAAGTTTAAAGACCCCTCACATTCCCTCTTATGCTAGGAAGATTTCTTAAGATTTCTTACCAGCTATAACAGGGGAAACGCGTGAAAACCGTGATTTTGGCACGTGACGTGGTGGATCTTTAAGGCCTACGCCTTATCGAAAAGGTTTGCTCTCGAATAAATGCTTCCACGTGGTCAGTTTGGTGTAGGGTAAGACGGGGTAAAAAGCCCATGGGCGGGTAAGAAGCCCATGCCAATTATCTCATGAAATGAAGCAAATTTCAGTCAAATTTGCCCATGAGACGAGTGTTCAGTCACATTTTGCCCATGAGACGAGTGTTAATGTTTAGCATTCGTCTCATGGGCAAATTTGACTGAAATTTGCTTCATTTCATGAGATAATTGGCATGGGCTTCTTACTCACATTAACACTCGTCTCATGGGCAAAATGTGACTGAAATTTGCTTCATTTCATGAGATAATTGGCATGGGCTTCTTACCCGCCCATGGGCTTTTTACCCCGTCTTACCCTATATTTAATTTACCTTGTACAAGTGTACATGAACTGGGTGAAAATATGCTGTTGAAAAGTTTAATTGTTTTGATGCTGAATCGTCATTTCGAGTTTATCGCATCTTGTCCTTGCTAAGTTACAATTTTGTTTCTTTTTGTATTTCGGGTTCTTTATACTCGTTTGCTTGTCCATTGCTCTTCTTGTTCCTCTTTCATTTATGGCTTGTACCCACGTGTCGTCATATCCGGCCACAAGGAGCGTGCCATATTATGGGAGACCGCCATCTTAGTCAGTAACTTTGTTTGAAAAATGCCAGATCGATGCTGTTTACACACAAATCTGACTAAGATGGCAACACTTCCGTTGGAAGGGTCGAGATGCGCACGCAGGTGGGGGGGAGCCATTGTTTACTTTCTTTTGATGATGTTCTTTTTCTGGTGCTATGTGACCGGTGGCAGCCAATACTGTGTATTGTATCCATGTTTGAGCACCATGTGTTTTTTTACTTAGACATCTGTATTGTTAGAAATTCGGGACTTTACTGGTGTTGCACTGCCTCCGGGCATTGCCTCCAGCAGGATCGTTCCCACCATCTTTATATCTACTAATGTCCCATATGTGTCTGTTCCAGACCGGAGGACGTTAATCAGAATTTCATCACCGTGTGTAATCTTTCAACTTGTTGTGCTCGTCTGATTTTGTGGATTTTGCTGCTGTGTAATATACTAGCAGTCCTGCTCGCTACGCTTCGAACGCACGCACGTACGCGCACGTACGCGCACGCACACACGCACACGCGCGCACGCGCGCACACACACACACACACACACACACACACACACACACACACAAACACACACACACTCTCTCTCTCTCTCTCTCTCTCTCACACTCACACACACACACACACACTCACACACTCACACTCTCTCTCTCTCTCTCTCTCTCTCTCTCTCTCTCTCTCTCTCTCTCTCTCTCTCTCTCTCTCTCTCTCTCTCTCTCTCTCTCTCTCTCTCTCTCTCTCTCTCTCTTTCGCCTCTCCCCTCTTTCACTCAGATTTATGATCAAAGGAAAGTAACCAGTGCAACCATTCCAGCCAGTCATTCCCTAATTACTACCCTTTAGTTAATATACTACTCCTAATTCTGACCGTTTGCCAAGGTCAAACTCCAAGGTCAAGGTCAGCACGGTTACGAATTGTCTATGGGACCCTCCCTGCATCATAATAGATTACCACACACAAACTTTTACGCGATTCTGTACACTGGTTCGTGAGTTACAGGGCGAACAAACAGAAGGACACACACACACATACGCACACGCACGCACACGCACACACGCACGCACACACACACACACACACACACACACACACACACACACACGCACGCGCGCACGCACGCGCGCGCGCACGCACACGCGCGCACACACGCACACACACACACACACACACACACACACACACACACACACACAGAGTCGTTCAAGTATAAGAGGCATTAAGATGATGTATTTGATTCAATAAATGTCGCTTAAACCACGGCCTGCGCCAGCTTCGAGAAAAAGCTGGCATGTAAGAAACACCTGAGCCGCACAGCACTTAAAAACTGCTTGGTGAGAGAAACGGGGAATCGATTCCTTCCTTCCACTACTAACCCCACCCCACCCCTCCACTCTCTCACCCTGCGTTGAGCCATATAGCTCCTGTAAGCCTGCTCGTCAGGATCAATCGTGGCGACAGTTCCAAAGTCAAATGCGTCGCCGAACACGGTAACAAGCCCGCCACTGCAACAGCAGTTATTCGACAGGACACATCAAGTACAGGTGATGCATACTTGTGCAGAATTTGAAGTGATTCTGTGCAGCGGTCTACGTGATATTCTCCGGATAGACTTTAACCCTTTCACCGCCAAAGTCATATTTTAGCACCGTGCAGTGATTTAACACCTAGGTCACTAAAAGGCATCTAATCATGGCCTGTTATCTGAAGACCCTATGTTCTTATATTTGGGAGGTAAGGGTATGCCTAATGTTACGCTGGTCATAGAGAAATTCCCTATATTGCAGATACGTTTTTCCTCTACCCAGTTAAGCTTAACCCTTTCACCGCCAAAGTCGCATTTTAGCACCACATTGATTTAACACCTATGTCACTAAAAGGCAGCAAATTGGGGTCTATTATCCAAACACCCTATTGTCTTAGTTTTGGGGAAGTAAGGATAGACCTTATTTTACATATGCCACAGAAGAATCCCCAATACTGCAGATGGATTTTGTTCTCTACCTAGGTACATTTAATGAGAATTCTTGCCTGAAATATGGCTGGCGGTGAAAGGGTTAATGTTATTTTGTGTCTGAAGAAGTGGAATGGATGGCGGCGAAAAGGTTAAAACAGACACTAACGGCCACAACAGCCTAACATGGACGCGAATGGGGTCTAATCACGCACACACACTTTGCTGAAAGTGGACAATGCAATTGCCTTGGCTTATTTATTGTTTGCCTTGTGGGTCGGTTGGACTTTAGTAGATGTAATCCCCACTGCCCATTGCCTTTATATCTTATCCACAGTGCATATAGTACATATCTATATTGTTAAAAACTCGGGACATTACTGGTGTTGCACTGCCTCCGGGCATTGCAGCCAGTATTGTTCCCACCATCTTTGTACTTACAAATGTCCCATATGTGTCTATGACCGAGAGGACGTAAAACACAATTTTTCATTCATTCTCATTCCATTGCCTTTATGTCCTCATGGCCGGGAGAGTGGAGATGTTCCCTGGGTAAGTCATCTCCGTTGAAAACAAATTTCAGACCAGTTTTGCCTCTCTCTCTCTCTCTCTCTCTCTCTCTCTCTCTCTCTCTCTCTCTCTCTCTCTCTCTCTCTCTCTCTCTCCAATGATCTAGCGCGTGTGTAGTGTAGCTCGCTTCCTAACCTTTCCTCTCTCCCATTCTCTTTGCTAGCTCCCCCCCTCCCCCACCCCTCCCCCCTCTCTCTCTCTCTCTCTCTCTCTCTCTCCTCTCCCCCCCCCCCCCCCCCTCTCTCTCTCCCCCCCCCCCCCCCCTCTCTCTCTCTTCGCCGTCCCTTTTACCTCTCCATGCAATCATCATGTTCGACTCACAAACTCACCTGCAAAAGATTCCCTGGCAGTGCAGATCTCTGCCGGGACAGAACACCTTCTTCGGATGACCTCCACCACCTCCACCAGGCATCCTAGAGAAGGTCACCAGACTGTACCCTTGCCCGTACACCTCCATCACGACCGGAAGCACGTCGCTGGACCGAGACGACGTCATGCTGACGTCACAGAAGCTGAACTTGACGTCAGACTCCACGGGGACGATGACGTCAAGGAACTGGTACTCGGCCCAAGGTCCCGTGTAAGGGGGCTCGATGTAAGGGGCGGCAGGGAGGTGGGGGTTTGGAGGGCTGGAGGAAGCCTCGCTGTTGCTTCCTCCTCCTCCTCCTTCTCCTCCTCCTCCTTTTCCTCCGTCTCTGCTTCCCCCTGCGGAGTTGTTGTTGTTCGGGCGGGAACTTCTCGTTCCCATGGTTGTATTTTTTTCCCTTTCAAGCTGTGAAATTAAACAATAAAAAAAAGTTCTTAAAGACCCTCCACGTCACGTGTCACATTCCCTCTTATGCTAGGAAGATTTCTTAAGATTCCTTACCAGCCATAAGAGGGAAAACACGTGAAAACCGTGATTTTGACACGTGACGTGGTGGGTCTTTAAATCCTTCTAAGATGTCAACAAAACGAAGTCTTCAACAAATGCCTCCCTCCTTCAACAAACCAACAATCGTTTTCTTCGTGTGTTGTTGTTTTTTAACTTCATTACTCTGACAAAACCTGCCAGTCACCATCTTCAATTACCCTCCCAAGATTTGCCCAGTTTAGAACAAAACAAGCTGTACATTTTGTTCCAAACAAAACAAACTTCAGTTGATGGTATTTATTAACCAGTTTTGTTCAATCGAATTTGACAGCCTGAGGCACCCACCCATTCTAAGAAGGCCCACTCAGATCCTCCAATTTCATTGAGCTAAAAAGAAACCTTGTGTAGGCCCTGTTTCGTTCTACTAACATTATAGTTAGGGGAAGACGGGGTAAAAAGCGCATGGGCGGGTAAGAAGCCCACCCCAATTATCTCATGAAAAATAAAGAAAATTTCAGTCAAATTTGCCCATAAGACGAATGCTAGACATTAACGCTCGTCTCATGGGCAAAATGAGACTGAAATTTGCTTCATTTCAAGAGATAATTGGGGTGGGCTTCTTACCCGCCCATGCGCTTTTTACCCCGTCTTCCCCTATTCTGTTCAAGAGAAGTTCAACTGAGTGACCTTTACAACCAGTTTCGATCGACAAGCTTGGATAGCCTGAGATAGCATTTCTACATTCGGCAGATCTCCGCCAAGAGGGACAACTTCATTTTCAATGGGTTTAACATATAGCTGATTATTACGGGTTTCACAGCAGAGCTCTGAGGCCAACTAATCCCTAATGCTGTAGCACCAAAAGCCAACGCAATGCTTCATAGTTTGAGAGCCATACACATTCTCAAAAGACTAAGCTGTAAAAGCTTGAGGACGACTGGCGTTGTGGAATGTCATCGAAGGCTAACTAATCTTTTGGGCTGCAACACGAATAACCAGTACAAATGCTTCCTATTTTTGAGAGTCACGGACATAGGTTTTTTTCCAAAAAATACTAAGTTGTACCGTCATTTTTCGTTACTGGTACCATTAAGATTTACACAGTATAGAGCTCTTCTTTTACTATTGCTCCAAACTTCGGGGAAATGTCAACTGATAATTACAGCCATTTGAGATAAGGACCAGACTTTATCATGTCTCATAATGAGTCTTTTGATGAGACGATAAACCGAGGTCCCGTGCGCCCATGCACTTAGCATACGTTAAACCCAGTGGCAACGAAAAAGTTGTCATTAATTTTGGTCAAAATCCCCCCCCCCCCCCCCCCCCCCCCCCTCACCAGTCACAAAAATCGCATGCAATTTTTTTTTTAATTGGGTGGCGCACCTCTGGCTGCAACGCGCTCTCCAGGTGGGAGCAACCCGAATTTCACAGAGACGCCTCTGTGACAATAAAGTACATAATAATAATAATAATAATAGTACTTATCAATTAAGCCTACTGCACCACGCAAATGACACAAGAACGTTCTTACCTTTTATTACGTGCACAAAACGTTATGTCATCCTTGCGTTGCGCGCAACCAATCAATAGATCGTTTCTTTTCTGCCCTCGTAATAACTCTGAGTTGCAACCACCACCACCACCACCAGCAGCACCAGCACCACCACCACCACTAATATTGTGTGACGTCAAATAATCGATGAGTCCAACGTCATCAGAGTCCGGCTGCTTACGCCGCGTCACGCCATGACAGTCTGATGGTTTGATCTGCTCGTCAACGCCTCCTCGCATATGCCTTCTCTGTATCTGGAGTAAAGAGGGACACGCGCGTACACACACACACACACACACACACACATACACAGCACATGCGCGCGCGCACGCACACACACACACGCGCATACACAGCACATGCGCGCGCACGCACACACGCACACGCACACACACACACACACACACAATCATCATCCATGATCACAATGCTATAATACACACATGCGTGCATGTGTATGTGTGTGTGCATGCATATGCGTGCGTGTGTGTGCGTGTGTGCATGCATATGCGTGTGTGCGTGCGAGTTTGTGTGTGTGTGCGTGTGTGTGCGTGCGCGCGCGTGTAAGTTTGTATGCATGTCTACGTGCACGTGCGTGCGCATTTGTATGCACGCGTATCTACGTGCGTGCGCGTACACATCTTGTGCGAGTGTGTGTGCGCGCGCGCAGACGCGGCATATATATATATATATATATATATATATGTGTTTACGTACGCGCGCATGCGTATGTAGGAAGATGGCGATAGTGGAAAGAGCGTGAATCTGGAACCGGTTTGTGAGAGGACAGTCGATATTAGGATTAGACAGAGCTGGGGAGGAGAATAACGTAGAAGAGAAGGAAATGATATGAGATGGGTACCGCCTATCTAGGCCCCGTCATAGTGTCACATACTTACCGAGCCAGCACCAGCGAAACTTGTCCCTAAGAGCTTCGGCTATGAGGACGTTAAACTCTCTACAAACAACAAACCCAACAATCACATACTTGTGGACACGTTTTAACGTCAACAAATATACGATTTAAATTGTGGAGGTAGGGGAAGACGGGGTAAAAAGCGCATGGGCGGGTAAGAAGCCCACCCCAATTATCTCATGAAATAAAGAAAATTTCAGTCAAAGTTGCCCATGAGACGAATGCTAGACATTAACGCTCGTCTCATGGGCAAAATGAGACTGAAATTTGCTTCATTTCATGAGATAATTGGGGTGGGCTTCTTACCCGCCCATGCGCTTTTTACCCCGTCTTCCCCTACCATAGCCGATGAAGTTTAACCGAGGCGTGGTTACTGCTACACCTATCTGTATCGCTAAAAAAAAATCGGGACTTTACTGGTGTTGCACTGCCTCCGGGCATTGCCTCCAGTATTGTTCCCACCATCTTTGTATTTACAAATGTCCCATATGTGTCTGTTCCAGACCGAGAGGACGTAAAACACCATTTTTCATTCTTCGAGGTGCGAGAAATATGGGGGGGGGGGGGGGGGGGGGGGGGGGGGGATCGGGACTTTCCTGGAGTTGCACTGCCTCCGGGCATTGCCACCAGTATCGTTCCCACCATCTTTATATCTACTAATGTCCCATATGTGTCTGTTTCAGACCGGAGGACGTTAAACGGATTTTCATTCGAGGTGTGAGAAATCCCGACGGGACACGAGGGTAGATACATCAATTTCCGGCTGGGCCGGTAAGTGCTTCATTTTCACACAACAATTAAGGTCTTAATGGATATGCATCTGAGAGCACAGTCAAGAGAAAGAACAGAACAAAATGTAAGGTATACTTGTGGCGGTGCCATAGCCGATGAGGTTTAACCGAGGCGTGGTCACCGCTACAGCTATCTGTATTAGTGGTGTGTCCTTTAAAAAATCGGGACTTTACTGGTTTCGTACTGCCTCCGGGCATTGCCTCCAGTATTGTTCCCATCATATTTGTATTTACAAATGTCCCATATGTGTCTGATTCAGACCAAGAGGACGTAAAACACCATTTTCGCTCGCGCTCGCTCGCAAAATGGTAGAGCCATCTAAACATAGGAGCCGCTGTAGCTCAGTTGGAAAGTCCGAATCGCTAGCTCGTAATCCGTCAGGTTTGCGAGTGCGCGGGTTCGAACCCAGCTCGGTTCACACTAGTGGTGTGTCCTTGGGAAAGGCACTTTACTCCTATTTTCCTCACTCCACCCAGGTGTAAATGGGTACCTGACGTCAGTGCCGCAACTACAAGTCATAAGGGGGTGGGGGGGGGAGAAAGTCCTTCGGATGAGACTCGCGAAAGAGAGACAGGGAGAAAAAAATTTGAGGTCCCGTGTGCGAACGCATGCACAAGATCTTATCTTGCGCACACCGTCGTTAAAGCCCATCCCACTATTCGGTACGAGTAGGTGGGATGGATGACACGAATTCACATAGCACGCATCCTGTGCGCTATTAATGGTCTAAATGAAGACCGGTGAGCGCGGGGCAGGATAAACATCCCCAACTGGAAGAAGAAAAGAAGAAGAAGAAGAAGAAGAAACTGTACTCCCAGTTACGGCGAATGTCAGGGGAGATAAGGTTCGACTCTTGGGTTATTGTGGGGTTCTGTTTCGTGTTTAAAAAATGTCATGTATCAGTATAGCAATACCCGGCAGTTTATTATTTACCAAAACATTCCTTAGATGACACTTTTTCACCAAACCAAGTTTTGTTGAAATGTATCCATTAGTTTTTAAAATAATCAATGTCTTTGTGTTATTCAAATTTGATTCACATGAATTACATTGATGTGACTTGCCATTCTGCGAATCTAACATCACGTGCCGCAACTACAAGACATAAGGAACCACAGTGCCAAGTTTTGCTGAGATTGGTTCAGTAGATTAGACGCTGTGAAGTGGAACATGTTTTGGTCTCATCCCGGTATCGGAGGCCAGTCAGGTTACCCTGTACATGATACAAGGGTGTTCTGTGGTGAAGGCTGAAGGCCCCCCAGACCATTACAGAACCTCCACCAAAGGCCACCTTTTCTTGGACAGTGGCGTCAATAAACACGCGAGCGCGCGAGCGCAGAAGGCGCGGCGTGCTGTCCGCGCGAAAGAGAGACAGGGAGACAGAGGCACACACACAGACAGACTGAAAGACAAACAAACGCAGACACGCAGAGACAGAGACAGAGAAACACAGACACGCAGGGACAGAGAGAGATAAAAAGAAAGACAGACACAGAACAGACAGACAGACACAGACACACACACACACAGAGAGAGAATCGGTGGCGCAAACATAGATAACACAAAGAAGAGATTTTTTTTTTTAAACCTGAACGTTATTTTATTATGGGGCTAAATACAAACTGATAATTAGCGACGTTATGTTTCATGCTTCACACTAATTATGTTGACTTCGCCCATGGAAAGGTCAACCATATCAACTGAACTAACTATATGAAACAATACTATATACTGTTATAAAAAAAAAGTTAAGGGCTATTTTCCTGCGAAAATTTTATACACCGTTTTCAGTGCTTAAACTACCATTTATAAACTTTGAGATGCTGTTGTATTATAGCCGAAGGTCAGAACTCTTACGGAATGTACAAGATATCCTGCACGGCATTTAAAACGCCCTGATATGAGACCGTTTTAAAATGGCATCTTAAACGGTCAAATGGGATGCTTGTCAAAAAACACTGGTTTGTTCCCATCACTGGAAATCATGAGAAAAGAGCAATTAGTGTTGTTTTTTGACGTGACCAGTGAGGTGTAGCTTACAAAGATATTGAGAATGTACACAGTATAATTATTTCTTGAATGGATCGTTGGCAAAAACCTTTTTACCAACTCCTCATTCAGATCCATATCTTCATCAAAAGACAGTCAGAAATCATGTGACTGTCCAATGTGGCGGTTTACGTCCATGCTTTAGTGAAGCCAGATGTAACCGCTTCTGCCTAAGCAACTGCCCCATTAATTCATCTGTGATCAAGTATAGTGTCAGTAATGTCTTTCTTTCATTACACTGACCTTTGATGGAAGGTGGAGGATCCTTAGGAGACAGTTTGTGTAGTGACAATTTCGAGCATCGGATGAAGAGCTATGCTCGAAACTGTCACTACACAAACTGTCTACTAAGGATCCTCCACCCTCCGTCAAAGATCAGTGTCAGTGAATAGGGTCCAGCAGTCACCACTTTTTCTTCATTGTCTTTCTGATGTCATTATTGCCCTCTGAGAGGCCAGAGGGCGAATTGCGCTTTTTAGGGTTTAGTCTTTGGGTTTCTTTTACGCGCAAATGACAAGGGTGAGTAGAGAATCTAATGCGCGGTTTTGTTCACTGCCATGCATTAAATTTTACCGGCACGGTGTGCATATACATCCCAGGCGTACAGGGTTTTTTTCCTCTCATTTAGCACGAGGTCTTACGGTCTGAACGTCTTTCGGATGAGACGATAAACCGAGGTCATGTGTGCCCATGCACTTGGCACACGTTAATCCCAGTGGCAACGACAAAGTTGTCATTTGGTCAAATTGTACCCACCCACCCACCCCTTTCGTTCCTCATCAGTCACACAAAAATCGCATGCAAAAAAAAAAGCATTGGGTAGCGCGCCTCTGGCTGCGACGCCCTCTCCAGGTGGGAGCAACCCGAATTTCACAGAGACGCCTAATGCAGGATCGAGTTCAGACATCAAAAAGAAGTTTATAAATAGTAGTTTACTCACTACAAATTAAAACGGTGTGTGAATTTGGTGCAGCATGAGCCAGTCCCTAACTTGTTTTTAACAGTATAAATATTAATATATTTTTTTAAACAGAATAAATATATCGAGAATTTGAACAAGGAAAGGCCTGCGCAATGCTGAGAGAGTGAGAGAGAGAGAGAGAGAGAGAGAGAGAGAGAGAGAGAGAGAGAGAGAGAGAGAGAGAGAGAGAGAGAGAGAGAGAGAGAGAGAGAGAGAGAGAGAGAGAGCATGTCAGCCTTTCAATCTTCCAGTTTGTCTATTGTCTATTTGTTACTAGAGTAAGCCTAATATGTAGGTGGTCAGAGGAGAGAGCATGACAGTAGCGGTCTCTTGTTCTCTTTTTAATTAAACAGTAATGGAACGAGTGTCCCTGAGGTAGGTGTGTGTGTGTGTGTGTGTGTGCGTGTGCGTGCGTGCGTGTATAGCAGCGTGTGCCCACAGAAAGTAGTAGCCTACCCTATGATGCGTCCTTATCAAGAATCCTTGTCTCTTAAAAAGACTCAAACTTTGTCTACATAACTTTGAACTTGGCGTTAAATTAATTTTAGTCTGACTACATTTAATCGGCACATTTCTCGTACATTAACATTAGGCCTTACATATATGACATACACACACACAAACATAGAAGGTAGCCTGGGTACAGGGGATTTTTCCTCTCACTTTGCACTAGGCCTTACGGTCTGAACGTAGGGTCTTTCGGATGAGACGATAAACCAAGGTCCCGTGTGCCCATGCACTTAGCACACGTTAATCCCGGTGGCAACGAAAAAGTTGTCATTTAGTCAAAATGTACACCCCACCCCCCTTTCCTTCCTCATCAGTCACACAAAAATCGCATGCAAAACAAATTCCCCAAAAACAATTGGGTGGCGCGCCTCTCGCTGCGACGCGCTCTCCAGGTGGGAGCGACCCGAATTTCACAAAGACGCCTCTGTGACTATAAATTACCTAATGCCTAATACCTATTTTTCTTACATTTAATTTGACATGTAAAGCGCCGTGAGTCCTGCTGTTTCAGGAGCATATCATAGAATGACAGTGACCCCTTTGGGTCTACCTAATATCCTGTTAACTAAACTCTAGGGAAATGCAAAGAACAGTAACTGCTGAGAAACTCTAGGGAAATGCAAAGCTAAAGAACAATCACTGAGGAACTGGTGTCCCATCCCATAAGCGATGGAGCGACGCACGGAGGGTGGCCGCTGACTGATCTCTTCAGTTTAAAAACACCTTGCCTGCTTAATGCGTTGATGGTTTCGAAGGAAATAAATATCAACACTTTAGCAAAATCTGAACCCTTTTAAGGCATTTACGTCAATTTTCGTGCTAATAAAAACATTTTAATGTATTTACCTGTATTCAATTCATATGGGCTTGTCACATTGAGATAGTATGAGACATAATCATCATGATATCTTAGAGAAGTCCTTGTAAAATCCTGTTACTTTAGAAGGACTTCTAAGATATCACGATGATAAGTCTCATACTATCTCAATGTGAATACAGGCCCAGGTCTCTGGAGACAAATAATTGTTGAGTTGAACTTTTGTTTCCTTTTAATGACAAAGATGTATTGTAGCGACACGACATATCATACTACTGTCTCTGTCCTCTCTCTTCTTCTGCGGATAATATATTAATTTCGTCACATAATATTAATAATTATAATCTCTACCCACGGAATCAGAAACTTGGAAGGCAAGCCAGAAACCATGCTCCCAGTAGCTGTGAGTAGATATAAATAAGATTTAACGGGGGGGGGGGGAAATACATTCTTATGTCAAAATATTGACCTTAATTCATGCCAAAAAAAATTATGGGCTGCCCTTAGCATGACACATTAAGTGTCTTAATATTATTATGATGTAAGCCATCCCAATTAATTATTGTTAATTCCAAACTTTACCTGTGAACTTTTTTTTTGGGGGGGGGGGGGGGGGGGGGGGGGTACTTGAATAGTACTGTGTACGCTATTCATCAAAGTTTATTTACTTTTACAGCAAACTTGATAAATATGTTTTTAAAGTGATAAACCTGCACAAAACACATCATAATGTATTAAGAACGGCCCAAAATAAACATGATCTCAATTTTGCATAATGTCTTTTGAGCAATACTCTAACCCTCAACGTGATTAATTCAATCATAATTTGTAATTGTTTATCATTGTATGGGTGAAGTTATCCACAGACGTACATACAGACAAACGAAGAAAGAAGATGAAAACACATCAACCTCCTAAGTAGAGAGAAAAATTATCATCCTTACCAGAAATAGAAATAATACTGTAAAGTACCTTACTTGCGCCCACACTCTCTTTGCAACAAAATTAATAGTTTCTCAAAGAGAGAGGAGCGTGCTTATAAGGTATGCCACCATTAATGTGCAAAAATGTTGCACCAAAATGACTGAGGGTGAATCTTTACCAAAGACACTGAAAAGAAAAGACTAACATCCGGTCTCTTTTCCCTATATGAGTAGTGAGGACAGAAA
>CM065691.1:17173670-17258670 GCA_017654935.2 Phymorhynchus buccinoides
GGCCTTTATCATGACTGCGATTAATTATTCAACAAAGATAATTAGCTGAAAAGGTTCATAAAATACAGCTTTGGTAAGAAAGGCAAGTGTGAAAATGCGGGGAGAGCCGAGAAATGTAGGATGGTGGCACATCATGACCTATTGTAATTTACATTTTTGCTTTTACGTACAATAATTAAGCTTTCAACAAAACCATAATCGGAAATTGTGTAAGCCTCATATATGTTACTATTGCCAAGTTTGAATTAAAAATAATAACACACTTTAAAATTATTACTATTACCAAAAACAACAACTGGTAGGCCTAATCGTACATAGAAAGTGTTTTAGTGTATTTCCACTTTCCTTACAGATCGACATATATATGTTTGAAGGCAGTGCCAAGTAGGCCTACTCAGTGCAAACATTCGATAGGATCAATGTATGTGATTCTCTTCATGTGCAGTATAAATATAAAAATAAATATAAAAATCCCACAGAAAGTTAAATTAGTAAAGATAGCCTATAGACTTATAAGATATATAAAGAGGCTAGTCTGCATATTTATATTTAAGTATCAGTAGGGCCTAGTGGGAAAACAGCTTGACGATAGGGATATATATAATTATGTCGTGCCTAACTTGCAGAATTGCCTAGTCTGTAGATTAGGCAGCCACTTTGCCTAATTTGTGAACTAGGCACTCGGACTGCCTAACTTGTAAGCTAACTTTTCAGACGTGCCTAATCTACAGACTAGGCAGCCTAATCTGTAGAATAGGCAGCCTAGTTTGCTGACTAGGCAAAGTGCCTGGTCTACAGATTAGGCAGTCCTAAGTTGTTTTTATATCTCCTACATAACTCCTCCATATTTTAACACCAAGAATGCAATAGTAGTAAATAGTAGTGTCGTAAAAAGGAGTTTATTGACCTTTTTGTTTACTCCATTGTCTGTCTGTGTGTTTGCTGTGATTATTTTTTTTAACAATAATACTTGAAGCTACCATCCAGAATTAAATGAATGCAAGGGTCAAAATGCAGTAACTGAGAGCAAAATTGAAATACCAGAAAAAATATACGACAGTGGTCAAAATCCACAGCAAATACAATTTCAATTCAGAAACAAATGAATTATTAAAAAAAACCACTGAAATAACAAAACAAAGATAAAAAAATAAGTTACAATGCAAAGTGGAATGTATAAAAGTATACCGTGACTTGCACTCAACAATCAAATTTAGTACAAAACACATGCAAATCTCTTACTTTTACACATTTTTCTTTGAGGATGGCATTGGTGTGGACAAATAATTCATTTACACAAGCTGCCGTGGCGTAGTGGTTAGCATCGCGGACTACTGGCTGGGATGTCTCGGGTTCGAATACCATCAGAGGCGATAGACGGTTGTTTTCGGTCCTGGACCGACTCCTACCCAGAGTGAGTGGCTGTGGGCTCAATGGGAAGACTGAAACCACACAGTCGAGCTTCATCCGCTTAACGGATGTGATTCTGAGTTACAAGACCAACACTGCAGGTGTCTGTAGTTCTCGGGCCTGGTTAACACCGGGATATCTTATGAAAGGAAGCGTAGAATACAGCCCTGTCAGGCAGTCTCAGACCAATACGGAACTCCATAGCATCATCACCGTCACCATCATAGTCATCCGCCTCATCTCCATCAATCATTATATAAAAAAAATGTCTCAAACTCTGTGGCTTTGCAAGCCCTGCTCTCATGGTGACCTCAGTTTGGGTTTCCAATCCAGTCCGTCTATGCCTCGGTGCGTTCGGGTCAAAGTCATGGGAATCAGTGTGTTCTGGGGAGCTGTCGGTGGACGGTCGTGGTGGCGCCCTCGGAAGAGGACCTCGATCACTCCGCGACTAAGAGAATAGCGATGTCAGTATGGGGCTTAGTAGGTGGCATCCTGAACAGGCTCTACTGAACTCCACCGAAGTGACTCAGCAGCAGTGCAGTGTCTTCTCGGTTGGTTGCCTCCTGACGGCCTAACATAGATTCACTCATCTTGGACTGCTGGTCTCAGATTCTGCGACCTGAACGTGCGGAGGTGTGGCTGCGAATTGGGACTCGGAATGAGCAGCGTGGAAGCAACGCCACTGTACGGCCCAGAAGATGATACCGCAAAAAACAAAACAAAAAACACAAAAATCATTACAATAGCAAAGCTCATCCAAAATAGAATGAATCCAAAGGACAGAATGCAGTATAAATTTAATTATAGTTAAGAGTAAAATTGCAACAACAAATGTATGACAGTAGTCAAAATCCACAAGTGCAAATTCAATTCAGAAACAAATTGAAAAAAACCCACCAAAACTGGAGTAACAAAGCTAAGAGAAAAAATTGATTACAACGCAAAGTGGACTATGTTTTAGCATTGTGCTCAATAAATGAATGTTGAACAGAAGACACGTGAATCATTTATTGTTTGTGGCACAAGCCACAAACCTATAACTCACTTTGTCGGTCTGTTGGTCGGTCGGTCGGTCGATCCAAAATTGTCGCACATATTGAAAAGATAAAGAAAAGCGTGCCACAAACGATTGCGAATCCGCGCTTGTTATTACATGTTTTTCTTTGTGGATGGCAATGGCTGTGACAAGGTGCCTTTTTTTTTTACATTGATACCTCTTTGTTGCGCAATTGCCTTGACATAAGCACTTTGTGAATCCTTGATCTCCATGCATTGAATGGAGTGATGCAATGCGTTGGAAAGGCAGAACAGCCTCTCCATTGATTTCGTTACGAGTAATAAGAGCAACGTCAGCTTTAATGAGTTGGTTCCTTGAAAGCCAGGTATTCAAACACTTCTCCCCCAACTGCGCCTTCAAGTTCAGGATCATTAGTTTCAGTTTCACTGGAATCTTCTGTTCTGGCAGTTTATTTTGTTGCTTCATTTTCTCCAGAAGCTGTCATTGTAGAGAGAAGCTCTGTCACGCGCCAGGTGACAGCCTTTTTTTAAATAATTGTAAATATTATATTCTTCTTTTTCTTTCTTTCTCTAGCTGCGTTTTGAGTAGCGTGTTTCAAGTGTATTATATTAAACAAAAAATAAAGGAAAGAATAAAAACAAAATCAAACCCTTTCGTTGCTTCCTCAGCTCGAGCGTGAAGAGAGTTTTGCACGTGTTTCTCGCACGCTGCATGCAAAGGGTTAACTTTATTACAGCAACACAGTTCATCTTTCTTCCCTTGTGTTTGAGAGGAGACAAATTTGCTTCGTTTTGAGTTTGGACTGTCAGAAGACGGCTACAACCTTTTGACAGGGAAGCAGTCGCTACTGTGAACCGGTGACATCGCAATCTGGGAGGATCGATTCCTAGGGACAGGCTGCCACACCTTGGGGCCTGGGCTTAACTAATGTACCTGCTATTAGTTCACATGTAGCAGCTTTGAAGTTAACATGGATTAATCGCCTTAAAACCTCTTCCTCTAACAAATGGAAATAAGCAGCCTCTCTTACTTGTCCACAGATTAATGATATAGATAAGCACTCTCCAAACCATCTAAGCATTAATGCTAATAAAAACCCATTTTGGAATCATGTATTTCTTTCCTACAAGTTGTTATTTTACAAAATGAAGCCTAATAGCCCAGAAGAAGTTCTTGCCCAGCCCATCTTCTATAATGAAAATATCAAGGTAGGAAACAAATGAATTACCTTTCAGTCATGGATAAGAAAACATATAAACAAGATATGTGATATTGTAAAAACCAATGGGGAAATATTATCTCAAGAAGAATGTTTTGCTAAATATGACATTAGACTTGATTTTCTATCTTATGCTGGTTGTGTCTTGTCAATCAAAGAGTACATCATGAAACAAGGTTATGATATTCAAACTAACACAAGCTCAGAGTTTAATTCAGCACTTTTAACAATATATTCTGTCCCTAAGGGGGCTCAGCTATATCGTAAAAAGTTAATTGAGGATGACAAACTTCCTAACTGTTGCTCAAAATGGGATGATAGAATAACTGGTAACATATCCTGGAAAACATGTTTCTTTAAAATACATAAAATCAAAGATGTCAAATTAAAATGGCTTCAAATAAGAATTGTTCATAGAATAATTGCCACAAATGTTATTTACAAAGCAATGGGTATTGCTGAAGATGGGGTGTGAAAATGATGTTTTACGTCCTCTCGGTCATAGACACATATGGGACATTTGTAAATACAAAGATGGTGGGAACAATACTGGCTGCAATGCCCGGAGGCAGTGCAACACCAGTAAAGTCCCGAGTTTTTAACAATATAGATAGGTGTAGCGGTAACCACGCCTTGGCTAAACCTCATCGGCTATGGTACCGCCACGAATGATCATAATGTGTCTTTGTATTGCTAAAGATCACAATTGTAATTTCTGTAACAGAGAAAAAGATTCAATACAACATGTATTCTGGAAATGTAACAGTATACACAAACGTTTTGGAAAGCAATAGAAAATATTTTCAAAGAAAAATGTCCTGTTGCGAGTAATCTTCTATTAACTGAAAACATTGTTTTATTTGGAATAGACAGAGGTTTCCGCGGTGATGACATCTTTGATTTGATTATACTAATAGCCAAACAATATATCTATTATTGTAAAATTGACAATTGTCTGTCCCAGCTCTCTGTATTTAAGAACTTGCTAAAAAGAAGATATATGTTAGAAGAATACATTGCCAAAGTGAACTTTAACCTTACAAAGTTTCAGACTACCAGGGCTAATTATAGACCCCTTATTGATTGAAAAGTGAAGATTGACATGTAACACCTAATCTACTTATGAAATGTTCATGCGTGTAAGAAAATTACTCAGTGTACCAATGATGATTATTCTGAGAAGTATGTTTCTTTCTTTATTGTTATTGGTGCTGTTTGTTTGGTGATTTGCAGTCATGTAGATTGACACTAAGTGTGCTGGCAAACATTGTGTAAAAATGTTTATTGTCATTTTTTATTTTTGAATTGCTGTATCTGGATGAATTATGGGATGGAGTGTGTGTGTGTGTGTGTGTGTGTGTGTGTATGTGTGTGTGTGCGTGTGTGTGTGTGTGTGTGTGTGTGTTGTGTGTGTGTGTGTGTGTGTGTGTGTGTGTGTGTGTGTGTGTGTGTGCAGGTATTTCATGTATTGGTCATGTGAATGGTACTATTTGTTTAGTTTGTATTGTAAAAATTACTAAGAAAATAAAAACAAGTTTAAAAAGGGGAAAACTGACGATTTTGATTTGTACACCCATCTGCTGGTTTTCCTGGGTTAGTGTCAGTGCTCGATACCCCTTCTTCCCAAATCTCATATTGAAACGAACCTATGTGTTTAGTCCATAAAATGTCTTATGTCTTATGCTCTCTCTCTCTCGCAATATTAGTTATACATGTAGGTCGTGCGTGCATGTGTGTGTGTGCACGTGTGTAAGTGCGTATGGTTGGGTGTAAGCTTATATTTATAACATGTGTTATGATTTATGTTTTATATTGTTTGGATTTTGTTATTTATTTGACTGTTATATACAGCATTATGAATCATTTGGATATTATTGTTTAATATAATTATTATCATATAATTATTACTTTTGTTTGTTAATATTCCTGTCGTCATTCTTGATGATGTAATGCTTATTCAGTTCATCCACATTCAACATTTCAAGTTTCAATTTTTACTCTGCCACACACAATTCATGTAACTTCGATGTAAACTTGGGAAAATACGGAATTTTCCCGGGAAAAATCAGAATTCTGAATTTTACCGAGACCAATCCGGGAAAAATCAGACTTACAAATTTTCCAGGGAAGATTCTGATTTTTCCCAAACTCGGAACAATTCTGAATTTTCCCAGATTCCAAAACTTCCCGTGACATATATATACAAAATGACCTGTGTGTTTAAGTTATGTGTGTCTCGGAGAAAGTTCCACCAAAAAGCCTAAATGTTACAAAGAGTGATAACTTCACAGCCTACAAACCTTGCAAAGAATGAAGCCAACTTTCTCACTTCCCACCTCAGTGATTTGATTGACTGATGTAATTTAAAGTCTGTTCAGAACAATGGTGATAAGACTATATCAGAATAAAAAATAATTAAAAAAACAATAACATGCGTGCATGTGTGTGTGTGTGTGTGTGTGCGTGCGCGTGCACGTGCACGTATGTGTGTGAGTGTGATTATCAACAACAATACAATAATCAACCGTAAACTAATGAATCGATGAGCAGCTTAGCTGGCTGTTTTGACCGCCAGGTGGCATAACGCTCGAGTGGGGCTAATCCTCTCTGTATTCTTAGTTGGGGATAAAGAGAGAGAGAGAGAGGAGAGAGAGAGAGAGAGGGGGGGGGAGAGAGAGAGAGAGAGAGAGAGAGAGAGAGAGAGAGAGAGAGAGAGAGGAGTCCCTCCCTCTCTCTCTTTCTCTACCCCCAACTAAAGATATCACGAGATAAGCCCCTATATAAGCAAGCAGTAGGCTAAAAATTGTCAGTTTTAGTGGCGGTGCCATAGCTGATGAGGTTTATCCGAGGCGTGGTTACTGCTGCACATATCTGTATTTTTTAAAAAAAGATCGGGATTGTACTGGATAAGCACTGCCTCCGGGTACTGCCTCCAGTATTGTTCTCACCATCTTTATATTTACAAATGCCCCACATGGCCGAAAGGCCGAAGAGGGCGTAAAACCCTATTTTCATCAAAATGTCAGTTTCTGCTTGGCGCTCGCAGCGAAAGCATCCTTGTTTGAAAAAGGAGGGGAAAACTAAACTGGCGCAGGCAAAAGCCCGCAGCTAGGAGAGTCGCTGGCTTGTTTCTCTCTCTCTCTCCTCACTCACAAGTGACTACCCGATTCCTGGGATCGGCTCTTTTATAGCCCAGTTGTGCCTTTAATCCAAACACACAGATACACGTACCACTCAACAGTCTTGAGGCATGATCAAAATAAAATTTTATTTACAAATCAGTTTACAACCATTACCAAAATAAATATATTTCCTTCAAAATCAATACAAGGAAAACCTTCCATTCTCAGGCAATTGCAATTTAAATCAACAAAAAACAAAAATGTGCACACACTCCTTTTGCTATTTTCTTGTTTGTCTATGTTCATAAAGGCACATTCGCAGAAATATCCAGTAGTTTTGTTTTGTCTCTTGTGAATAAAATGTCACTTTAAAAAAAAAACTAAAAAAAAACGTGCACACATTTCAGTTTTGTTCTGTCTTACAAAATGTCTTCCACTGCGTTCTAAAATGTCTTGCTCTGCATTACGTCTTCAGCATGGGTTTTTTGTTTGTTTCGCATGATTTTTAGAGATCAATGTGTCCTTGGAGTTTCCTGTCCAAAATTATTTTTAAAAACTTCCAAAGAAAATTACATTTGCTTTGCCGTTTTTCTAATGAAAATTTTTGTAACAGACTTTCAAACATTGTTGAGATCCTAGTATCACAGGCGATTGGTGTAGAAACTACTTTGTTTCAATATTCTGGTTTCAGGTTGCTCCCACCTGGAGAGCGCGTCGCAGCCAGAGGCACGCCACCTAATTTTTGGGGTGTTTTTTTCTTGCATGCGATTTTTGTGTGACTGATGAAGGGAGGGAGGGGGGTAAATTTTGACCAAATGACAACTTTTTCGTTGCCACTGGTTTTAGCGTGTGCTAAGTGCATGAGCACACGGGACCTCGGTTTATCGTCTCATCCAAAAGACCACGTTCAGACCGCAAGGCCTAGTGCAAAGTGAGAGGAAAAATCCCCTCTACCCAGGTTCGAACTCGGGTTTACTTGACACGAAGCGAACGCGCTACCACTGTGCCACTCTACACTAGACACTAGTGTTCTGGACAACCACCTTAACATACACTCCGATACAAAACAACAAACACTTTGGCAAAATCATACTTTACACACACACACCTTCGAATTTTCGCATAGAAAATGTTCACTGAGAAGCAACATTCTGTCATTCTCAGGAAAGGGACTGGGTTAGGACGAAAGTCCGTTTAACGTCCCTTTAGCAGGCACATTATTGACTATAAAGATGGTGGGACGATCCTGGAGGTACTGCAATACCAGGAAAGTCCTGATGTTTAGAAATATCAATGGTAGACGTGTGTTGATTGTGGACTGGGTTGGGAACAGCCTAGGGTTATTTTCATAAATCTGAAAGAAGCAGTTTGAGATTAACCCTTTCACCGCCAAAGTCGCATTTTAGCACCACAGTGATTTAACACCTATGTCACTAAAAGGCATCAAATTGGGGTCTATTATCCAAAGACCCTATTGTCTTAGTTTTGGAAGTAAGGATTTATAGACCTTATTTTATATATGTTACAGAAGAATCCCCAATACTGTAGATGGATTTTGTTCCAGGTAAATTTAATGAAAAATTTGGCTGGCTGGCAGTGAAAGGGTTAAGGGTCATAAATTATGTGGGGGAGGGAGCGAGGGGTCTAAAGTACAACTTTGCCAAAATTTGATCAAATCCTGATCCCGAATCCCAGACATTGAGCTTCCCACTCCACTCCCTCTTCATCCTCCCTAGAACCCTCTTCATGCAGCGCTTAAAAAGACCCCTACATTGTCTGGTATGCCACGTAGTCTCAAATCTCTACTCAAATCTTGATCCCGAATCCCAGGCATTGAGCTTCCCACACCACTCCCTCTTCATCCTCCCTAGAACCCTCTTCATGCAGCATTTAGAAAGACCCCTACATTGTCTGGTATGCCACGTAGTCTCAAATCTCTACTCAAATCTTGATCCCGAATCCCAGGCATTGAGCTTCCCACCCCACTCCCTCTTCATCCTCCCTAGAACCCTCTTCATGCAGCATTTAGAAAGACCCCTACATTGTCTGGTATGCCACGTAGTCTCAAATCTCTACTCAAATCTTGATCCCGAATCCCAGGTATTGAGCTTCCCACACCACTCTCTCTTCATGCTCCCTAAAACCCTCTTCATGCAGCGTTTAAAAAGACCACTAAATTTTCTGGTATGCCACGTAGTCTTGGGAATCTTGGGCCAGAAGCCTGCCCGGCTCGTGAATCAAGTCGACAATGAAGGCCTGGGGAGGGTACTTGGGTGTGCCAGACTGTCAAACAAACCACACAAAAAATGTCAACACTGAATTAAGCACATAAACACTTTTTTATACCGACATCCGTAAACAATGCGAAAAACTTTAAGGCCATAAAAACTTTATCAAGAAACAAAATCTAAACTTTGGGTCGAAACTCTTATGCAAACCAGATTAAGATTAAGGTTAAAATAATAGTCCCGTCGACAACTAAGGCCATAAATGCTTTCCTCCTACAACTGGATGACTTGGGTTTTTTTGCATATTCAGTTACATTCTTAAGTTTGATTTGTTTGAGAGAAAATTTGACTGAAACAATTTTACTTTTTGCTCTACTTTCATGTTTCGTAAGCAAGGGCGTGAGCGCATACGTGCAGAAACCCACGCGCATACCGCAAATAAAGTAAAAGAAAGTAAGAAATAAACAGATGGGATTATTATGCAGATGGGTTTCTTTGTGTATGTGCATACTCCTTCATATTTCTTATACTTCCCTTTTTCTTTTTTTGTGTATTGCTGATGGGTTTCTGTATGGAATTTGTGTATATGTGCGCACAGTCTTAACTCGTTCGCATTGCTACGATTTTGAATTACTGAAAAAACTCACAAATCACTCCGGCCATACACACAAACAAAACATACATCAACAAATGGAGAAATGAAAGACGATTACGGGTTTTTACTTCAGGTTTAGACACAGGGAAGTGGTAGATCAGACTTTTTTTTATATATATAGACTTTATATAGAAAAACTCTCTACACCGATTGGTTTCCCCACAACAAACCACTACAAAAGCAAAGTCAGAGGCAAATTTGTGGTCTAAGGGAGCGAAGCGAGTTTAGAAATGACCAAGGTATGGTGTGCACACAGATTTACTTCCCTTGAAGCAAATGCATGAAATTGAGAGCTATCTATTAATTCCGGACATATATGGCCGGAACGACTTGAATAAGTTGATCAGTATCAGAGGCAATCTAATCATGACCATCACCAAATACAAATGCTAAAATCATTCCTTTTTTTTAAAAACTGGGGACAGGGACACACACACACACACACACACACACACATACACACACATTCACACACACACACACACACACACGCACACACACACACACACACACACACACACACACACACACACACACACACACACACACACACACACACACACAAACACACACTGCAAGAAAATTCAAATGAAGAGAAAGAAGTGATAGTTACATCCTCTTCGTCGGTGATGATCACTTCGTTCCATGCCCTGTTGTACTGGCCTCTGGTCAGTGTGCACCCAATGGACAGCCTGTCAGCCAAAGCCTGTGTATTCAAGATAAAAAAAAACCAAGAGTACATTGACCCTGGAAGGGGATTGAGGCGCTTCTTTGAAGAAGAGAAGGAAAAGAAAATACCATATATTTCAGACTATAAGGTGCACCCCCCCCTCCCCCCCAAATTGTACACAAAATTCAGATTTTGTTGTTATATTTTCTTACTATTTTATTAGTTGCAGGAGTCTTAGGCCGGGTTCACATTAGACGCGTAAGTTCCGTATGGGAAACCCTAATTAACCCTTTCACCGCCATCCATATTTCAGCCAAAAATGTCCATTAAATGTACCTGTGTAGAGAACAAAATCCATCTGCAGTATTGGGGATTCTTCTGTGACATATATAAAATAAGGTCCATCCTTACTTCACAAAACTAAGACAATGGGGTCTTTGGATAATAGACCCCACTTTGATGCCTTTTAGTGACGTAGGTATTGAATCACTGTGGTGCTAAAATGCGACGTTGGCAGTGAAAGGGTTAAGTGGAAGAAAGAAGGATAAAAGTTTACGCATATAGGGGAAATTCGGACACGTGCGCAAATCTTTTCCCTTCTTTGTTTCACTTATTTATGGATTGCGCACGGGTTTCCACATGGAATATCCTCTTATGTGTGTACACGGCCTTAGTCTTGGAGAAAAAAGAATCGCCTTATACTAGTCCGGAAAATATGATAAGATCAATGATGGTGATGATGATAATAATGAAATAAAAAAAGGAAGAGGAAGAGGAGCAGGAGAAGTAAAAGAAGATGATGCGTTTTCTGCTTTGTTTTTTTGGTATTTGGTAAAGCACAGCACAGTCTTGCCTTTGCAACTCAATGCACTGCCATTCTCACCATTTTACTCAACAAGAAACCGCTTCTTCATTTGTCCCACCCCCAATCATATGTCATTGTTATCATCACAACCACACACACACACACACAATGCATGCGCGCACACGCACACACACACACACACAAGAACTTCCATTCTTTGTAGTTTTCATAGATTTGACTAAACAAGTTAGATAACTACCTTGAAAAGCAGCGCTCTGTGAGGGTGGATGCCCATCTTGATCTTTCCGATAGGGACCACGTTGGTTTTGCAGTCAAAGCGGACCTGACTCAACGGCAGTTCCCACCCGAAATATGGAAGCTGACCTTTCTCGATGGCACCACCCATTTTGTCTGCCACATACCTGGACAACACATCATAAAGTAACCATATTCATTGTATCTAAACCATGAGGTGGTGTGGGGTTTTTTAAGGTAAAATTACTTTAGTTACAAGAAGAAAAGAAAAACTAAGCAATTGAATGATATATGAATACCCTTTGCAGTTTTATTTTTTATTTTCTGCGATTTATTTCAGACATTACTTGTTTTATTCACAAGCAAACACACACACACACACACACACACACACATTCCTACCAAAGTTGTTCAGATTAATCCTATGAATTAAACTCTGGTAGTGGGATATATAAAATCACACATAGTAGGCAGTCCTACAATACAGTACATCATACGATGAGACAAAGATGATGATTCCTGACAAAACAAGCCATTTCACTCAGGAACCCTAAGAACTCTCAGGTTCATTTCTTATCTAAGTACTGTGACTTCTCAAAATGAAAATAAACAGGTGCAGCGCTGGTGTGTCCTAAAAGTTGATGTAGCTGCATGTTTCCCCAGCTGGAGTGAGAATCTCCGAAAAAATAAATGTAAGAACTAAGATTTCTCTTTCTATGCAATACAATGCTACATGCATGCAATGCACGCACGTATGAGTACTAAACACACACGCTTGTCATCATCATCAACATCATCATGCGTCATCATCACCATCACCATCCTCCTCATTACTGACTGTGCCAGGGCCTTGATTTGCTGTGTGGTGGTGGGCAGGGGCAGCACCCTCTCCGTCACCTCCTCCAGGTACTTGATGAAGTTGAGGTCCGTGGGCGGCTCCAGGGGCTTCTGGTCTTTCTCCGCCATGGCTTCCGCTTCCTTCTCCCGCTGAGCCGCCAGTTCTTCCTCCTTCTGCTTCTCCTCCTTCTCCCTCTGGGCCTTGGACTTTCTGTGCACGCAACACCCGTCAAATTTAGACTGTAAATTCGGGGCAGTGGGTGGATGCCTCGTGCCTCCATAAGTGGAACTGGATGACCCCGCTCCCTCCACAAGTCTCTCCCCGTGGGGATACTGAGGAGGCGGGGAGGGGTCTTTCGTAAAAATAGTTCCCCCACCTTCTGGAAGTTCTGTGCTTGTACTAACTTCCTCTAATCTGCCACTTTCTTTAACTCTGCCTTTTCCCTTTGCTTTCTATCATCTACTATCTTTCTGACTTATAGGCCCATTCTCCTGCCTTTAAAAAAAAAAAAAAATCTTCCAAATAATTTTTCTCCATTGAGGTCCTCCAAAATCGGAATGTGTCGGCTGTACGCAGCGGGAAAACTGAAAACCAGACACATACATACCTTACTCATTATGGCCATATGCCCTGGGAATGCATAAGAAGAAGAAGAAGACTAAATTAATAATAAGACTCACCAGTACAGTAACGTCTTGAGGCCCTCGTTTTAGGACACAGTCCTATTAAAACTGAAAATGTCCTATTGTGACACACACCCCTTCCTCTCCCTCCCCTGTAAGGACAAATGTCCACTTGTTAAAACTAAGCTGCAGATGTTGTCATATTCATTTCTGCAAGAAGCTGTGACACTTTGTCCATGTGTTTGTTTGTTTGGGGACAATTTGCTCTATCCCTTTTCCATCTTTGGTGCATCACAGGTATTATATAGGCTGCATCTCTTCAATTCACAGAATATTAGACAGTGGTATTTATTCACAGTTAAGTTGCAGCAGTATATGCACCACAGAGAAAATGCTATGCCCCCCACCCCCAAAAGTTGACAAAAGTTGAATTATCCTTCTTCACCACACACACACAAAAATCAACATACCCTATTTTACGGACTCTAAGGCGCACCTGATTATAAGGTGCACCCTCCAAATTTAACACAAAAGTCAGATTTTGTTACTTTCTTTTCTTACTATATTATCAGTCATTTTATAAAGCGCAGGGGTCTCAGTCTGGGAGTGAAAAAAAGTATCACCTTATAGTCAGCAAAATATGGTAAGTGCACAAAAACAACACAAAAATGGAAAGACTGGTACTACCAGACATTATGAGTATTTAAAGCTGTCTAAAACACTTATAGCATGCAATTTGAATCTAGAGTCAGCAGCCCCAGTGGCACAATCGGTTAGTGCGCCGTACTTATAGAATCTAGACTAGTCAAAACCAGTTTTGAGAGTTACAGCTAAGCTCAAAATAAGCTGGAGAATATCGGTGGGAACAGATTTAATAATGGTGAAAAACAAAACAAATTGAAAAATCCACAGACAAGCCGTGTCAGTTAAAGGACAGAAGCAGTGGCTTATCATCCAGATTTTATGATAATCATGATACAGATTATACTATGCAAACAGTACAAATAAATGCACAAATGCATTCTAACTCTCCAACCTTTATCTTTAAAAAGCTTAATTCAGTGAAATTAAGTTGCCTCTGCATTTCACCCAGCTGCTTCTTATTTATTAAAAAAAGAGCTCTTAATCTCATGTACTTAACCCTTTGCCTGAGACAAATAAAGAAAAAATCATTGTACAAATCATGCCATGAAAAAGACAACTGATAAAGCCAATCTGGAAAAGTGGTTTGGGGATATAACTCTCTTGACTGTGTTAGAGCAAAAACCAGGATATCCCTGGTTATTCCTCTTCAAGTCAGTATGTGATACCTTATATGGCAGTCAAGGAGTTAAGAAGAAGACAATGTATACAAACATACATAGAATTAAACAGCAAAAGCTACCTTTTGCTAATGTCAACATTATCAGTAAACCAGAAGTTTTATTGTTACAGTCATAACGTTCTTCGAAATTGTGCTTTGTTGTTCTTAAGAAGACAGAAAATAAATGTCAATTTAGGTGTGTGATGCATGATGATACAGTCTATACAATAGGATACAACACCATACGACTTCACGATCTATATGCAACCGAAAACGAAGAAGAACACTATCTTTTCTCTACCATAATTCACTATATGGCTTCTCTTTGGATGTTAGGTGACTAAACTTTTTTTTTTATCAAGAATGATCCGTTTTGATACGGGAAAAGAAGTATGTGCAATGCAATAACTAGCACACAGCACAACACAAAAAAGCACACTAGAACACATTAACTCTTTTAGCACCATATTGGCGAATTCGCTCAAGACACTCCCACCAAATGCAAAGACATTCACTGGCAAATACCCTGCCATGTGTTTGTCTATGTTTAGAGCTTACGTTAGTTATTTTTCAGTTAAAGCAATGTATGTGCACTCGAAAAAGATAGTCACTCCACTCTTGTCGGTTGAGATGCAGCGGAGAACCAAGAGCGTAAAAAAAGTACATGGCGCCAGAATAGTTAAAAACATAGCAGTCCATACATTACACACTACTTAATCACCCTTTGGCATCTTGTTTGGACACTTTGGCAATCTTCCCAGACACACTCTTGGAATCCGCCTTGGAATCCGCATCATCCGCTTTCTCCACAGGAATGCTCACTCTGAAAAACAAATAATAATAAAGGAACAAAAACAGTTTATAAAACAATAAAGCTCATCATCAAAAATACAATGTCCCAAAAGTCATGCATCAAAGGGAAGTAAATGTTTCATAAATGGGTATGAACCACTGTTTGAGAGCGTTTTAAAGTGCGTTAAGTGGCTACCATTAACATACTTGTCACTGGCCTGTAATTGCTTCCCCTCCATGTATGAAAAAATACATAAGTTAAAACAATTCTCACACATGCACACTATTTTTAAGATTTCTTGATTATTTAAAAAAAAGTTTTTTAATCAAAAATGATTTTCACACACACACACAGTGAAACACACACACAACCATCTCACATTAAATAATTGCTTAATAGACACACAAGCATACACATCAACAACTGCACATGCACATACACCATTGGTATATCAGTGTGATCATTTGAGTTCCATAGTTGTTTGTTTGTTTGTTTGTTTGTTTTTGTTTTTGTTTTCATTTTCATTTGTGTAACAATGTCAGTATACTGTATATCAATGAAAATGATATAGATTTAGACAATTGTTTAAAACACTTCTGACTGAAAGGACAACACACACACACACACACACACACACACACACACACACACACACTATATGCATGCAAATTAAACTATTTATCTCTATAAAAATGACTATCTACAGACTAAACTGGCATCCTATGAAGCTCATAAAAACTAATATATTTTTCGTACAAGTAAATGAACTCTTACCCAGTACATACATACATACCGGTATGTATCAGTGATGATAAATGCACTTGTCTAATGAATCATATTTAGAATAATGGAAAAAGCATGGAACTTTGAACATGGCGCAGCCATTAAATATTATCTGTATTATTTCTTTCATTCCTTCTTTTTTTTTAAATGCAGTCAATAAAGTTTAATGTTTGAGTAATGATCGATGATGCGTCCATACCAGGAAGGCAGATTTTCTGTACAAAGATCATCATCATCATCATCATCACCATCAATATCGACATCATCGTCATTGTCATTTTCACCATCATCATCAAACAACCTTGCTGGTCAACATTGATCCTAGATGATGTGTCCCAAAGGTATTGTAGCTGTTCATTTGACTGGAGTAGAGTAGACTGCAGGGCTCCCAATCGTCCCGCAAAACAAGAGGGTGGGACTCCTTCATGTACGGCTTAGAGGGTCCTAGAGGAGGGATAGAGGGTCCTAATGACATTCCCAAAGCTTAGAAGAATATTTAATTCAAGTGCATCTGATGAGTAGCTTGACAGAATGTCAATCAATGAACACATGCATGCGCACGCACGCACACACACACACACACATGTAGCGCACGCACATGCACACGCACACACACACACACACAGGTAAGCAAAGAATACTGGTAGGTCAATGGCAGTCAGGAAGAGAGAAGAGACTGAAAAGTTAGGAAAAATTAGTTTAATGAATTAGGCCAAGTAGTGAAAACAATGGATGTTCAAAGTTCCTTGAAATGGTCATAACTTGGACTGCAAAGACTATTGTTTGTTATTTTGCCTTTTTTTTTTAATAGTGCATCCCTGGGACCCCCTGAACATTCTTTTAGAGGGTCCTTTAGGATTATAGTACTTCATAGACCCCGAAATGGGGGTCCCTGGGAGCCCTGAGATTCTCTTATGGCTGTAAAAACTGAGAAGATGGAGATGATGGTGATGATGGTGATGATGATACCTTTTGCAATAAAATTACAGTGATGATAACCCCTTTTGCAATGCAATGTATGGGTTCAGTCATGATTAACGACAACTGTAATACCGCATACCCCACAGCCATAAGCAGATGGTGCAAGGGAAGCAATTCTCTCCCTCAATGTTAAGCAATGCAAGCCACAGTTGCATCCCATTCCATTTAACTTGCACACCACAATGATTGTTCTAATATTATGTCTCTCTATTTTCCTAAACAGCACCAGCAATTCTAGCTTCTTGTCGGTTTGCTTGGCGACCACAGGGTATATAAACTAGCAGAGAAAATGCAAAATTTCTCCCTCCCCTCTCCCTCCCTTAACACTACTACCCCTTCCAAATAAAACATTAAAGAGCTGAATGCTAATTAGAAAAAAACTTTATTTGAACAATATTACAGAGCAATAACAAACCAAAAAAAAAGGCAGCCAATCTCTATTAATAAGCGAACACCGTGTGTCTGTGTGTGCACGATAAAACCATATTTAGCCTTCTTTGCTCGCCACCAAGTTTTCACAACATCGAAGTGAACACACTGCTGGTAAAATAGGAGGCATAACTTTTTACAACACGCTCGCTAATCAGCGTAATTAACTCATTTCTACACTCAATCGGCAAAACTGACTTCACTTTGCTTTCAGCTCTCTGTTATCTCCTCTTTTGATATCTCCCTTTCCAAAGAATATTTTTACTCTGCTTCTCACGGCGCTGTGATAGCTCATTTGTTAGGGCGATGCGCTTGCACGCAAAAGGTTGTGAGTTTGAATCTCCACTGGATACATTTTTCCTTTCTTTTTTCTTCTTTTTGGGGGGTCCAGCGTATTCTTTTTTCTTTTTCTTTTTTTTGGGGGGGTGGGGTGAGGGTGGGGCCTGGGCAAAGCCGGGTCTACTTGCTAGTATAATATAAAAAAAGATTTAAAAAACAAACAAACAAAAACCCTGCTCGCTCAACCATGATTTAATTGGCAATACAAATCATAAACTCTCTTACAAACATACTCTGGTTATTTTGAATACGCACTCACCACATTATTTCACAGTGGTGGAACAATGATCAAACCAATGGTGCATAGAGCAAGAAAGAGAAATGAGACGCCTGGTTTGGGGATGCGCATTAACCTCTTCACCGCCGACGTATATATATATATATACGTCCTCTATAATGCTTCAGTACTTGCCACCGACATATATATACATCGGCGCTAAGTAGCGATTTTGCCGCGTTCAAAAATCGCATGGCAAACTGGTGGCGCATTCGCAGCTGATAGGCGGCACTGAAGGGGTTAATAATATGTAAATGACTTCCTTGTATACAACATACACAGCTGGACTACCTACTAATAAATAAAAAACAGAAAATAAAAAAACATGCACTTTTCGGCAATATAAATATTTTTGAGATATACATTAAAATCATAAAGAAATAAAATGAGACTATGTAAATATACATTTTTACATTAGGATCATAAAGATATAAATGAGACTAAATACACATTTTGTTAAAATATAAATTATTATGCTACCTTGTCTACATGTATACAAGAAAATAAATAGTATGATGACACTTGATTAATAAATAACATTAAATTAATTAAACAATATTAAGCATAAACATTTTGATGGGTATCAACACTACTGCTTTAATCTATAGATCTTGGAAGAAGCAAACTATGACAATGCTAATACGTAAGTTCAATACCTGAAGGGAACTTACTGCATGCTACAATTATTTTTTTAAATTGTAGACAATATAAAACGGATGAAGATGATGCAACGAATGAAATCACCAACTTGCATTTGCTTTACTTACAGTTACACACTGACGAGGTATTTAATGTTGTTGTTTTTTGTGTGTGTCTGTGTTTAGTGCGTGTGTGTGTCTGTGTTTAGTGCGTGTGTGTGTCTGTGTTTAGTGTGTGTGTGCGTGCTTGCGTGCGTTCGTGTGCACGCGTGTGTGTGCATAATATATCTTTGTCGTTTATTTATTTATATTGCTTGCTGATTTATTCATTTATTATTGAAAGCGCTTAGGGATTTTTTAAGATTAGGCGCTATAAATGCTAATTATTTTTTCTTCTTTTTTTCTTATAATAATTACATGTAGCATGGGTTATTTTTTCCTAGCCTAAAATCATTGTTTATGGGCATTTTAAAGAGGATTTAGTAAGAGTTATCTCCGAGTTCAAACAAATAAGTTTAAAGGAATCGTTGACAGAATGACATAATGATGAACACTGAAAAACCTACTGAGTCTATATACCACAGCTGACTAAATCTGTTAACTCTCTCAAGGCTGCAGAACCGAAATCCGCCCGATTTTTTTTTCCTTCCCTGGTGACCGATGACGCCGATTGCGCCCGCTGAACGCCAGGTCTAGTACGTTCACTTTCACTTTCTCCCTACCCACAATGCAATATACTAGGTTAGTTCTTCCTGTTCCTGACACTCACTGATCCGTTTTTGGTCTTTACAGCAAGGGAAAGCACCCAATAGTCTTTTTGAACGGATTTTTCTAAGTGACCCCAAAAAATTTCTTCTTTCCACGTGACGTGTGCAGTATTGACTCGGCGCGATGCTCGGAGCGCCATTACGGATTTTTTCTTCTAATTCATGGTTTGTTGTGTGACATTTGTGTTAGCTTTCGAATGAAAATATCATCATTGCTATTCAATATGCATCTTTCAGAAATTAAATGTGAGTTTGACTTTATTCTGGGTGATTTTTTTAGATAAAAGATTTGGTGTGACGTTCAGAGTTACTCCCCTTCTCTTATGCAATAGGATCGATTCTCGGTTCGATCGATCGGGCGGCATAGGGTTAATGTGTTTCATTGCTTTTGGAAGATTCATGACAACCCTGTTGAGACTGAAAACGTTCCACACATATTATAAGTAATGGATTTGATTTGGTAAAATAAACATAGCAAGTAACATGTTGCAGTCCATCCCATAGCATGTATTATATTCTGCTATAACAAGATTAATGAAGCACTTTATATCGTCGGTGAAATTCAAAAACCTTGTATCTCAATTTTGGTAGTTTTGAGAAAAATGAAAACAAATGTTTTAAAAATGAACCGTGTTGACTACAATTGATTAACTATGATGAATATGTTGGTCACGACATTGCTACTGTAGTCCTGCATTTTGCCAAAATGACTTTAAAGAAAAAAAATTTGACTTGAAAAGAACAAAGATACGAGGTTTTTGTCCTTAACTAGATCTGAATTTGGGACTTACGAGTTTTTCTTCTATTTTCACAACCTCATTTATCCCAGAGAGAAAGTCGTAAGAGATACAAGCTTTTGGTGGAAGGTGGTGGAAAAAATTAGAGAGCTGACTATGTAATCTAACTAAAAAAAAATAAAAAATTGAGATACGAGGTTTTTGAATTTCACTGACGATATATTGCATTATCCTGAGGGACATGATACCCAAAACATTGTGCTGGCAAGTACAGTGGAACCTCCCTTGTAAGACCTCCCGTTATAAGACTCCCTCCCATATAAGACCTACTTCTCTGAGACATTGACCTTCTTTGTAAGTATTAAAATTACCTCCCTTACAAGACCCCTCCCTTATAAAGCCTCATTTTGGATGATTTTTTAAGATCTTATAAGGGAGGTTCCACTGTATCTAAAAGTCTGGCAAATAATGGAATAAAATGTTGTGGTTGTTTTTGTTGTTGTTTATAATACAGAAGTTTCATAGAAACATTCAGTAACAGTTCATAAATAGGAAAATCATGCGTGAGTGTTGTGTGCATAAAAGTTCTAAAGAAATTCATTCAAAATACAGGCCTGGTACTTTTTTTAAACTGAAATTTAAAAAAAGACAACATAGTTTCTTGTGTGTGTGTGTGTGTGTGTGTGTGTGTTTGTGTGTGTGTGTGTGTGTGTGTGTGTGTGTGTGTGTGTGTGTGTGTGTGTGTGTGTGTGAGTGTGTGTGTGTGTGTGTGTGTGTGTGTGTGTGTGTGTGTGTGTGTGTGTGTGTGTGTGTGTGTGTGTGTGTGTGTGTGTTTGTGTGTGTGTGTGTGTGTGTGCGTGTGTGTTATTACTTAACATAGTCACTATCAAGAATACTGCTAGAGCCAACAATCAGTATACTCTTTTATTACAAGCCAACTACGCAAACAAAGGAAACTGTACCACAGTGAAGACATCCATTTTTGTTTCTGTTAAAGCAGCTTGTACATTCCTGGGCTAAATCATTTCATGTTAACTTTAAGAACATCTTGACAAAATTCTGTTATAACAATTGAAACCTCAAACATGCTAAAAAAAAAAACATGCATGGAAAAGAATTAAAACATTGACACCCTAGTGTGAATCTTCTTCCAAATTGCAAACTTAACCCTTTCACCGCCAGCCATTCTTCAGCCAAAAAATACCATTGAACTTACCTGGACAGAGAAACAAAAACCTGCAATATTGCGAATTCCTCTGTGGCATGCGTAACATTAGGCCTATCCTTACCTCCTTAAATCACGAAAATAGGGTCTTCAGATACCCTGGATTGATGCTTTCTGTAACATGGGTGCAGTGTGGTGCAAAAATGCGACATTGGTGGTGAAAGGGTTAAAGGTTTATTTCAGAATATCTGCTTGTAAAAAGCCAGTTCATTGCTCCCTGTGGATTACTATATTATATGGACTATAATGCACATCCTGTCATTAATTCTGATCGCTTCTTGGCCTTTTGGCTAAGACAGTCATTCAGGAACATAACTTTTTTTGGTAAAGGTAAAGATGTGCCACCCCCCATGCATTTCTCGGTTAATTGTATTTTTCCGTTTTTGCCTTTCTTACCATACATAAAGCTGTATTTTAGGAACATTTTTAGCTAATTACCTTTTTGGAATACTAACCCTAACCCTAACCCTACCCCTAAACCTAACCCTACCCCCCACTATGTACTGCAGTACACCGCGATTTGTCACAGTTGTGGTTCGTTGCGTTTTTCCGTCTTATACGGTGGGGGGTAGGGTTAGGGTTAGGGCTAGGGTTAGGGTTAGGGTTAGTATTCCAAAAAGGTTATTAGCTAAAAATGTTCCTAAAATACAGCTTTATGTATGGTAAGAAAGGCAATAACGGAAAAATACAATTAACCGAGATAGGTAGGGGGGGGGTGGCACATCTTGACCTTTACCCTTTTTTTTTTATACCTTGGTTGGTTTGTTCAGCCCGTCGTACATGGCGAAAGCCGATACGCGACGTTAAACTGAACTTCCATCCACATCCTGTGTATAAGGTGCACCCCCAAAATTGTACACAAAACTCCATTTTGTTCTTTAAGATTCTTGTCATATCATAAAGCTCAGGGGACTCAATCTGGGAGGAAAAGTATTGCCTTATAGTCCATAAAATATGATAAGCCAGACATTCTCACTTGGAAACCCTCTCTGTGCCACCCAGCACTGAATAGATTCCCTCTCCCTATCCTTCAAACCCCACAGAATTAGTCTCAAATTACAAGCGAGAAAAGAAGGGAAACATTTTATTCATTAGTAACTGGAAACCTTACAACGCTAACTACAAAAAAAAGCTTGGGTTATCTAGTATAAAAGCGTCTGGCTGTTGCCCCTGTCAAGGCCTGTCTACAAAACTCTGACCTTTTCCTCATTAAAGTCTTCATTATTTCTGGAGCCACCTCAGGCACAGGAGCAGAAGGGGGAGGTTTGACCTCCTCTGGTGGAGCTCTTCAAAACAAAGCAGGTCAGCAGAGAGTCACAAGGTCAGAAGAGTCAAGGTCGAGGTCACAAGTCAGGAGAGTCACAAGGTTGGTAACAAGATCAGGAGAGTCACAAGGTCAGGTGAGAAGTCACAAGGTCAGGTCAGGAGAGTCACAAGGTCAGGGAGGAGTCACAAGGTCAGGTGAGGAGTCACAAGGTCAGGTCACAAGGAGAGTCACAAGGTCAGGAGAGTCACAAGGTCAGGAGAGTCACAGGGTCAGGTGAGGGTCACAAGGTCAGGAGAGAGTCACAAGGTTAGGAGAGTCACAAGGTCAGGAGAGTCACAAGGAGAGTCACAAGGTCAGGAGGAGAGTCACAAGGTCAGGTGAGAGTCACAAGGTCACAAGGTTAGGAGGAGAGTCACAAGGTTAGGAGTCACAGGTCAGAGTCACAAGGTCAAGGTTAGGAGTCACAAGGTCAGGAGAGAGTCACAAGGTTAGGAGAGTCACAAGGTCAGGAGAGTCACAAGGGAGAGTCACAAGGTCAGGAGAGTCACAAGGTCAGGTGAGGGTCACAAGGTCAGGAGAGTCACAAGGTCAGGAGAGTCACAAGGTTAGGAGTCACAAGGTCAGGTGAGGGTCACAAGGTCAGGGAGAGTCACAAGGTTAGGAGAGTCACAAGGTCAGGTCACAAGGTCAGAGAGTCACACAGGTCAGGAGAGTCACAGGAGTCACAAGGTCACAAGGAGAGAGTCACAAGGTTAGGAGTCACAAGGTCAGGTGAGTCACAAGTCACAAGGGAGAGAGTCACAAGGTCACAAGGTCAGGAGAGTCACAAGGTTAGGAGAGTCACAAGGAGTCACAAGGTCAGTCAAGGTCAGGTGAGTCACAAGGAGAGTCACAAGGTTCAGAGAGAGTCACAAGGTCAGGAGAGTCACAAGGTCAGGAGAGAGTCACAAGGTTAGGAGAGAGCCACAAGGTCAGGAGAGCAACAAGATCAGGAGAGTGTCACATGGTCAGAAGGTCACAAGACACACAGGATGAACAGCGTCAGGAGTCACTCAGTATGATCACAATTCGTCACAGGTTTGTGCTCTGTTAATATAGGTATCACAAGATATATAGTACAATGTACTGTCACAAGGTTAGGAGAGTCACAAGGTGCATTGAGGTCACAAGGTAAAGAATGTTCACATTGTCATGCAGTCACAAGGTCTGCTGAGAGTCACAAGGTTAGGAGAGCACACTAGCGTCAAGATCTCGAGAGTCACAAGATTTTTTGAGTCACAAGGTCGCAGTTTCACAAGGTTAGGGAGTCACGGTTGAGTGTCACAAGATTCGCGGAGTCACAAGGCAGGAGAGTTTGATGCGTAGCTGCGAGTCACAAGGTTCACAAGGTTAGGAGAGTCACAAGGTCGAGTCACAATAGGAGTCACCGGAGGGTCACAATTTAGGAGAGCTCAAGGTTAGGAGATCACAAGGTGAAACTAGCCAGGTGAAGTCACAACGGACGGTCACAAGACCAGGACTCTGATTGAAGTCACAAGGTCAAATCACAAGGCAGAAAATCACAAGGTTAGGAAGTCACAAGGTAAAGGTCTGACGCTAGAGTAAGATCAGGAGAGTCACAAGGTTTCCAAATAAGGAAGTTCACAAGGTTAGGAGTCACAAGACAAGAGTCACAAGGAGGAGTCACAAGGTCGTGTGTGAGAACAGTCACTGCCTAGGCTAGAATGTGTGCTGTGATGCAGGGTCAACGCGTCACAAGGCAGGAGTCACAAGGTAGAAACAATTGAGTCACAAGGTTAGGAGAGTCACGAAGGTCCTTGAGCAGGTCATAAGGCAAGGAGACAGTCACAATATAACAAAATACAATCACAGCATAAGTTAGGAGAGTCGACACACACAAGGTTGGATAGTCATAACCAGAAATGCACTAGGTTCTACACACAACATGAAAGACCAAAGTTTATACACAAACTCAGGAGAGTCACTACCATACGCAAGTCAAGGTCACTTCACAAGGTCAAGTCATATGATCTCTTTTTGAGCGTATACAATAAGGTAACAAAGCCTTTGTTTAAACCTGCCCTCATGGGAAAAAATCATAAATAATAATAAAGTAGTCACAAACAAAGTCACAAGGTTAGAGTCACAAGGAGAGTCACGTTTTAGGAGTGAAGAAGGGTTTTAGTCACAAGGTCGAAGGATTCAACTGTCAGTGAAATGGTGTTCCATCTGCATCTGAGTCTGGATACATTGGCAGAAACCAATTCTGGCATTATACAGACAGTCTTTGTTGCTTGATTTCTCTATGATGTAAAATGTCACAACATTGATTGATTGATTGATGGAAAGAAACACACAGACATTAATTACAGCAAGCAAAATTACTAGAGACCACGCGCACATGAACTTGAGACTCACAATTGCTCGCTAGGTTGTCTCTTTCAACAGAAAAAAAAGCTTAGCAGGATGCGGCAATGACATGGGTGCAACAAGGTACACAAAGTGAAAAGGTCAGGTGAGGAGTCACAAGGTCTAAAGAAAAAAATGATTTATGAAGGTATTTTCGTTTGCTTTTTCCACAATTTATACAACTGCTTATTTCAAAGTGTTTGAAAAATACAATAGACACAAGGTCAAAGATCACATTGTTTGACAAACAGGATGAACAAAAAAAGGAATTCACTTTTTCTGGTAAAATTCAATAACAGTACTGCAAATCCTTGCAGCACTGTGCAGGATAAAGAATTTCACCCATGCAGTAATCTTGTCTGCTTTGGTCATAGACTCTCAGTCAATTTCCTCATAACCGCTTCAAGTCAAATTTCAATGCTGGAAGAGACATCATAGCAGCAGCGCTTTCAGATTCATTTGCATCTACTTTCTCAACGCCAGTTCAAACTAAATTTCAAATGCTGGAAGAGACAAACTCGCAGCAGGGCTTTGAGATTCTTACGCATCGGATCTCCCGCCATGCAATACAAATTCTCCACAAAACGTGTGCTCACTCTTGCTTGGCGCTGACGAAGAACACGGGCCTCTTGTCCAGCAGCGGTTCAGCCAGGTATTCCGTCCAGTGTCGGGACCTTGGTCCCTGCCTTCAGCTGGCCTAGGGTCATAGAACCTTTCCTCAATCAAGTTCAGGCAGCCTGGAGCGTAGAAATATATACAGTAATAGACTCGAAGAGTTGATCATAACCAGAAATGCCTATCTTCTACACACAACATGAAAGACCAAAGTTTATACCCTGCCTTCAGCAGGCCTACGTCATAGTCAAGTCCTTCCAGTCAAGTCATATGATCTCTTTTTGAGCGCATAGAATAAGTTAACAAAGCCTTTGTTTAAACCTGCCCTCATGGGGAAAAAAATAAACAATAATAAAGTAAAACAAAGACCCCTTAGGCCAATGTTTTAGCCATGAAGAGGGTTTTAAAACAAATATTCAACTAATGGTAAGAGTTGAAACAGACATCTGAGTGATGATAAGAGGTCCCTGCCTTCAGCTGGCCTGGGTCATACAACAGTCCTCTATCAAGTTCAGGGAGCCTGGTAGATGCGCAGAGAGATATACAGTAATGGATTGAGTTGAAACAGACAGACATTTATTACAGCAAGAAAATAACTAGAGGACCACCCTGCCATGAACTTCAGACTCTATTGGCCTAGGTTGTCTCTTTCAACCAGTCCTCTATCAAGTTCAGGGAGCCTGGTAGTGCGCAGAGAGCATGGGTGCAGTAATGGTAAAAGTTGAAACAGACAGTGATGATAAGAGGAAGATTTATGAAAGATTTCATCTTCTCTAGTCCATAATTTATATTTTGCTTATTTTAAAGTGTTTGAAAAATACAGTAGAACACAGACATCTTGTTTGACAAAGAGGAAGAAGAAGAATCATCTTTTCTGGTAAAATTCAAAAACAGGAAATCCTTGTTAGGAAAATGCAGCCATGCAAAGTTAGGTTCATAGACTCTCGGTCTCCTCACCGCTTCAAGTCAAATTTCAATGCTGGAAGAGACATTGGGAGCAGCAGGGTTTGAGGTTCATATGCATCTAGTCTACTTTCTCAACGCCAGTTCAAACTAAATTTCAAATGCTGGAAGAGACAAATTGGCAGCAGGGTTTTGAGATTCTTACGCATCGGATCTCCCGCCATGCAATACAAATTCTCCACAAAACGTGTGCTCACTCTTGCTTGGCGCTGACGAAGAACACAGGCCTCTTGTCCAGCAGTGGTTCAGCCAGGTATTCCTCCAGTGTCGGGACCTTGGTCCCCGCCTTCAGCTGGCCTGGGTCATAGAACCCGTCCTCTATCAAGTTCAGGGAGCCTGGAGCGTAGAGAGATATACAGTAATGGTAAGAGTTGAAACAGACAGTGATGGTGATGATAAGAGGTCCCTGCCTTCAGCTGGCCTGGGTCATAGAACCCGTCCTCTATCAAGTTCAGGGAGCCTGGAATATTATTTTGAGATTGTTGATTTTTTTAGATTAAACAAAAAAGTTGAAACAGACAGTTAAGTGATGATAAGAGGTCCCTGCCTTCAGCTGGCCTGGGTCATAGAACCCGTCCTCTATCAAGTTCAGGGAGCCTGGTAGTGCGCAGAGAGATATACAGTAATGGTAAAAAACATTCTGCTGTATAAGAGGAAGAAGAAGAATCATCTTCTCTAGTATAATTTTTATTTATATTTAAACAGCCAAAGTTAGGTTTTAACCCCTTCACTGCCAGACCCGCTTATTTTCGATCTTTTTTTTTCTAAAGTTATCCAGCTGGTTAGACTCAATCTAAAAACAACCAAGATCATCTTTAGGATTGTCTGAACCAAAAACCAGAGACGTACATTCCATCAAAAGGTGACATCGTCAATGACATCAACACCAGGGTTAATAGGGAGAATATTACTATGCTAAACATTCTCCAAAGAAATTAATAGGAGTCTGGAAAGTCAAAGTTGAAAAGATTGAAATATTATTTTGAGATTGTTGTATTTTTTTATTAAACAAAAAAGTTTCACCATAAGAACACAAAAAAGCCAAGATAAAAATTATACTGAACAAAACAACAAATGTTTAGCTGATAGTTTCAAATTTAAAAAAATTCTGCTGTAAAAAAATTAATAAACTGGGTTTCCACTTTATTAAACAGTCAAATTTGTTGTGGTACCCGCTTATTTTCTTCTTCTTTTTTCTAAAGTTATCCAGCTTCCACTTAATTACACAAAACAACCAAGATCGAAATAGGAGGTGGACAGACAGAGAGACGTACTGAGGTGACCGGTGAGGGCGTATTTGGCAGACAGGTTGTTGTCCAGCAGTCTTTCCAGGGCAGCGTCGATGAAGGGACTCTGGCGTGTGCTGGACAACTGGATCTGCTGCAGGATCTCCAGACCCCTGTGAGGACCGGTCAGATACAATCACGGTCGGTCTTTGTCTAAATGGGTTTGTTATGAAGGACAATTTTAACAGAGCAAACCAGTTTTTTCTAAATCCAAGCCCTCTCCGTTTTCCTCTCTTTTTTGTATACATCTGTGTGTATCCCATACATTGCCTGCCTGCCTATCTGCTTGCGTGTCTACCTACGCCTCTCTCTCTCTGTCCGTCTGTCTCTCTCTGTCTGTCTGTCTGTTTCTCTCTCTCTGTCAGTCTGTTTCTCTCTCTCTCTGTCTGTCTGTCTGTCTGTCTCTCTTAGCAAGCATGTGTGTGTGTATGTGGTTTTGTTTTTGTTGTTGCTGTTTATTTGTTGTTTGTTTATATGTTGGTGTGGCAATCCTGATGATTGTTTTGTTTGTATTTTCTCTTTTCTGATGGCAAGATGAAAAAAAGCTTGTGCTTATTCTTTCCCATCAATAAAAAAGATTCGTTCGTTCTCTCTCTTCGTTCTCTCTCTCTCTCTCTCTCTCTCCCTCCCTCCCTCCCTCCCTCCCTCCCTCCCTCTCCCTCCCTCCCTCCCTCCCTCCCTCCCTCCCTCCCTCCCTCCCTCCCTCCCTCCCTCCCTCCCTCCCTCCCTCCCTCCTCCCTCCTGTTTTGCTGGAAACTTTGTCTTCTAATCATTGATGCCTGCTTTGATGATTATCTTATCCAGTCATGACTGTAAATCACACGGGAGTTTGAAAGTCACGGTCATTTACAACAGACTGACCTGCTATGCAAAGTAATTTCCCACAACAACAGTTACGTTGAAAACCCACTTGATGCACAGAAAGGCACTGACCCCAGTTTGCAGATTTCGAAGGCTGTGGCATCGTCCATTCCTGATACCGTCACTGCCCAGGCCGCATTCTTACGAACTTCGTCGTTCCCAGAATGCAACAGCATCACCAGAGGGTCAAGGCCACCGTTTTCTCTGAACTGCGAAATGATAGGATTAGGAATGCCATTGTTTTCATGAGACTAAAATAGGTTAAATTGAAAGGTTGTTTACGGTGTTTTCACCATTATCTTACAAACTAGTAAAAAGCAAAGAAGCAAAATGGGACGATGAAACAAAACATAACAAACACACAAAAATTAAACAATCACTATTTTGTTTTAAAAACATGAATAGGTACACTGCAAATCATATTGGTATATATTTACAAACATTTTTACATACTGCCAGCATTTGCTTCTGCAGAAGCACATTCTTTTTTCTCTCCTTTTTTTGTGGGGTTGGGGTTGGGGTTGGGGGTTGCGGGGTCCTTTAACCTGAGTGGTAATTGCCTTCCCAGCCTTATCTGCTACATTTTTGTTGTCGTTACTCTATTTTATCTTCTCTTTATTAGAAGTAAGATGACACATTCACACACATATACACCCACACAAGCGCACACACACTCTCACACACACACACACATGATGTCACACAAACGCCTTTACATTAGTACAACAAGCCAACATCACCTCTGCTCTGGCGTCACAGTCACAGGCAAACGCCGAAACAGCCAATGCTGCTTTGGCCTGCACATTCGTGTTGCTAAAGAAAAAAGCAATAGATATTTCAAATTCATCATTCATCAAATCTGACATCTTGATCACGACACTTCCAAATTAAAAAAAAGTTTAAAGCCTTAACACAATATCGTCGGTGAAATTGAAAAACCTCGTATCTCAATTTTGGTAGTTTTGAGAAAAATGAAAAAAACTGTTGTAAAAATTAACCGCGTTAACCACAATTGATTAACTATGATGAATATGTTGTTCAAGATATTGCGAGTTTACTCCTGCATTTTGCTAAAATTACTTACAAATTTTTATTTTTAGACTTGAAAAGAACGAAGATAACGAGGTTTTTGTCCTTAACTAAATCTGAATTTGGGACTTACGAGTTTTTCATCTATTTTCACAACCTCATTTACTCCAGATAGAAAGTCGTTAGAGATACGAGCTTTTGGTGGAAGGTGGTGGGGAAAATTAGAGAGCTGACTATGTATCTAACTCAAAAACCAAACAAATCGAGATACGAGGTTTTTGAATTTCACCGACGATATACTGGGGGGTCTTTCAATACAAGCAAACCCCCCACCTTCTGGAAGTTCTGTGTGCTTGCAACTTCCTCTAATCTATCACTCTCTTTGACTCTGCCTTTTCATTTTCTTACTATCATCAACTATTTTTCTGACTTACTGGCCCATTCTCCTGCCTTTTTCCAAAAAAGGCAGGAGAATTTGAGCTCCTCCGAATCGGAATGTGTCGACTACAGGGAGACGAGGAAAAACTGAAAACTGGACTCACATATGTTTAACTCATTATGGCAATAGTAAGGCCTGGGAACGCAGAAGAAGAAGAAGAAGAAGAAGAAGAAGAAGAAGAAGAAGAAGAAGAAGAAGAAAAAGAAGAAGAAGGAGAAGAAAAAGAAGCACCCATATAAAAAAAAAGTCAGAAAGCAAGCAGGCATAGCAGACTTTCTCCAGTACCACAAGCAAACACTTTTTTCCCATACTTTTGCTGGCAGGCATGCTTTCAAACACATACCCAATTCCAAGGGTTGAATGCTATGCCTTTAACATTTAACACAAAAAGTTTAAAAAAACTGTTGTCACTGTTGACCAAACCTATGAGCTTTTTATCTTTTATCTTTCGTAACAGAAACACAACTCCAAAAAGTTTTTTTAAATACTTCATTGACTAAAAATGGGTTTTTATAATATATTGTGACATTGTAGCTGGTTGTAAAACAAAATCAGTCCACATACGTGCTTGTGAAAATGAAATACAACAATGAGCGCACACACGCACACACACACACACACACACACACACACATACACACAGTCACACACACACACACACACACACTGATCTCGCCTGGATTTCTCTCTCTCTCTCCTATCTCACCTGGATTTCAGCGGCTCAATGAGTGCAGTGATCATGGACTTGTTCTGGGCCTCGAACCTCAGCCCCTCGTCGTGGGCCATGTTGGTCAGGATGCAGGCCGCGTTGGACACCACCTCCTCCCGCTGGTCATTCAGCACCAACAGCAGCACGTCCAGACCATTCAGGTTGACCACCTCTCTGTGCGGACGGACGGACATGGGTGAAATTCAAAAGTAAAGCATTCTCTCAGTGTTGAAATGACACGTTTCGAAGTTCCCTGAATCTTCCCATTCCTGGAGTGGTGACTGCAATACAAAATATGTCCAATGTGTGTGTGTGTGTGAGTGTGTGAGTGTGTGAGTGTGTGTGCGTGCGTGTACGTGTGTGTGTGTGTGTGTGTGTGTGTGTGTGTGTGTGTGTGTGTGTGTGTGTGTGTGTGTGTGTGTGTGTGTGTGTGTGTGTGTGTGTGTGTGTGTGTGTGTGTGTGTGTGTGTGTGTGTGTATGTGTGTGTGTCTGTATGTGTGTGTGTGTGTGTGTCTGTGTATATAGGATGGGTGGGGGTGGTGTTAGAATTGCACATCTATCACCTGGTTTTAATCTGCCATCAATGTTGGCAGAGACTGTTTGATTTTGTGAGACCGTGGATCCGAATGACAAGACGGCCCATCCTGAAGACACTTTCTGTCAGCTTTTCCGATCCTGATTTCAGGAGCATGCCTGAACTACTTTCAACCATGGTGAAAACTGGGTGATGATGATTTGTGGCATAGAGAAATACAGTAGGCTCAGTTCCAAAAGGTATGTTCTTCTTTTTCTTCTCCTTCTTCTTCCAATTGAGAATGCTTACGCTGATCCATGCCCAAAGTCTTTGCATAGACTACTATAGCCACACAGGATGCATGCTATGTGACGTTTGTGTCATCCATCCCATCAGTACAACATGGCCTACCGAATAGTGGAATAGGCTTTAACGTGTGCGCAAGATTTTAAGCATGCGCTTGCATGCGCTACCTTAGTTTCTCATCCGAAGGACTTTTTCCCCAACTGATGTCAGGTACTCATTCAACCCTTTCGCTGCCAGCCAATTTTCAGCAAAAAATTCCATTAATCTTACCTGGGTAGAGAAACAAATCATCTGCAATATTGTGGATTCCTCTGTGACATGCATAAAGTAAGGCCTATCCTTACCTCCCAAATTAAAGAAAATAGGGTCTTTGGATAACAGACCCTGGTTTGATGCCTTTTAGTAACATGGGTGTTAAGCCATTGTGATGCAAAAATGCGACATTGGCGGTGAAAGGGTTAAAGCTGGGTGGAGTGAGGAAATAGGAGTAATGTGCCTTTCCCAAGGACACAACATTGCAGCCGGAGCGAGATTCAAACCTCTGCACTCGCAAACCTAACATGAGCCAGAGATTCTACCAATCAGCCACAGTGGCTCAAGTTTATAAAGCACCTCCAGATAGCAAAGGAACCAGGACTAGAATGAATGAAAGCTCGGACTGAAATTTAGTAGAAGTGCACGCTGCCTTGTCAGTGATACAACCCCACATCATCTTCTTACATGAAATAATCCAGATAATCCCCAAAGGCCAAATCCCCACTCTCTCCCTCTCATCCCTTCATCTTAGGCGTCATATACAGAGCCAGCGCAATGTCTTCTAGCTTCCAAATCATAAATAGTCCTTCAAAAACGACCAAGCAATAAGGTAATATTTCAGTGTAGACAAAAAAGAAAACATTGGTGAAAGAGTTTTCTAATTGCTATTGGTCTTGTATCTGAATGAAAAGACAACTCAAAATTTCAGGGCATGTTCTGTGAATGAATACACAAGCCCTCCCCTCCAAAAACAACCCCCCCCACCCAAAAAAAAAAAAAGGTTTTTGAGTAATTCAGCTCAAAGAGAGCCCCAAAGTCAAAACTATGTCATGGGAGGATACAACAATGTCCCCAATCACTCACTGGCAGTTCTGGAGGCTGGCGGTGGTCAGGTTGGCTAGTGCCAGAGTGGCCGCTTCCTTCACATCCCCGTTGTCTGACGACATCAGCTTGACCAGGGGCGCCATCCCCTCTGAACGCAGGAACCATTGAAACATGTGTGTGTCATGGTTGGTCAACAATTTTGCATTATATTATGTATGTGTCATGTTCGTGTAGAGAGAGAAATGGATAAATACTGTATCTTAAGGGTTTTTAAAACTGAGGTTTTCGCACATCATAGCTATAATTAAGCCTTTTACAATAATTAAATTTCATGCTTCAAATCTCAAACTACGCTTCACCACACTCAGATGGCATCTTGACAACAATACTTGTTTGCACGTCAGAGCTCCCAATCGTCCTGCAAAACAAGGGGTCACAGGGACTCCTTCACTTACAGCATAGAGGGTCCTAGAGGAGGGATAGAGAGTCCCAATGACATTGTGATTGCTAAAAAGAATGTTTATAGTCCATCCCTGGGACCCCCTGCACATTCTTTTAGAGAGTCCCTTAGAATTTTAGTACTTCATAGACCCCCAAATGGGGGTCCCTGGGAGCCCTGCACGTCATCACATTTCAATGCCCAGAACAGCTACACCCAAACTCTAATAGCTCTATCAGCAATCACTAAATCACGCACTTTAAATTTTGCAGAACGAGTCTCACCCCACTCTCTGATGGATTCTCGACAGCTGACGTTTTCGCACATCACTCCGATGGCCTGGGCGGCCGCGGCCTGCACCTCCTGTGACTCATGACCCAGGAGAGCGATCAGCATCTTCTCCGCCTCCTGTTCGTGCAGCATCTTACGGTTCTCACCTGCACACAGCGATACAGTCTTAACAGTAAAAATGTCTTTATCCTCTTCTTATGCGTTTCCAGGGCATATGCCGTAATGGGTGAGGTGTCCAGTTTTCAGTTTTCACCGGTCTCCCCGCTGCGTTCAGCCGACGTATTCCAATTTTGGAGGATACAGTGAGAAGAAGGAGCTGGTAAAAAACAAGCACACTGCTGTAGGAGTTGTCCATGCTAAGCTAAGGCAAAATGATTACCGGTACTCTAACATAATTGTGTTTTTCTGTGTTGTCTAATCTTTTGATCCAGTGCATCACTCCCAACATGCTGTTTCATTCTAGCACACACCCACATTCTGATTCGTCCGCTTGTAGACCCGACGACAACAGTTTATAGAAGTCATTAATGCTGGTATCAGCTTGGCATTTGACATCAACTTTCCAATTGCAGCATCAATATCGAGCCATCAATGCTCACAGTTTTGCTATCATCATCATCATCATTATCAACAGACTTGTTCTTATCATTAGCAGTACTACCATTACCATCATCATCATAATTAGAATGATCTCCCCCATATATTCAACAATATAATCAATATCATCCTCATGCTCAGGCAAAGTAGTGGTGGTAAGTAGTACAGCTGAAACCTGCTTACCGGGCACTCCCAATATCAAAATACCCCGTTAATCAAGACAGTTCTACTCAGACTCTACCGGTATGTCCAGCCAACTCCAATAGACGATTTTCGGAGAGAAAAAAACTAGGAGAGCACTTCGTGAAAATTAGAATTGATTACCTCGACTTACTCGGTCAAAACCATAGCAACCATGGCGGCGAAGCTTGAAACCGCAGGATGCGAGTCAGCGACTTGCAAACATTGTTTTAGAAAAACGAGGAGCGGCCAGTATCCACAAACTGATGGAACTTGCAAAATGTGACGTACAAATATAAATGACATCAATTTAAAATAAAATGACGCACTGTGTTCTAAGTGATGTAAATGTACTCAAACACACGAGGCGGGAGCTGGGGATCTACCTGATGGTAGAGTAACTTCCCCTGTTTGACCGACTGAATTAGGCAGGATCACTCCCACACACCATGAAATTACTCCCCTTAATTATTTCCGAACAATTCCTATTATAGACGATAATTTCCAACAGCCTGCAGGGTAGTCACAGTACGGAGGATGTACAGTGGGACCTCCCTTATAAGACCTCCCATTATAAGACTCACTCCCACATAAGACCTACTTCTCCGAGACATTGCCCTTCTTTGTAAGTATTAAAATTACCTCCCTTTAAGACCCCTCCCTTATAAGACCTCATTTTGGATGTGAAAATAGGGTTTTACGCCTTCTTCGGCCTTGTGGGGCATTTGTATATACAAAGATGGTGGGAACAATAGTGGATGCAATGCCCGGAGGCAGTGCAACACCAGTAAAGTCACGATTTTTTAATAATACAGATATGTGTAGCAGTAATCACGCCTCGGTTAAACCTCATTGGCTATGGTACCGCCACAAGATTGTAATAATAACATTTTGGATGATTTTTGAAGGTCTTATAAGGGAGATTCCACTGTACTATCAAAGAACAGTAGTACATAGCAGTAGCAGCAATCATATAAGTAGTATAATGGTAATTAATAGTGTCATATGTGTAGAGTGGCACAGAGATAACGCGTTCGCCTGTTGTCAAGTAAACCCAAGTTCGAACCTGGGTACAGGGGATTTTTCCTCTAACTTTGCACTAGGCCTTACGGTCTGAACGTGGAGTCTTTCGGATGAGACGATAAAACGAGGTCCCAGTGGCAACAAAAAAGTTGTCATTTGGTCACTTGGTCACAATTTAACACCCCCCCCCCCCTTTCCTTCCTCATCAGTCACACAAAAATTGCATGCATAAAAAAAAATTGGGTGGCGCGCCTCTGGCTGCGACGCGTTCTCCAGGTGGGAGCAACCCGAATTTCACAGAGACGCCTCTGTGACTATAAAGTACCTAATACCATACACACATTATACACCTATCTGTATTGCTAAAAAATCGGGACTTTACTGGAGTTGCACTGCTTTCTGGCATTGCCTCCTGTATTGTTCCCACCATCATTTGTATTTACAAATGTCCCATATGTGTGTCTCTATCAGACCGAGAGGACGTGAAGCATCATTTTTCATACCATACACATTAAGAAAAAATTTTGAAAGTGAACGTGACGAAGATGTACTCACTGTTGCGTGCGCATCGGGCGATGGCTTTGGCAGCGCTCATTTTGACGTCGGGGAGGGTAGGTATGATGGACTCTCCTCCTGGGCTCATCTCTTTCTCGTCATCGTCGGCGCCTTTTTTACCTTTGCCTGAATTTACAGAGAACGCACATGATTGGATATACACCAACACACACACACACACACACACACACACACACACACACACATACACACACACACACACACACACACACACACACACACACACACACACACTCCTGCATGTACACATGTGTGTCCACACACCACATGCATGAGGCTGTATGTGGATGCAGATATATACCAACACACACACACACACACACACACACACACACACACACACCAACACACACAACACACACACACACACACACACACACACTCCTGCATGTACACATGTGTGTCCACACACCACATGCATGAGGCTGTATGTGGATGCAGATATATACCAACACACACACACACACACAACACACACACACACACACACACACACACACACACCACACACACACACACACACACTCCTGCATGTACACATGTGTGTCCACACACCACATGCATGAGGCTGTATGTGGATGCAGATATATACCAACACACACACACACAACACACACACACACACACACACACACACACACACTCCTGCATGTACACATGTGTGTCCACACACCACATGCATGAGGCTGTATGTGGATGCAGATATATACCAACACACACACACACACACACACACACACACACACCTGCATGTACACATGTGTGTCCACACACCACATGCATGAGGCTGTATGTGGATGCAGATAAGTGCTTATATGTATTTAACCCTTTCACCGCCAGCCATCTTTGAGCCAAACATTTCCATTAAACTTTATTGGATACAAAAAAGATTTTGTATTAGGTATTAGGTATTAGGTATTAGGTACTTTATAGTCACAGAGGCGTCTCTGTGAAATTCGGGTTGCTCCCACCTGGAGAGCGCGTCGCAGCCAGAGGCGCGCCACCCAATATTTTTATTTTTTTTGGCATGCGATTTATGTGTGACTGATGAGGAAGGAAAGGGGGGTGGGGGGGTAAATTTTGACCAAATGACAACTTTTCCGTTGCCACTGGGTTTAACGTATGCTAAGTGCATGGGCACATGGGACCTCAGTTTATCGTCTCATCCGAAAGAGTCCACGTTCAGACCGTAAGGCCTAGTGCAAAGTGAGAGGAAAAAATCCCCTGTACCCAGGTTCGAACTCGGGTTTACTTGACACGAAGCGAACGCGCTACCACTGTGCCACTCTACACCACAATATTGTGGGCTTGTCTGCAATATTGTGGGCTTTCTCTGTAACTCATTTAGAATAGGGTCAATCCTCACTGCCCAAATTTAGGAGCACAATGTCATTGAATAACAGACCCTGATTTCAAGGGTTTTAATGACATGACATTGTGGTGCAAAAATGTGACATTGGCGGTGAAAGGGTTAAATATGTCTTACGTCCGCATCTTTTTTATATCAAAGGTGTTACAAGTTCTTGCTTTTTTATTTGTCTGTATACATTCTTGTACGGTGCATTTCTACGCATTTCTATTTGCATTTTTTCCCCAAAAATAATTTGATACAGACAAACAACTCACTCTTTTTATGGAATGCGTGTGGGTTTTTCCACCGCATTGAATGCATGGGTGGGAGCACGACCTTATCGCAATACTGAAAAAGAATGCCAGGAATGTTCCAGTCAAAGTATACGGACATCATCTCCTCTGTTATTGGAGGACGGGGGTAAGTCAGACAGAATTGCTATACTGAATTGAGTATCTATACTGAAGGTCTCCCACCCCTGTGAATGTGTGTTGTTACAAATTTACCACCAAAAAACACCCCCCAAAACATGTACTGACCGTCTTTGGAGGCGCTCTTTTTGCCGGTGCGCGAGCCACCCCCCTTCTTATCCCCCTTCTTGCCCTCCTCCTCAGGGGGAGGCTGGTCCGTGATGAGGGCCACCAGTTTCTTCAGACCCCCGGACTCCTTCATTTGCTGAAGACACACAAACGCGTAAAGCCTTTTATTTACAGTATTTTACAGACTATAAGGCCGTGCACATACATAAGCGGATATTCCATGCGGAAACCCATGCGCAATCCATAAATAAGTGAAACAAAGAAGGGAAAAGATTTAAGCACGTGTCCGAATTTCCCCATATGCGTAAACTTTCATCCTTCTTTCTTCCACCTATTTAGGGTTTTCCGTACAGAACTTATGCGTCTAATGTGAACCCGGCTTTCGGCGATACTTTTTTCCTCCCGAGGCTGAGACCCCTGCGTTTTATAATGTCACTAACAAATACAGTAAGAATCTATAATAACAGAATCGCATTTTTTGTGTACAATCAAGGGGGTGGTGCACCTTATACTCAGATGCGCTTCATAGCCAAGGTACTTACATAGTTTATTTCATTGGTGGACACAAGCCTCAAGTTAAGGCCAGTAGTAAAGAATGTTTCAATCAATCAATTCTTCAATATCTGACTAACTTCCTTAAAATTCTAAATCTATCATAAAATTATTATCCTTCTACATAGCAAAACGTGTACCCAAAAATACTTAAATTATTCCTGACCACTTTGGCTCTATCTTCTCCCCATACTATCTCATCAGTTGACTTTCTACCCTATCTTTGCTGAACTTATTTTCTTTCCTTTTCGTACTACCCCCTAAAGTGCAGCAGAATCTTCAACGTGATGAAGTTGGCTGCCTGAGGCGAAGAAGAAAGTGAGAATGAGACCTACGGGAAATTGATTTTCTATTTTAGTATTGAACAGAAAACATATTTCAGCTTATCATTTTTGATTGACTATGGCTCTTAAACAAGGAGACTACCATATTTTTCGGATCATTAGGCGCTGTTGTTGTGTGTGTATAAGGTGAATAGGGCAATTTTCAAGAGAAATCTGAAAAAAATCCAAGTAAAAAGCGCCCTCGTTTATAAGGCGATACACACCTCGCAAAAGAAAGTCGAAGTTTGAAGCCCGTACACGTCCTGTAAACGCTTACCGACCGCCATTATTGTTGTCATAAATGAGAGTTGGCTCCCTTCTCAAATAATCGAAACTTCCGTTTTTGCAACTTCCGGTTCTTGTGTTAGGACTTTTCTACGCGAAAACTGGTAGAATTATGGCATGTTAAGCTCTACAACGATGCTTTATACATCCAATGAAGGGTTCCATGGCATCTGTTGAACGGTATCTCGGACGATAATAGGGATTTTGAAGCATTTTAACGTGAGTATTCGTCGTATCGGCGACTCGTTACCACTTTCGATGTTGTCACTCACAGTAGACTGTACTGAGTACGGCAATCGTTGCCTCTCTTCTCACGATTTTGTTCACTAATAGGGCGCCCTTGTTTATTAGGCGCATAGGTCGAAATTGGAGAAAAAAATATCGCCTTATAATAGTCCAAAAATTACGGTATTCCACAAGCTCTTAGTCTTTAGTGCTACAGACAAACCCCTATTTTACGACCCTCTGTTAAGCGACCACCTCTCATTTGAGACCGGATTTGTTGGCACAGATGCATTTTACTATGTAAACGACCTCTCTTAAACGACTTCCTCTAAAACGCGACTTACGACCGCCATTTTGTTGGTTTTTACGACCGTTGTTGTCGTCTGCATAGACTTCGAGCAAAGGGAAACAACCACGGTCAAGGGCCTGAAAGCGGAGTCACTTCCCTTGTAGAAAAGATGGCGGAAAGCGTAGGAAAAGCACGAAAACCACTGACTTTGAAAAAGAAAACCACTGACTTTGGACGAGAGTGGAGGTGATTAACAGAAGTCGGCGAAGTGAAACTGTAATACATCGATTGCACAATCCTATGGAGTTGGAAAGACCCAAATCCAGTTTTAATATGTCATTGTATGTGTGCATGAAGAAGAGAGTATGAACTGTGCTGAACTTTTTCTTTCTACGGCTGCCAGTGAAAACCTCCGTCATACGACCCCTCCAATTTACGACCGATTTTTCCGGACATTTTGGAAGTCTTAAAATAGAGGTTTGTCTGTATTGGCTTATGGATTAGTTGGCCTTTGGGTACATTTCCCAGCACCAACTATCCTAAAATCCTCACGGCTGAGGGAGGAGGGTGTTCCTTGGGCAAGGCATCTCCAATATAAACAAATTCAAGCCCAGTTTTCCAGGTTAGCCTATTTCTTTGCTTAATCTGCTATCTGGAGGTTATTGTTAGACATGATTAACTAAACAGACACACACGGATGAATGATGATGATGATGCCATTATGCTGGCAATAAAAAAAGTGATGATGATGATATATCATGACCTTGATCAAGAGAGTGATAATGATCATGTGTCATGGTGAAAGGGATGATGATGATGTTGATGATGTGTCATAATGATAAGAATGGATGAAGATGCTACAGCCGAACGTGCGGAGGTGTGGCTGCGAATTGGGACTCGGAATGAGCGGCGTGGGAGCAACGCCACTGTACGGCGAAGATGGGATAGCAAAAAAAAAAAAAAAAAGAAGCTAAAGAAGCAATGTTGATGATGTGCCATAACAATAAGGAGTGATGGAAAATCAAATTTTAAAAAAATTGTATCCAGAAATTAAGACAACATTCAGAAGAAGTAAAAGCAATGGGGGGAACTGACCTTCTTCTACTTCGTCACTCACTCAGACAGCCTCCTGTCAGATGAGCGCAGATGCTTCATGCTGCCATTACGCGCCTAACTAATAGCTAGGCCCAGCATGTCCGTCTTTGGCTGGAGAAAATCTTTGTAAGAATTTCTAAAACAAAGTAAGGAGAATGGACCAGTAAGGCAGAAATATAGTAGATGACAAGTAAGCAAAGGGAAAGGCAGAGTCAAAGAGAGTGACAGATAAGCCCTTTCACTGCCACCAATGTCGCATTTTAGCACCACAATGGTTTAACACCTATGTCACTAAAAGGCATCCAATCCAGACCTGTTATCCAAAGACCCTATTTTCTTAATTTTGGGAGGTAAGGAAAGGCCCAATGTTATATATGTCACCGAGGAATTCATAATATTGCAGAAATATGTTTTCCTCTACCCAGTTAAGCTTAATGGTATTTTTTGGCTGAAAAATGGCTGGCAGTGAAAGGGCTTTAGAGGAAGTTACAAGAACAGAACATACAGAAGATAGGGGAACTATAAAAGACACACACCCCCCCCCCCACCCTGTTCCCCACAGGGAAATCTGTCTCCCTCTTTGTCTCTCTGTCTTAACCCCCCCCCCCCCCCCCCCCCTGTATCCCCACAGGGAGTCACTGTATCTGTCTCCCTCTTTGTCTCTCTGTCCTCTGAACTGACCACCCACCCCACCCCCTGTATCCCCACAGGGAGTCACTGTATCTGTCTCCCTCTTTGTCTCTCTGTCTCTCTGTCCTGAACTGACCACCCACCCCACCCCACCCCCTGTATCCCCACCGGGAGTCACTGTATCTGTCTCCCTCTCTGTCTCTCTGTCCTGAACTGACCACCCACCCCACCCCCTGTATCCCCAGGGAGTCACTGTATCTGTCTCCCTCTCTGTCTCTCTGTCCTGAACTGACCACCCACCCCACCCCCTGTATCCCCACAGGGAGTCACTGTATCTGTCTCCCTCTCTGTCTCTCTGTCTCTCTGTCCTGAACTGACCACCCACCCCACCCCCTGTATCCCCACAGGGAGTCACTGTATCTGTCTCCCTCTCTGTCTCTCTGTCCTGAACTGACCACCCACCCCACCCCCTGTATCCCCACCGGGAGTCACTGTATCTGTCTCCCTTCTGTCTCTCTGTCTCTCTGTCCTGAACTGACCACCCACCCCACCCCCTGTATCCCCACCGGGAGTCACTGTATCTGTCTCCCTCTCTGTCTCTCTGTCCTGAACTGACCACCCACCCCACCCCCTGTATCCCCACAGGGAGTCACTGTATCTGTCTCCCTCTCTGTCTCTCTGTCCTGAACTGACCACCCACCCCACCCCCTGTATCCCCACCGGGAGTCACTGTATCTGTCTCCCTCTCTGTCTCTCTGTCCTGAACTGACCACCCACCCCACCCCCTGTATCCCCACAGGGAGTCACTGTATCTGTCTCCCTCTTTGTCTCTCTGTCTCTCTGACCTGAACTGACCACCCACCCCACCCCCTGTATCCCCACAGGGAGTCACTGTATCTGTCTCCCTCTTTGTCTCTCTGTCTCTCTGACCTGAACTGACCACCCACCCCACCCCCTGTATCCCCACAGGGAGTCACTGTATCTGTCTCCCCCTCTCTGTCTCTCTGACCTGAACTGACCACCCACCCCACCCCCTGTATCCCCACAGGGAGTCACTGTATCTGTCTCCCTCTCTGTCTCTCTGTCTCTCTCCTGAACTGACCACCCACCCCACCCCCCGTATCCCCACAGGGAGTCACTGTATCTGTCTCCCTCTCTGTCTCTCTGTCCTGAACTGACCACCCACCCCACCCCCTGTATCCCCACAGGGAGTCACTGTATCTGTCTCCCTTCTCTGTCTCTCTGTCCTGAACTGACCACCCACCCCACCCCCCGTATCCCCACAGGGAGTCACTGTATCTGTCTGTCTCCTCTGAACTGACCCACCCACCCCACCCCCTGTATCTCACTCTGTCTCTCTGTCTCCTGAACTGACCACCCACCCCACCCCCCTGTATCCCCACAGGGAGTCACTGTATCTGTCTCCCTGTTCTGTCTCTCTGTCTCTCTGTCCTGAACTGACCACCCACCCCACCCCCTGTATCCCCACAGGGAGTCACTGTATCTGTCTCCCTCTCTGTCTCTCTGTCCTGAACTGACCACCCCCCCCCACCCCCTGTATCCCCACAGGGAGTCACTGTATCTGTCTCCCTCTTTGTCTCTCTGTCTCTCTGTCCTGAACTGACCACCCACCCCACCCCCTGTATCCCCACAGGGAGTCACTGTATCTGTCTCCCTCTCTGTCTCTCTGTCCGGAACTGACCTCCAGACTTTCAGTGTCCTCCAGCAGGCTGGCAATCACCATGACGACCATGACGTGAAGGTCAGCCCATTCGGGTCGGCTTAAAAAGTCCAGCAGCTTGGCTATGCCTTCCAGCTCAACCATCTCTGTCCTTGCGATTCTGACCACCCACCCCACCCCCTGAAGTTGGGAGGAGAAGAAATCATAATATATACTGGAGGTGATGAGATTAGCGTCCAATAAGACATATACAGTGGAACCTCCCTTATAAGACCTCCCATTATAAGACTCCATCCCACATAAGACCTACTTCTCTGAGACATTGCCCTTCTTTGCAAGTATTAAAATTACCTCCCTTATAAGACCCCTCCCTTGCAAGACCTCATTTTGGATGAAGGTCTTATACAGGGTTCATACAGATTTTTCATATCAAAATTCACAAACTTTCAAAGACCTTTATCCTATTTTCAAAGACCTCTCATGACATGCAATGATGATTGATTTGATCATGATCGTTCAAGTTGCACCGGTGTAGCCAAAGGACATGGACATAGTGAAGGGAAGTAACTCGACAAATCGAGGGCGTCTGCTATCTGGAAAATCAGTGAAATGTATTTTTTTTTATCAATTCTGGAAGCAAACAAACAAAAAATGTTATGGCATCAAAGACTTTTTAGGGCATCAATGACTTTTTCACAAACCATTTCACGATTTTCACAGACCTAAGCCAATTTTCAAAGACTTTCAAGGACTTGAAAAGGGCACTCCATTTCTCAGACTTTCAAGGACCTTCAAAGACCGTGCGAACCCTGTTATAAGGGAGGTTTCACTGTATCACACATTTGTTACTTGACAAAACCCATCATTTTTACAGATTACAAACAGAAACAAAGACAGTTGCATAGCAAAAACTGAAATTGAAATCTCGCTCATGTACTCCTTTCAGTTTCTAGATTTTCTTGTTGTTCCTGTTGTTTTGTTGTTGTTGTTGTCTTAAAACAAGGCCTTTTAACGTGTCTACAGGGGCAGTTCAACAAAAAGTAAAACATCCCTATTTAATCAACAGGATTCAGAAAAGAAAAAAAAAGAAAATTTTCAGTAATGATGTATACTGGTACATATCTGTATTGTTAAAAATGCGGGACTTTACTGGTGTTGCACTGCCTCCGGGCATTGCTTCCAGAATCGTTCCCACCATCTCTATTAATGTCCCGTATATGTGTCTGTTCCAGACCGGAGGATGTTAAACAGATTTTCACCAGAAAAAGAAAAGGAAATAACATACACGCACGTGTCGCACAAACGCATGCACACACAATGTGAGCCAAGCAAATTTCTGGAATATGGCATAATCTCATTTGAGCACAGGAGAGGATAAACGCGCGCGCGCACACACAAGCCATTCAGCTTATTGTTTTGCGTGAGATGATCCAACGAGAGATCAAAGCTAATATTTGGATGATAGAGTACTGTGATTCGAGTACAAGCGCACGCACACACATACGCGGAACTGCCGCGCAGAAACCCCATAACTAAGAAAAAGAACAAATGAAAAAATAAGTGAACGAGTTTCCGCACGGAAACGTGCACTTATTTTTTTCCTTCTTTCTTTTACTTATTTACAGGGTTTCTGCGCGCAACTTCCGCGCATTTCTGTACACAGCCTAAGATAGGGCAAAGCATGCACGCCAGGGCTCCCAATCACCCCGCAAAACAAGGGGGCCCAGGGACTCCTTCACTTACAGTATAGAGGGTCCTAGAGGCGGGATAGAGGGTGCCAGTGGCATTGCGAATGCTAAAAAGATTTTTTCTAGTGCATCCCTGGGACCCCCTGGGCATTCTTTTAGAGGGTCCTTGAGAATTTTAGTGCTTCATAGACCCCCAAATGGGGGTCCCTGGGCGCCCTACACGCACACACGCACACACATGCATACAAACACACACACACACACACACACACACACACACACACACACTGAACACACACACACACACACACACAGAAAAGATGCTCAGACTTACTGTCTTGCATGAGGCGGTCCAGTGTGAGCAAAGCCAGCTTCTGGATGATAGCGTAGTCTGACTTCAGGAGCTCCAGCACAGGGGGGAAGCCTTCATACTCCCTCACACTCCCTCTGGCCTGGTAGTCCTGTCAAGCACATACCATAATTTTTGGATTATAAGGCGATATGTTTTTTCTCCAATTTCTGACCTATGCGCCTAATAAACGAGGGCGCCCTATTAGTGAACAAAATCGTGAGAAGAGAGGCAACGACTGTCGTACTCAGTACAGTCTACTGTGAGTCACAACATTGAAAGTGGTAACGAGTCGCCGATACGACAAACACTCACGTCAAAATGCTTAAAAATCCCTATTATCATCCGAGATACTGTCCAACAGATGGCATAACCCTTCACTGGATGTAAAAAGCATCGTTGTAGAGCTTAAAATGCCATAATTCTACCAGTTTTCGCAAAGAAAAGTCCAAACACAACAACCGGAAGTCGCAAAAACCGAAGTTCGATTATTTGAGAAGGGCTTCAAACTTTGACTTTCTGTTGCGAGGTGTGCATCGCCTTATAAACGAGGGCACCTTTTACTTGGATTTTGTCAGATTTTTCTTAAAAATTGCCCTATTTGCCTTATACACAGCAGTGTCTAATTATCTGAAAAATATGGTACTCACATCATATCATATGCATCATTTAACCCCTTCAGTGCCACCTATTCGTTGTGCATGCGCCCCTGGTATGCCGCGCAATTTTTGAATGCAGCAAAATTGCTACTTAGCGCAAACGTATATACCTGAACGTCAGAGATAAGTACTGAAGCATTATAGAGGACATATATATATGGACATATATATATATATATATAATAATAATAATAATAATGAGCATTTATATGCGCTTAATCTTAAACAAGCCCTAAGCGCTTACAATAATAAACAAATAAATGAATACCCCCCCCCCCCCCACACAAAACAAAGACCAACAACAACAGCAACAACAACAAGCAGTAGAAAATATGAGAATGTCAAACATTTCCTCGCATACACACACACATGCACGCGCACACACACACACACACACACACACACACACACACCAGACACACCACAACACAACACAACACACCCACACCACACCACACCACACGACACACCACAACACAACACACGCCCGCACAAACCACACACTGCACACAAACACACGCGCAGAGAAGGGACAAAAATTACTTTCCAAAAGAACAGAGCAGGCTACGATTTGAAGAGAGTGGTTTTGAGGGAAGACTTAAATGAAGAAAGGGAGTTGGCAGAACGGAGAGGAAGAGGGAGTTTGTTCCAAGTAGAGGAGGCCTGAAAAGAGAAGGAACGTTCACCGAGAGTCCTGGTGCGGTAACGAGGGATCTGGAGGAGAGAAGTGTCAGAAGAGGAGCGTAACTGTCTAAGAGGTGTGTAAAGGTTCAGGAGATCAGTGAGATAAGAAGGAGCAAGACCATTCAGGGACTTGTAACAGAGCAGAGAGAGCTTGTAGTCGATACGCTTTCCTTGACAGGAAGCCAGTGAAGAGATTCAAGCATAGGGGTAGAATGAGAGAATTTGGAGCACCTCAGTACAAGGCGAGCAGCATTGTTTTGAATTTTTTAAAGTTTAGCGAGAACAGTTTGTGGGCAGCCAGCAAGAAGGGAATTACAGTAATCTAGTCTGGAGAGTACGAAGGCAGAGATGAGAGTTTTTGTAGCTTCCTCGGAAAGAAGATGTCTTACAGATCCAATGCGCCGAAGTTCTAAGTAACAAGCACGACAGACAGAGGAAATCTGGTTTTGGAAGGAAAGAGTCTGATCAAGTGTGACGCCAAGATTGCGTACAGTGGTAGAAGTGTGGATAAGAGAGTTTTCTAACTGGATGGAAGTGGGGACAGAGTTTGCTGACAAGAGTTTCTTGGGTACAATGAAAATCATTTCTGTTTTACCATTGTTCAGTTGGAGCTTGTTGTTAGTCATCCATGATTTAATGTCAGCAATGCATGATTGTGTACGTTGAATAATGGATGGAAGCAGAGAAGGATCTGCAGACGAGTAAATCTGGTTGTCGTCAGAGAAGCAGTGATGGGAAATGCCATGATGAGAAACAATGTCGGAAATGGGTTGTGTATAAAGGACAAAGAGAATAGGTCCCAAGACAGAGCCCTGAGGAACACCATGCTCCAAAGCAGCTGAACGAGAAGAGAGGCCATTAACAGAGACAACTTGAGTGCGATCAGAGAGATAGGAATGAAACCACGAGAGTGCTGTGTCAGAGACGCCAAAGGTATGTTGAAGTCGAGATAGAAGTGTTTGGTGATCGATAGTGTCAAAGGCAGAGGACAGGTCTAGTAGGGAGAGAAGAGAGATCTGACCATCATCGAGAGCACAGAGAAGATCATTGACTATTTTCAGAAGAGCTGTTTCGGTACTGTGACCAGAGCGATAGGCAGACTGCAAAGGATAGAGTAGATTATTGCGGTCAAGGTGATCCTGGAGTTGGAGAAGAGCGATCTTTTCAATGATTTTAGACAAAAAGGAAAGGTTGGAAACAGGACGGTAGTTTTTCAGGAAAGTTTCAGGGTCTAGAGAAGATTTCTTGAGCAGAGGTCGAACGATAGCAGTTTTTAGTGCAGAGGGAAAGCAGCCTGAAGTGAGGGATTCATTGACAATAGCGGTGATGCAAGGCAACAGATCATCCATGACTGCAGATAGCAAAGAGGAGGGAAGGGGATCAAGCACACATGTCTTAATAGCAGTTTTCTGGATAACATCTTTAACCAGAGTGTCAGTCACAGGCTCGAAACCTGTAAAAGGATTGCCAGTAAAAGAGGCATAATGAACATCAGGTACTGGCACAGACTGAGAGTCCAGGCTCACTCGGAGAGTTCTGATTTTGCCAGTAAAAAAGTCACTAAATGTTTGGGGCAGATCAGAAAGACAGACAGAAGAAGGAAGTGGGGATGATTAGTGTATGAACAAATCTCAGTTTACTCCTGGCACCGTTCCTCCAGCCTACAGGACTCAAAAGTCAGAGCATTTGAAATGCAATAATAGTAAAATTGTTTAAAACTTTTTTGTCCCTATGTCTTTGAAACGAACATTAAAACCAAAACCAGTTATATTAACTTGGTATTTTGATCTATGTTCTAAAAAACATAAAGAGTGCTAGCTTAGTTTCTCCTCCTTATCAGGGAGGCAACGGCAGAACCCAAGCCGAGGACAGCTGTTTCGACTATATATATAGTTAGTGTTGTTGTTTTTTAACCCTTTCACCGCCAGCCTTTTTTTCAGCCACCCACCCCTTAAACTTAACTGGGTAGAGAAAATAATATATCTGCAATATTGAGAATTCCTCTGTGACATGCATAACATTAGGCTTATCCTTACCTCCCAAAATTAAGACAACAGGGTCTTCGGATAACAGGCCCTGATTTGATGCCTTTTAATGAAATGGGTGTTAAACCTTTGTGGTGTATAAATGCGACATTGGCAGAGAAAGGGTTAATGTCTTCTTCTTCTTCACTGTTATCTTTTTATGTGTTTTCCATTTTGTTCCTTCTTCCTCCCTTGGCTGTTCCTTTTTATTGGAGGCAGGGGGGATTTTTGTTTTTGAAATGTTGCTTTTCCCCTTTTCTTGAATTTATGGCAGTGACTTTACAATTCCCAAATTCCTTAATTGTCCCGTAGTTTATCTTACAAAATAATAAAGTTTCGTTTCGTTGAGTTGATATTCTTTAGTTTAAGTTCAGCTTTATTCAGTATTTAGTATTTGGTACATTATAGTCACAGAGGCGTCTGTGAAATTCGGGTTGCTCCCACCTGGAGAGCATGTCGCAGCCAGAGGTGCACCACACTTTTTTGGGGGGGCATGCAATTTTTGTGTGACTGAGGAAGGAAAGGGTGTGTGTGTTAATTTTGACCAAATGACAACTTTTTCGTTGCCACTGGGTTTAAAGTGTGCTAAGTGCATGGGCACACAGGACCTCGGTTTATCGTCTCATCAGAAAGACTCCACGTTCAAACCCTAAGGCCTAGTGCAGAGTGAGAGGAAAAATCCCCTGTACCCAGGCTTGAACTTGGGTTTATTCGACACAAGGTGAACACGTTACATCTGTGCCACTCTACACAGATTTGCGGTGGGTGTTTTTTTGTGGGTGTTTTTTTTTTGTCAGAAAGCTTTCACCACTAACCAGGGCCAGTTGCGCCAGAGCCTCAATGCTGTTCTTCTGCACATCGGGGTCTGTTGAGGAGAGCAGACGCACCAGCGGTTCCACTCCACCGTTGTCAAAGATGGTTACTTTGCTGGAGTACTCCGTTGCCATGAAGGAAATGGCCAGCGCCGCAAACTCGTTCACTACAATGTCCCCAACTGCATACAGAGGAAACGGTGATTCCGTTTTAACTCATTTGCATCGCAACGATTTTGAATTATCAAAAAACACTCACAAATCACTCCAGCCATACACACAAACAAAACATACATAAACAAAAGGAGAAATAAAGGAAGATCACTGGTTTTTACTTCAGGTTTAGACATAGGAAATCTGCTCAGTCCTCTCTTTTTGCTATTTCAATCTCTGATCTTTACTTTACTTTCTTTTATTTTCACTTGATAACGAGGATATTCCTTGAAACGTTGTGTTTTTCTCATATTAAAAAGGACAAAACAACCTGTTTAGCTTAGCATTTTTTTCTTTTGGTAGATCAGACTTTTTTTTATATATTGACTTCATATAGAGAAACTCTCCACACCAATTGGCTACCCCACAACAAGCCACTACAAAAGCAAAGTCAGAGGCAAAATTGTGGTCTAAGGGAGCAAAGCGAGTATAGAAGTGACCAAGATATGGTGTGCACACAGCTTACTTCCCTTGAAGCGAATGAGTTAATAATGGGCATGTACCACATTTTGCTGACTAGCAGGCACGTCATATCATAAGGCAAAATTGTGGTCTAATGGAGCAAAGCGAGTATAGAAGTAACCAAGATATGGTGTGCACACCATATGAATTAACAACTTGAATGAGTTAATAATGGGCATGTACCACATTTTGCTGACTAGCAGGCACGTCATATCATAAGGCAAAATTGTGGTCTAATGGAGCAAAGCGAGTATAGAAGTAACCAAGATATGGTGTGCACACAGCTTACTTCCCTTGAAGCGAATGCATCAAATTGACAGCTACCTATTAATTCCGGACATATATGGCCGGAACGACTTGAATGAGTTAATAATGGGCATGTACCACATTTTGCTGACTAGTAGGCACGTCATATCATAAGGTACGTGCACCCCCCAAAATGTTACAAAATTTTTTTATTTTTTTTAATACAAAATTCTTACTACATTATTGGTAATGTTATAAGGCCAGTGATGTACCGAGGATCAAAAAGTGATAGGACAAACTGTCCTGAGACGAGATAAATCAATAGAACAATGTCCTGGCTCATGCAGAAATCAACAAAACGAAGTGTGAGTCTTAAAAATGTAATCAGATACTAGTTTTGGCAGGGGAGAACACAACAGGGCATTTTCAATTTTAATAGGCCAATATCCTATGACCGGGGCCTCGGGACATCATTGTAAGGCACAAGGGTCTGGGTGGGGGGGGGGGGGGGGATATTATTATGTCTCTATCATCTGTACAGTAAGCCTTTACCTAGGTTACAGAAGCCAATAGACGATTTTTGGAGAAAAAAAAACTAGGGGAGAGCACTTCATGAAAATTAGAGTTAATTACCTCGACTTACTCAGTCAAAACCAAAGCAACAATGGCAGCGAAGCTTGAAACCACAGAATGCGAGTCAGCGACTTGCAAACTTTTTTTTAGAAAAATGAGGGGCGGCCATTATCCGCAAACCGATAGAACTTGCAAAATGTGATGTAAAAATATAGATTACATCAAATTTAGAATGACGCACGGTGTTCTAAGTGATGAAAGCCTACTCAAACACACGAGGCGAGAGCTAGGGATCTACCTGATGGTAGAGTAGCTTCCCCTGTTTGACCGATTGAATTAGGCAAGATCACTCCCACACACCATGAAATTACTCCCCTTAATTATTTCCGAACAATTCCTATTGTATCACATTGGAAACTAGTAAAGCTCTTCAGAGAAGCAGCTTAAGATTGATTGAATAAATATAAATACAATATGTACTCCATAACTAACTGTAAAGTCCAATGCATTAGCATACATATTATAATTCGATGGCTTAGAGTCAGACAAAATTTTACGACTCTGTTCTCTAGATAGTCCATTGACAGATGCATTTTATTGTAAACGACCTTATAAACGACTTCCTCTAAAACGCGACTTACTAATAACTTGCATAGACTTCGAGCAAAGGGAAACAACCAAAAAAAGACTTCCCAGAAATATAGGAAAAGCACAAAACCCCCTTTTTATATTATTTGGACGAGTCTGGAGGTGATTTTAATACAAGTTCTTAGTTTTGGCAAGAAGTTCAATACTACGTCAATTGATTTATCTAAAATAGTCTGCTTTGACTCCAAGCCATCGCATTATACTTCCTTCATATTATGAGCATTTTGGCAGTACTAAATACAAAATCAGTTTCACTGTGATTGTGTTTGCGCCTGATTTCTGCATAGAAAGGTTACCACAACGCTCGACCTGTAAAATTCTATGCTTGACAACAACAACCACAAAACAACAACTAACAAACAAAAGCTTACTCTCGGGCTGAAGAAGGGCGATCAGGGTTGGAACGGAGTCCTCCTTTTTCCTTAGGCAGCGTCTGACATCCTCTGAAACATTCATTATTTAAAGGGTATGGTCAGGTTCTTTTGGCTGAAAGATCGTTTCAAATCGGCTCTCAGCTAAAAAAAAATATGCTTTTGTTGACTACTGTAGGTTGATGAATAAAGTTTTCTCACCTTTTGTGGCTATATCTGGTTAGTCTCCAACTCATCTGGAGCGGTAATTGTAAGAATTTGTTGCCTGAAGCGCCGTGTTCGACAGGGCGACATTCAAGTTGAGATGTACTTCTGATTTTGTGTTTGTATGACGTTGTAGGGTTATCTCCCATAGCAAGTTTTGTAGTGTGTTGCGGTAGTAAGACATAAATAGCAGACAGCAACTTACAACAAAGCGTCCTCAATTCTATAAGTTTTTATTTCAATTAACAGGGATCTTAAAACGCAATGTGTTCGATGACGTAGGCAAAACTATGATGGAAGCCAGGAAATTAGGGGGTCTGCTATTCTACAGAAACACAAGATGATGAAAGTAGATAGAGAGTTGCAGAGTGACGACAACATTGGCTGTGGGTGTCCCTCCTGTTCATGTTTTCCACCCATTTTCGCAGCTGAGCTGAATCTTTGAAAGGAAACCTGTGAAATGTGTAATGACCTGGGTACTTGTTCTTCAAAGCACCCAACTGCAGAGCAAGCTCTAGTCGTTTTTAGTTGGACCCTGAAAAAACGTTGCTTTACTTTCGCAATCCAGTTCTATGTCGTCATTTCCACTTTCAACGCAACTCAAAGCCACGTCTAGCAGACAATTTTTTTTCTATTTCTGAACATCGTTTTATTTTTAAAAAACAGAAATCCAGAAAATTCAGCCTTTCAGTGCATTTATGGCATTTATTTTTGTTCATCTAAACAACACAATCAAAGCCAAGTGTTTCCGAAAACATTTACAACTTTAAAAAGAGCCAAAAATTACCCTTTAATGCTCACATTTCTTCAAATCATCCAACCTTTTGGTGTGTGTTTTAAATGAGGCATACATGATTATCTTAAAACAAGCGCGAAATCGCAATAGTTTGTGGCACGCGGTCTATTTTTACCACTCCAATCATGAGTTACCTCCCCTGGCTTTTCAATAATTTTAATCTGTAAACCAGAATGTTATCTCTGCACCATTTCGTAACTTTTTATATCTTTTGGAAAACATTTAAAACTATTTATCCTACTTATGCTCATCAAAAGAAGCACCGCATGACTCGTCGTGTCTGTTGTAGTGTCTGTGTTACGTATGTTTATTATTTTGTACGCTCTTAGAATACATCATTTTAAAGAGCGGCCTCAATTTGAAGTGTAGCCTCAATTTGAAGTGCGACAATTTTGTCAAAATGTGCGACAATTTTGGACCGACAGACCGACCGACCGACCGACAAAGTGAGTTATAGGTTTGTGGCTTGAGCCACAAACAATAATAATACAGTGAGAAAGTATGCTTGGTAATCTTACACAAGAAACAGTAGCAAAATATATCAAAAAGATTTATTTTTTTAATCAACATAACAAAATTATAAAAGATGGAAGAGTTGAATTGAGTTGTATGTTCTAATTCAATCATTAATGTACACTCTGTGTGTGTGTGTGTGTGTGTGTGTGTGTGTCTGTAAATGTGTGTGTGTGTGTGTGTGTGTGTGTGCCACTGTGTGCCACTGTGTGCCACTGTGTGTGTGTGTGTGTGTGTGTGCGTGTGTGTGCCACTGTGTGTGTGTGTGTGTGTGTGTGTGTGTGTGTGTGTGTGTGTGTGTGTGTGTGCCACTGTGTGCCACTGTGTGTGTGTGTGTGTGTGTGTGCGTGTGCGTGTGCGTGTGCGTGTGCGTGTGCGTGCGTGTGTACGTGCGTGCGTGTGTGTGTGTGTGTGTGTGTGTGTGTGTGTGAATGTGTGTGGGGAGTGGGGCGTGTGTGCCTGCGCTCAGTGCAAGTGTCAGTGAAAGTATGTAATTTTTATGCAAATTATTTTAACTAAATAAGTACCCATTTTTTTGTGGGGGGAGAATATGAGGGATAAGGGGGAAGGGGTGGTATATCTACTCTTGTACATAAGGATTTGGTTTTTATATGGATCATTTTAGTGAAATTGCAAAACGCTTAGAGGGATAATGGATCTCTTGTATTGCTGTGTGCCAAGCTAAATTTGGCCTTCGGGTGGTTGCTTCACTGATCTGTCTGCTGCTCATCCATTTGTTGATTACAAAAGAAAAAAAATATGTAGAAAGATGAAAAACTCTACATTTTCGTTTTTCAAAGAGTATGGAACAAAATATAGTTTTTTTCACATTTGCTCAAAATTCGATGACAAAGACATCCCGGATATAGGCGTAGATCATAGTGCAAACTGCCCAGTGGTAGACACATAGCAGGCAGTGAAGGGTTTAAAGGTTAAGCGCCAAAATAAAAATCTTAAAAAATAAATAAATAAATAACAGAAGCATATTATTTTTACAATTCCAGACAGCCTAAACAATGAAGCAGACCTGTTTACCCCTATTTTGCAAATTTGTAATTTCTGAGACAAAAAATAGTAATTTTGAAAAAAACACTAATCCAACGCGCGGACAAATCTTTTTCTTCACAAAACCCAAATAACAAGAAAACTATTTGTAATTATACAATTATATGCAAGAAATAGTGCACTGGGAGACCTTTAAACACATTTTTTAAACCATGTATTGGCCTTTTCTTTGGTGTCTTTCCATCAGACTTTGGATCATTTGACCTAGAACTCTCACCACGCGGTCGCTTTGACGCCACCTTGAAACGGAATGAAAAGAAATTGACGCGCGTTGTATGCTGGGAACTGGAATGACTTTTCACCGCATTGTTTCAAAAGCGTCACTTAACTGTAGTGGTGTGTTTTTTTCTCGTGTTTTTATTCCATCACCGTAATTATCGTAATTTGACTTTTGTTTCATAAAAATTACGGCAAAATCATAAAGGCAAACAGGTCTGAATGGTCTGAAATAAATAAATAAATAAATAAATCAGTAATAGAACTGCAAGAGGGGGTGGGTGGGCAGGGGAATAGACATAGCTCGAGATATTAAATATAAGAGATTTGGCATGGGAGTGTTTGCAAAATTATGTCAATGCGCGCGTTTATTTTGTCGCTATTAATTTATGTCCAATAGGCGCACAGCATAGTGCGAACGAATATAAACTAGTTATATTTTATATGTATGCAGACCTGTTTACCCTTATAATGAAAAACCCGGAGTTTGCCACAAAAAAAAACGGAATTTGAGAACAAAAACCGGAATTCACATGATCTGTACACGACTCGCGATAAAGCGGTTTCTTGTTCTTCTCCTTTCCGCGAACATCGGCGTCGATTTTCAATATTGTGATGATTTCTTGGCTCAATTTTGCCAGAAAAGTTTTATTAGTAAATTCAGTCACTAATTCTTAGTCAATTTTAGTATAAAACAAGCTGGAAAAAGCAAAATACCTGGAAATGTCCACGATGAGACAGAGAAAAATCACTCGGCCGCGGATCGGCGGATGCCAAGTTGCAACTCAGCGCCATCGCGATCACTTTTGACTTCATTTTCCGTTCAAAACTTCAAAATTCTCACATCATCGTATTTTCCAGTGATAATATAATCTAAATTGACTCATTTCAAGCCCTAATTACAATCTCTACCATTAAAAAAACTGCCTGGAAAGCTCTTCGAATCGACAGTAAAAGTCTGGCCGCCATTTGCTCAGTCCCGAAATAGATCGACCAAAATAAAAACATTATTTCACCCCTTTAACCAATGAAAATGCAGCATTTAATGCATGTGACGTCAAGCACAACCCCTTTTCTGATGACGTAGCGTGTTAGGTACACGTTTCGGTCAACCCTTGTGTCTTTTCCTACGAACGGAAACAAATAATAGACGTTTTTTCGAAATCCCGGAATTTTCAGCGTTCACCCGGAATTTACTATTTTACCCGGAATTTTAGCAAATTTCCAGAATATTTCCGGCTAAACCGGAATGGTAAACAGATCTGATGTATGTGACGTGCTGCACGGAAATTATCCCGTACTTGAGGACACAATAAATTATTTGATTGATTTGATCGATTGATTGATGGATTGAAGCCGTGAAAAAGGGGCTCACGGTTCTGGCACATGACTCCCAGGGCCATGGCGGCGTGGCGGCGCACCGTGGTGTCCTCCCCTTGCATCAGGTGCAGCAGGGGGTCCACCGCCTGCAGTTCCAGCAGCAGCTTCTTGTTCTCGTCACCTGGGGCGGGCAAAAAACATTCCATCATTAACTCATTCGCATCGCTCAACGATTTTGAATCACATTATTTTTCTGACTATAAGGCGCATCCCCCAAAATTTTACACAACATTCAGATTCTTTCATTATATTTTCTTACTATTTTAGTACAGTGGAACCTCCCTTATAAGACCTCCCATTATAAGACTCCCTCCCATATAAGACCTACTTCTTTGAGACATTGTCCTTCTTTGGAAGTATTAAAATTACCTCCCTTATAAGACCCCTCCCTTATAAGGCCTCATTTTAGATGCTTTTTGAAGGTCTTATAAGAGAGGTTACACTGTAGTCATATTATAAGGTGCAGGGGTCTCAGTCTGGGGGGAAAAGTATCGCCGTATAGTCCGAAAAATACGGTGTTAAAAAACCTCACAAATCACTCCAGCCGTACACACAAACAAAACATACATCAACAAAAGGAGAAATGAAAGAAGATTACGTGTTTTTAACTTCAGGTTTAGACATAGGGAAGTAGTGGGTAGATCATACTATTTTATATATAGACTTTATATAGAAAAAACAACTCTCTACACCGATTGGTTACCCCACAACAAACCACTACAAAAAGCAAAGTCAGAGGCAAAATTGTGGTCTAAGGGAGCGAAGCGAGTTTAGAAGGGACCAAGGTATGGTGTGCACACAGATCTACTTCCGTTGAAGCAAATGCTTCAAATTGACAGCTATCTATTAATTCCGGACATATATGTCCGGAACGACTTGAATGAGTTAATCTCTGTTAGTCAGTGAGAGAGAAACAATTCCGTTTATGATAGTTAACTCCTTCGATACATCACTGCCTTAGACAAACATCATTACTGGCCTGGGGGTGCCTAGAATATAAAAACAAATAACAGATAAGAAGCGCAACAAAACTCAACACTGTCAATGATTCAGTTTTGACAACATTACTGGTTGATGCAAGTGTATGTTTTTGCTTTCTGATCATGGTTACTTGCATTGTAATCAGAATCATTACTCAGTAGTCTCCTTATTACTATCACTGTTAATGAAAACATATTGGAGTATTTTCTGAGGCTTGCATAGAGCCGATTTGCTTTGACATTTTCAGCATTTAAAATTGAAATAGAAGAGTGGAACGAAAGCGGGAAGAGTGATGAATAAGTGACTCGAAAAACGTGGTTTTGATTTTTTTTAAACATGGATTTAGACAAGTTTTAGACTCAGAAATCGCTGTTCCGAGAATACTCGGAATTAGGCTCACAACAAACCACTACAAACCACAGAATCATTACTCAGTAGTCTCCTTATTACTATCACTGTTAATGAAAACATATTGGAGTATTTTCTGAGGCTTGCATAGAGCCAATTTGCTTTGACATTTTCAACATTTAAAATTGAAATAGAAGAGCCAAACATAAGTGGAACGAAAGCGGGAAGAGTGATGAATAAGTGACTCGAAAAACGTGGTTTTGATTTTTTTTAAACATGGATTTAGACAAGTTTTAGACTCAGAAATCGCTGTTCCGAGAATACTCGGAATTAGGCCCTGACTGGCGTTCTTCTGTTCCGAGTATACTCAGAATTCGTCCAGAATGAGTCAATCCATGAAAAAGAAACATCCATGATGGAGATGATGGGACTTAAGAGAGGCACTAGCCACACCTACCCTACCAACGCAAGAGCATTATTATGCCAAGCTTGTACCTGTGGAAGCGTGTGCTGTGTTAATCATTTAGTCCATTACAATATATGCCATATTGCTGTTGCTGCCTTTTGATTGGATCAATGACAACAGTAATTTTACTGATAAACAGTTTGAGTCTCATATGTAGTGGTGTGAAGAAAAAAAACCTGTTAGCAGATTCATTACAGATTTGATGTAAAAGGCTCAGCAAAAGCTCTGTACTGTCATCACCTTAAAAAGACTTATGTAGCAGAAGATTGCATTATCTGCACTAAACATACACAATTTGTGCGCATATGCACACACACACACACATGCACACACACACATATACATAAACACGCACACACACACACACACCACACATCTCACACATGCAAACACATTCACCCATACCCACGACATACACTACCACTCCCAGCAATACCCTCCCTATAAACACACACACACACACACACATACCGTGATACAGACACACAGTGACACACACACACACACACACACACACACACACACACACACACACACACGCGCGCGCACACACACGCACACACACACACACACGCGCACACACACGCGCACACACACGCGCACACACACACACACATCGCATCACCAACATCACTGACATTTGTCGACAAATTTGTAGATAGCTGCACAGGCCTTGGATTGCACGTCTTCCTCGGGGCTGCTGAGCATCAACACCACTGTGGCCGCCTGTCGACTCTCCACCAGCAAGGGATCAAACTGCAGCATGGTTGATAAGAATAAAAGATCATGACAAAGAAAGAAAAAAAAACACATGCAGCCCTGAAAGTGGAAAATCTTGTCCACCAGCCTTTGGCTGGTAACTTATTATTTTTACCAGCCAAACCAAAAGTATTACCAGCCAAACCACTTTGCCAATCAGTGACGAGTTTCGAGAACAGATTGAACACTTCATTTTGTAGGCCTTGTCGTCAAAGAGAAGCCACGAAAATTCTTTCTTTCATTTTGGTAGAACAGTTCGTGTTTCACTCTTACCCTTTTTGGGTGACTGTTGCGATGCCTTTGAACTTGAACTTGAAGCCGAAGAACGTTTCATTTTGAACATGCACTGGCTGGTGAGCATGCAAATTGTGCATCGTATTTCCAGTGTGTGGGAAAACATGGATTGGGAAAGGAATCTCGTGCGAGAAAGAACATCGTTTTTTGCCCACTCGCATTTGGCGGGTGAAGTGAATTATAAACTCGCCAATTTTTTTTTTCCACTCACCACTTTCAGGGCTGATAGGAGAAGGAAAGGAAGAGGAAGATGAGACGGAAAGAACAAGAAGATGAGCAAGAAAAACAAAAAAATAAAGTACAGTAGAATATTATAACAACAAAATAAGAAGAAAAAGTCAAGCTTAAAAAAAATTCAACAACAGGAACAAGCAAGTGTATGTGTGTATGTGTGCGTGCATGCACACATGTGTGTGTGCGTATGTGTGTGAGTGTGTGCGTGTGTGTGTGTGTGTGTGTGTGTATGTGTGTGTGTATGTGTGTGTGCATGTGCATGTGCGTGTGCGTGTGTGTGTGTCAATGTTAGTGTTGCTCACGCTTGTGAGTGTCTGTGGAGAGAGGCTTACCACATCCACTGGCGGTGGCTTTTCATCCTTTTTCATCTTCTTCCCCATTGTTGTCTACTTTTCTGCAATCAAAATCCAAGTCTTAAAATATCTTATCTTCAACAAGATGAAGGTAGATGATAAAGAAGGCGAGGGGGGGGGGGGGGGGGGGGAGGAGAGAAGAAGATCACTTACTCCCAAATTACATATTTGATTACATCATTATTTCAAACTATTTGAAGAACACCACCAATACATTATACAATAAGCTTCTTCTTCTCCGTCTTCTTCCTATTGTATGTACGATGTTTATCCTGCCCCATGCCCAAAATCTTCGTTTAGACTGCAATTGGTGCACAGGATGCATGCTATGTGAGTTTGTGTCATCCATTCCACCGGCACAACATGGCCTACTCCTATTGAATAGTGGAATGGGCTTTAATGTGTGCGCAATATCTTTATGTATGCGTTCGCACACAGGACCTCTGACCTCTAGATTGGCTTGATCTAGACAATAATAACATCATTTTAACCAAATATGCTTGATTTTAAATATTCATGCTGTGGTAATGTGGGATGATGTACTAAAATGTGTGATATTAGCGATGTGCCACATTTAATGGATCATTCTGGTACCCTCAGGAAAAAAAGGACTAAAAAATGAGGGGGGGGGGGGGGGGTCGGCTCCATTCGCTAAAGGGCCTAAGCTGCAGCATAGACATAAAGGTGTTTAGGTTTTAGTGACCCAGCCAGCTCGTGCCCGCTGATCGGGTTTGAGCGTGATGCTGAATCCTGGAAACAGGGTGTAGAGGGAGGGGTTGAGTTGGGGAGGGTCAGGCTGATGTGTTTATTGATCATCAATTCGATGATTCACCTGCACTGCTGACAACTCTCTCTCTCTCCCCCCGATTCTTAATTGACAGTTTCTGTGCAGTAATTGAACTGGCAATACAAAATGCATTCCCAGTCTAATTGTACTGAAATAAATAAATATTCTGCACAAAATAATTTTGAAAATCACTCAATAGGCCTCCTTCGAAGTCAGAGTGTGGCTGCCCACATGGCGAGGTAATCAAAAACGGTCACACACGTAATGTTCTCATCTCTAACTGGTGCATTTGTACCATAGTGTTCAAGTGCTTTGGCTGTTGGGATGATCCCTGAAGTCTTTAAGCCAGGATAAGACAACAAACTCAATAGGCTATCAACTCTACTTCGTAAAAACTAAACAAGTTCAAAACGAACACTTAAAATCTGTCAGGATCAGGATCAGGATCTATATGTCTCAGGTGCCAATACTGGAAAAGTCTAGGACTAGGAGGGCGCATGTACCTACACAAAAAAACATAGAAAGAAATAGTGCGTCTTGCTGGAACACGGTCAGGTCAGGTCAGATCTTCAGGGCAGCCAGGCCTCGCGGCCTCTTGATGTGCCCTATCTCTTGATTGTTTGTTATTGTGGTTTTGTTCATTAATCAGATTGGCACCGCTGTGGCGCTTTTTGAACTATCATTGTCGTCTTAATCATAATTGTATTTAAAAACATTAATTTTGGGGTCACTATCTAGGTTTTTGAAATGGTTAATGTTGGAAGCAAGTTTAGTTTGTGCAGGGAGATTGTTCCAGTGCTGGGTGACTATTAGTAGGTATGTGAAGAAAAAAAAATATGTAAGCAAATCTCACAGTAGTTGCTATGAAGTGAGATAAAAACAATTAACTTGCTGTAAAAATGCGTTTTCTGTCAATAACTGGCGTGATTTATCGAAACATTGGTCTATTTCTTCATACAATGCCGATACAAGGCTGAAGAGACATTTTTGTTGCAAATTCCTTCCAAGAATCAAGATGATTGAAAGTTCCACAAAACTCGATTAATTTACAGAAAAATAAGCATTCAAAAGTCGAGTACTGCCTGTAGAAACTATGCATATGTTTTTATAAGAAAAAACACTTCAAATATTTGGGTTTTCATGATACTGGTATTTGAATCGGACAGAAACTATTTTCGCTTTAGTAATGGCGTCTTTCCATGACGTCATCTCGCGAGACAGGCTCGCGCAGTAGCAGACATTTTTGTTCCCCAACGATTTTCAAAAAGTTTAAAACCACAAAAAAATATTGTGTGCAACATCGTAAGCTTAAATTTATGGCGTCGAAGCAAACATTAGTGATTTCCTGATAAAGTTAGTAGTGTGGAGCAAAGCATTGTCAGATTCAGCGTTTGACGATCGTTTCCACTTTGCAAGGGAAACAAATACCATCGTCGCTACTATTAGAAAAGACCCACTTCCAGCAACAAGCAGTGGAGGGGGAGGAGGAGGGGGAGGAGGAGAAATCTCGTTTTAATGGTCAGTTGGCGCAGGCTCAGATGGAAATCTGATCAGAGCTAAATGTTTTGTATTTGCTGGAGCGAGAAACTTTTCGGCTGGGAGTGCACAGCAGGATTTTCAATGTGGCCCTCAGCTACTCATTATTGAACAACAAATGCACATTATTTGCCAGTTGTTAGTAATATTACACACTAAAACCTACAAATGTGCTAGAGTTGGTTCCTGCCGATGTACCACGATGCAGATGCAGATTCAAACAAACCAGTGTACACTGACAACAGTCTCACTTCAAAGATGGATGTTTAGACGCGTTGCTAAATGACGTCATCAATTTATGAGCACAGCCGCATGTGCGCCATGCAGTTGGTTACCGTATGAAATATTGTCACCGAGAAATCCTTCTTCTTCGCTTTGGGGCCCACGATCATTCTGGCACCCTCAGGAAAAATAAAGATTGATACAAAAATAAAGACTAAAAAAAGGGGGGTCGGTTCCATGTGATAAAGGTATAATAAAGGGCCTAAGCTGCTGCATTAACATAGGGGTGTTTGAGTTGTAGTGACCCAGCCAGCCAGGGGGAGGGGGGGGGGGGGGGGGAGGGGGAGGCTGATGGGTTTATTGATGATTCCCTTGCACCGCTGACCCCGCTGGGGATGACAGCAGTGAAGGAGCAGAGGTCGTCCTGCCACTCTTTGATAGTCATTGGGAAGAATGCGTTTGATCGGTATTTTTGATCGGCGTTTGCGGCATTGTAATCTTTTGATTTGTAGGATGTGGCCACGTCGCTGCCGAGGAGGAAGAGACTCCAGCTTGGATTGGATGTAGTAGGGCCTGTCGCAGTCAAAAAAGTCGCTCGTTCAAATAAATCGCCCACTACTATGAGAGTGTGTATTTGCAACATTTTGCGACATTGAGCATAAACCACAAATTTCACTTTTTTCTAGGGTTAGGGTTAGGGTTAGGAAAATGGTTCAAGTAAAGAAAGAGTGAAAAAAGTGAAATTTGTGGTTTATGCTCAATGTCGCAAAATGTTGCAAATACACACTCTCATAGTAGCCGGGCGATTTATTTGAACGAGCGATTTTTTTGACTGCGACAGGGCCTAGTAGTAGTAGGGGTAGGGACTAAATAAGCTGTCAAGCTTTTGGGCAGTCCCATCGTGTTATCAAACTTGAATATAATATATATCTTTGATCAAATGGTGCCAGTGCACAGCGCCGGTGTTTATCTTGTGCAGCATGGAGAGTCTGGTCCTATAGGGAAGACGGGGTAAAAAGTGCATGGGCGGGTAAGAAGCCCACCCCAATTATCTCATGAAATGAAGCAAATTTCAGTCTCATTTTGCCCATGAGACGAGCTATGTCTAGCATTCGTCTCATGGGCAAATTTGACTGAAATTTTCTTTATTTCATGAGATAATTGGGGTGGGCTTCTTACCCGCCCATGCGCTTTTTACCCCGTCTGCCCTATCAAATACGAAACCATAGTCTAACGCTGTTTGTTTTCCGTCCTTAGCTCCGTCCGCCGGTCTGTCTGGCCATCCTACCGTCCACTAACTATCTTTGTCCACCACACAGGCAATTCATTGGAACCACCCTTTTCTTGACCCTACAGTCTCTCTTTCTCAGTGGCGTAGGAACGTTTTCAAGCGGGGGGGGGGGGGGGGGGCGGCCGCGGCCGGGATTGCCAACAAACCGGAGGGAGGGGGGGGGGGGGCGCAAGCGCATGGACAAGGTGGATGGATCATATGTCTTAGTAAATGCTACACTTGAAAACACGTTATATTGTTATTTTTAACCATAATCATAATCAACAATAAAAAAATCTGTGAATGAAAGAAAACATGATGTGAACAAAAAGACATAAAAAATACAACCATGCTTGGGGCGGGTCACACACACACACACACGCACACGCACACACACACACACACACACGCACGCACGCACGCACGCACACACACACATACACACACACACACACACACACACACACACACACACACACACTCACACACACACACACACACACACACACACACACACACACACACAGTAATAAGTTCATTATTATTCAGCATTAGAATATTAGATACAGTTTGTCTATTTGTAGCATTTGACTGAAAAAGTTCACAGTTTTTGCGGACTTCGTTATATGCTGTACGTACACTACATTTAAATAGGAAATGAAACTCATGTTCAACAGTATTAATAGAACATGCCTTGCATATACTATCAATGTCAGATTCTTGAGGGTAGAATACCAGATTTTATTTGCAAATAGACCAAGGGTTCTAGTTCTGAATCTACACAACATGTCTCTATGCCATTTATGTGATACAACTAATAAATATTTTTTCAGGCTGCATATTACTATTAAATTCAAGAAACCAGTCATACTTATCATTTCCTTCCATATGAGAATGCCAATTCCGTTAAAATATGCAAATTAATCTATCTTTAAGTTCTGAAAGAAAAAACTTTATCATTTCCTACTTCCTGATTGTACCAAACTAAACCAAACCCATTTTCTGTTACAAACTTTTTAATCTTTGTCACCCAGTTGCATTTCCCCGAGCCTGCAATAACATCTCATACGCTTGTCTGCATAACCTAGTCAGTGGTAATTTTAGTAATCTTACCCAGTACCTAATGCATTTTATTTGCGATCGTATATAAAGAGGGTAGCGTCCTGATTCTGCATGATTATACTATTCTGTTTGATGAGTGAACTGGGACATTTTGGAAACGCTTAACTGCAAACGTATGAACTCTTTCCATTGATACATTATCATATAATATAGTCCCCAAATCTCTTAAGCATATGTTACCATGGGTTCAATTTGTGAATCAAAAAGTTTCCAAAATAACGTCAGTTCGATTGAATTCAATTTTCGTAAAGAAGTTAGCATTTGCTTTACACCTCCCCCCCCCCCCCCCCCCCCCCCCCCCCCCCCCCCCCCCCTTTTTTTGTTTTGTACGCTTCAGTCCATCCCAAAGTAAAACTTAATTTAGTAGTAAATATTAATCCTAAACATTTATACTCATTTGTTACTTTCATTTCTAACCCCCTATACCACAACTTCTCATGCCTGGAGAGATAACCGCCCATTCTAATCTAAAGACCATAACTTTCGTTTTGTCTAGCACAACTATAGTTGCCCTTTATGTGCTTCCATTTTAAAATTGTTAAGCTGAATCTGCAGACCTATGACTGTATCAGACAGGAGGATAACATCACCTGCGAACAACATGAGAAAAATTTCAACATCGTTTCAGTGGAATCATCTGTATGCCATGTCTACCTGCTTTACTTATCTCAATTGCCAATTCGTTAATAAAAAGTGAAAATAATTGTGGGCTTAACAGACTCCAGGTGGGAGCAACCCGAATTTCACAGAGACGCCTCTGTGACTATAAAGTACCTAATACCTACCCCCCAAAATACCCCTGTTTAACACCCCGGGGACAACTGAAGAATTCTGAATACAAACCTTTATCATGGACGCAAGATAAGACTGAATTATAGATTCCTTTAAGTGCTTTGTACATTTTGCTGTTAACTTCTGCTTTTCTTAGAACGTTCCACAAGACATTTCGGTTTACAGAGTAAAATGCTTTCTTGAAATCAACGAAAGCAACGTAAAGTTTAGAGTTTTGAAGAAGATATTTTTATTTTTTCTTCCTTCAGTCTGAGCCGAGTCGGGCATACTACTCTCAACACATTTCAACAGGAAGATGTGAAGATAATAAACCATCACCAACACACAAATAACAAATTTTCAACAGCTCATCTGATACAATGAAGTAGTCGATGACACTGCATCCTTGGGATGCCACAAATACGTGAACTCACCATCAGCATCCTTCTTGCATGAACCATTAACTATGGCAAGATCAAACAAATAGTAACATTCTAGTAACTTACTTACCAAAATTATTAACGACATTGTCTTTTGAAGAACATGTTACACACTCACTCCCATCATCCTCCCACTCAATCATCAGTCATAACATTCCACATAATTATATCTTCCACATTCACTTGCTCACTCCCAGTTCTGGCATGCATGTCATCACACACCATCATGTACACATCATCAGTATCAATACAACCCGAAGGATATTATCTTCGAGTAAGTGAATGCCGTTTTTCAAAGTAGTGTCACTATACACAGGGCTTCCTTCGGGAGCAATGTAGCAAGACACAAAAATCATATCTTTTTTAACAAATCTTTTTTTATTCGAACAGCAATGACGTTATCATATTCTAGTTTGATTTCCTCAATATAGTCAGCAAAACAGTTGATCAGAAAAACAACGCCATCTGATAGAGTTTCTACCGTGATGTGAGAGTAGTCTAGCAGGAGCACAGAATAATATACAATTGTGAAAAACGTTATTTAAATCAAACGATCTATCAACTAGAGCGTTAAGACGCTAAATCACCAACCGCGCGGCAGCGTTTTCGGCTCCAGTGACCTTGGCCTTTGACCCATGACCTTCATTATCGAACTTGGCATAGATCTCTCCATTACCTACCCGCATGCAAAATTTGAGCATCCTAAGTCCATCCGTTCAAACGCTAGAGAGGATACATACAAACATACAAACATAGTCCGCCTCAGACACGAGTGAAAACATTACCAATCCGCTCTCTACGATCGCGGTTGGTAATAAATGTCTCCGTCAAGCACACAAAATCAAAGGAAGTAATATATGCAACAAATGAAACGTCATACAATTTCTTCATCAAGTTTTTAACGTTGTAGTTTAAAAAGGAATTTAGGCCATGCAGTAGTTTGAGGGTTTGTTTCATGTCATTTACTAAAAGAACGCAAATTTCTGTCAAAAGCAGTGCTCTGGGTTTTTTGGCCACCTGCACGCATAAACTCGTGCAAACCGGGTTTCAGTCGTTTGGGTTTCTCCGCACCCCACCCCCAGCATGATAATTACGAGATTGAGATCCAACACCACAGAGGTTAAAAATGGCCGAAGCCATTATGGGACATTACTTTTTATTTAGTTGGGGCGGTTAAAAATTTGTGGCCACCACTCTTCACTGGCCGCGCGTTGTTTGTCGTGTGTTGTGGTGTGTAGCTTGCTGCTGATTGGATGAATGAAAAACTGGATTGTCAGTAGGGGAATCCCCTTCTCTGCTCCAGTACCACCAGGCAGGGGCTGATTTTTTTTGTTCATTTTTGTTATTCCTAAACTATTCAATGGATTTAAACTAAATTTGGTGATCATCTTTGTCTATCTATTAGCTAGTTGTCAAAACAGTTTTAAGTCAGTTGTGTGGTTAGTGTGTGAGAACATGTTTTATTAAATAAATTACCCGCGGAAAACTGTTGAATAAAACATGGCCTTCCTTTTTACCCACTTTCTCTACCACTAATAATATTTGAATGATGTCCTTTGCTTTTTAAAGGTAAAATACAAGCCTATCTGGAACCAGTGCTAGAGAATAGTTTGTAAGTTGACTATTTAAAGCTCAGGACGCGGACAAATTTACATTATTTTTTAATTCAGAAAGAAATCCATACCACAGAAGACGGCCTCTTGACCGATCTATTCCAAAGCTTAATACTGAACTGTATCGTAATTCTTTTGTACCTTCCACTACCATCCTTTGGAACTCATTACCAGATTCGATTAAAAACAGCACCTCTTTAAGTCAAGTAAAGCGATATTTATGTGCTAACGATGCTATTGTACCAAATTTCTATTATTTTGGAAACCGAAGAGAACAAATCATACACTGTAGGCTGCGCTTAGGAATAAGTGATCTGAACAATGATCTACATAGCCGTCATCTAGTCAACAGTCCGCTCTGTCGTTGTGGTGTTGCCCATGAAAATGCTGAACACTATTTACTCTCTTGTACGTTGTTTCAAATCGCTCGTTCAAATACAATTCTAACTTTACCTAATGATTACACCCAACCAGAAATTCTTTTGCATGGAAATTTAAATTTACCAAACAAAATAAGCATTGCTATTTTTGAAACAGTCCACAGATTTATTCGTGAGTCTAAAAGATTTCAGTAATGATCTCCTTGCTTTTTGTGTATTATGATTACTAAGTTAAAACTCTGTAGTACATGTGGGTATGTATAATGTATCAGTGCATGAACTTCTTTCTGTTGATAGATGTTTCATGACCCTTACAATTAGTATTTGATTCACTTCACAGCTTTGTATTCCCCATCATCTTCATGATGTTGTTGTTTTTGGTTGTTTTTTTTAAAATATATTCTGAATGTTATCTGTTTTCGTTTCGTGTATATGTTTAATTCTTTTTTTCTGTGCTTTAAGTATATCACAAAGTTTTGATTTATCTTTTTTCCGAATGTTGGTTTCACGAAGGATTCAAAATGTATATCCTTATTTTCTCTAATTGTTTTAAACATCCTTTTGTGCTTACCAGCCGCCATGCTAAAATTTATATGAAGTAAAGTGGCACAGCTTTAAGCTTTAAGCTTGTTGTTGCCGTTATGTTTGTTTAATATTTGTTTAATGTGCATTTGAAAAATAAAATACAAAATCATTTAAACCAAAGTATCTTCAAGTTCAACATCTGATTCACATCACTTTAATTACGGGGGATTACGGGGGGATTACTCTCCACTAAAAACAACAAAAATGTTCAAATTGGGGCCACGATTCTGCGTCCGGGGGTCCTACTTTGACCCCAGATATCTCTGCTTCGGTGATGAATTCGCTAAAAATTTAAACTGTGTGTGAAAATATAAAGATTTACAACAAGGTTTGATGTAAAATACTACTAGGTTATAAAAAAACAAAAACGATTTTTGATGAAAATCCTGGTAGTACTGGCCCCTTAACCTTCGCCGGATATCGTCAGACTACACAGTCACGATGAGACGGGTCTAATAGACCCATGTGGCGGTGTATTTTTACTCTATGAGATAAGTAGTCCTAACCGGAAGTAGTCCTAGCGTAGCCAATCAGAATCGTTTGTTTGTCCGCCATTGTGAATTTTACGGATTATGGATTTATGGACTTTGTACATCGATTTATCGGCAAATATGTAGATTTACACCCTCCTGCTCTATTTTTTGGTTCTTTCCGTGGTTAGGGATAGGGTTAGGGTTAGGGATAGGGTTAGGGATAGGGTTAGGGTTAGATGGGTACAGTTCGCATGCGAGAGGTAGATATTTAATGACAGGTACTTATTTAACACCCAGACTCGTCAAAGAAGCACTCGGCTGATTAGTCCTATTCCGACGTCGCGGGTCAAGGAGACCCAGTGGGTGTTGTCATAGCGCGCGCGAGCAGGCTAGCCAATTTTCCATCTTCACCGCTGCTTTTCCGGAAAAAATAATGGCAGCTGCAAAGAGAGTGCTGACGCTCGCTTTGTCGGATACCGGGCAAGTAATGCCATGTGTGATAATAACAAACAATATAATTGCATTTTTTCGGTAAAGAATAGTGAAAGTCTGTCTGAAATAAATATGATATAAATAGATGGTTTAGCATGGCTACGTTGTAATTATCAAGACACGTGGACATCACGCGCAGCAGTCGGTGTGCCTCACTGAACTGTGATGACCTCTGCGGTGTCAGAGTAGATTTTGACCCCTTCTAAGAAAAAATATTTTCGGGACACTGACCGAATTCTCTCTCTCTCTCTCTCTCTCTCTCTCTCTCTCTCTCTCTCTCTGCGTTTGCGTATGCAAGCACACACACACACACACAGACACACACACACAGAGATAGACACACACACACATGCACACACGCTCACACACACAATTGTCTAAAATCATTTATGTGAAAAGGCATGAAATTGAAGATCACACACACAAACACACACACACACACACACACGCACACACACACATATATACATACATACACGCACGCATGCACGCACGCGCGCGCGCACACACACACGCACGCGTGCACACACACACGCACATACATACACACACACGCATGCACGCACGCACGCGCGCACACACGCACGCGCGCACGCACACACACATATACATACACACACACGCATGCACGCACGCACGCACGCGCGCACACACACACACACGCACGCACGCACGCGTGCACACGCACACACACATACATACATACATGCACGCACGAGCGCGCACACGCACACACACGCACGCACGCGTGCTCACACACGCACGCACACACACGCACGCACGCGCGCACACACACACACGCACGCGCACGCGTGCACACACGCACGCACACACACATTAATTCAATTCAATACAACTTTATTCATGCATTATACACACACACACGCGCGCGCGCACACACACACACACACACACACACACACGTGGACATGCACACACACTCACACACACATATACATACATACACACACGCACGCACGCATGCGCGCGCACGCACACACACACACACACACGCACGCGCGCGCGCACACACACACACACACGCGCACGCACAAACGCACGCGCACGCACACGCACACACACACACAAAACAACCGGGTCTACTGGACCCGCCCCGTCGGAATAGGAATAGACACCATTTCGGCTCTTTATCTAGTAGGCCTATGGGTCTGACAGACCCGTGCCATCGGGACTGTGTAGTTAAAATTGCATCGTCAGCCTACCCATTCACATTTTAACATAGACACATGAAATTTGGCTGGAATAAAGGCAACGAGTTCTTGAAAGATACCTAAATGTCAGTTTCATAACCGTATCTTTAATAGTTCCGGAGATATAGTAACTTTTATGCCTCTCTGGGTCCAATAGACCCAGGAAGCACGGTGAAGGTTAAGTTGACCCCGTTCTTTTGAGATCAGTTGATTACGCGCGCCCGTGTTGGTCTAGCTTTGTGTTGAAGTGACTGACACGGAGTGTGTCGTCACTGCTTGTACTGGCATCGTTGTCATTGTTGTTGTCCACGTGGCCAAGACTTGGCCGCGTATGTTCGTGGGTCAGGCCGCTTCGGCCCCGCAGTAAGACGTACACGGTCTCACAAAGTAGACAGATTTGTTGTCCTTTCTGGCCTGTGCCGCGATCTCCGCCTGTCTGTGGGTCAAATCATTTGCTCTAATATTCCCTATAGGGGAAGACGGGGTAAAAAGCGCATGGGCGGGTAAGAAGCCCACCCCAATTATCTCATGAAATAAAGAAAATTTCAGTCAAATTTGCCCATGAGACGAATGCTAGACATTAACGCTCGTCTCATGGGCAAAATGAGACTGAAATTTGCTTCATTTCATGAGATAATTGGGGTGGGCTTCTTACCCGCCCATGCGCTTTTTACCCCGTCTTCCCCTATGCATGGACACTACTAAATATAGAATCCGTGCTATATGCAACTGATCTCGATTCGTCAAAATACCAAGTTTGTAATTCCAGTTCTTGAACTTGATAATCATGGGTCGTGGTTCGTTGTTGATGGCCCACACGATGTGCACGCACAATATCATCGTAGTCCAAGTTTTACCCCGCCCTCCTCCACACTGTTCAGTACAGCGAGAGAGAGAGAGAGAGAGAGAGAGAGAGAGAGAGAGAGAGAGAGAGAGAGAGAGAGAGAGAGAGAGAGAGAGAGAGAGAGAGAGAGAGAGAGAGAGAGACCCCCCCTACACTTACTGACACACACACACGCGCGCGCACACACACATGCGCACACATGTTCGCGCTTCCGCATAATCGCATGTACACGCCTACATTCACACACACTGACACACACACAGTCATATGCACGCGCACACACGCAAAGCGAAGAAGAACACACACACACGCACAGCGCATGCACACGCCTACATTCACACACACTGACACACACACAGCCATATGCGCACACACACACACACACACACATGCACACGCACACACGGACGCGCACGACACACACACGCGCGCACCCCCCCCCCCCCCACACACACACACACAGACCCCCCCCCCCACACACACACACACACACAGACGTGACATGCGCACACATGTTCCCCACAAAGCGAAGAAGAACACGCACACGCAAAACGAAGAAGAACACACACACACACACAAACACACAGTTAGCGACACATCGACGCGCATACATAAACATGTCCATAGGCCATATTTCTTGGTCTTTGTCCTATATTTAGGTACACAAGCATGAAACACACGTGCGTGTTCTTATTCTGCCAATGGCACGGACCTACATCTAAAGTTCGTGGCCAATGGCGAAAGGAGTTTTCTTTTGAATTCCTTCGTGTATTTACCCAACCAGCCCAACGCGACACATACACACGAGTCCAAAACAACGAGGAACCAACAACACTACCACGTGTTATGACTGACTGTGCGCATGCGTGACTTCATGGGAGTGTTATGTTACAAAGAATGTCATTGGTTAGTGGTTTCATTTTAACCAATGAACGGTTTCTTCCCCCACCACAGACTGACGCTCTTTTCGTTTTGCGCGAAGACATTTTGACGCAGCACAAGGTGGAGGTAAGTTTGTTCTGATACAAAATAATTTTTCTATTATTCTCTTGTTAGTTCACGGAATTGCTAATGCTTGTCAATTTACAAAGAATAATGTATGTACTGTTAGAATTTGTCCACATTCAGTCTGTTATAGGCGATGTTTTAAAGAAATCGTATTTGTTTGGAAGTGGGCTGGTCCCGCATCGCGCATGGCATGTCATCTCTTCGCAAAGGCTGCAATGTGTGGAAACAACACGTGTTGAACACGACAAGCAAAGTAAGACAGAAAAAAAAACCCAAACACTGTACACTTAACTTCAAATGTTATAATATATTGTATATATCATTTTGGTTTTGTATTTATTGGTATTGTACTAGAGATTAATATTGTTTAAGTCGTTGAAAATTCAGTCAAAAAATGGTCAGGTCAGGTCAGGGTAATGAGGGCAACTAGGCCTCGCGGCCTCTGAAGTGCCCTTTCAATATAGTTTTTGTAGTATTGAGCACAGCTGTAACGGTTTTTGATGACACAATCAGTCATGTTGGTATCTCAATTCTGTCAATTTAGGGTCTTTGTCCAGGAGGTTTTTAAACTGGTTAAGGTTTGGTGCAAGCTTGATTTGTGCAGAGAGGTTATTCCAATACTTGGCAACTCTGTTAGCAAAAAATGTTTTCTAATGTTAGTTCTGCTGTATTGTATTAGTATTTTTAATTCACAGCTTCTAGTTTTCGAATAGTTCGAGAGCTGAAACAATCTTTTGTTAGTAAAGTCAGTATTGTTAAAAAATTTATAAACATTTATCAGGTCTCCTCGCAGCCTCCTGTATTTCAAGGATGGCAAATCCAGCCTGCGCAGCCTTTCACCATAGTCTTTATTGTTTGTGGCTCAAGCCACAAACCTATTACTCACTTTGCCAAAATTGTCACACATTTTGACAAAATTGTTGCACTTCAAATCGAGGCTACACTTCAAATTGAGGCCGCTCTAATGATGTATTTTAAAAGCGTACAAAATAATAAACATACGTAATACAGACACTACAACAGACACGACGAGTATGCAGTGCTTCTTTTGATGAGTATAAGTAGGATACATAGTTTTAAATGTTTTCCAAAAGATATAAAAAGTTACGAAATGGTGCAGAGATAACATTCTGGTTTACAGATTAAAATTATTGAAAAGCCAGGGGAGGTGACTCATGATTGGAGTGGTAAAAAAAATAGACCGCGTGCCACAAACTATTGCGATTTCGGGCTTGTTTTTAAGAGATTTTATCAGTTTGGTAGCTCTCCTCTGGCATCTTTCGATTGACACAGACTGTCTTTTGAGATATGGGTTCCAAATTTGATTCCCATTTTCTAAATGTGGTCTCACCAAGCTTTTATACAGGTTTATAAACACATTATTTTTTATTCCTGAAAAAGTCCTCCTAATCAGCCCCAGCATTCTATTTGCCTTGCCAACAGCTGTTGTGATATGTTTGTCAAACTTAAGATTAGGATCAAAGATCACCCCTAAGTCTTTTTCTTCTGTGCATGTCTCTAATTTATGTCTATTTGTGCCATGAGTTATTTCATATTCCCTCTGTAGATTTTTGAATCCTAAATGCATAACTTTATATTTGGCAGCATTGAAATACAATTTCCACTTCTCAGACCATTCAATAAGCTTATTTATATCTTTTTGTATTATGTCCGATTGATGAGAAGAATTATAAATTTTAGTGTCGTCTGCGAATACTTTGCAAACACTTTCAACTTGAAAGTAGGTAGGTAAGTATATAAAAAAAATGGCACGCCATGTGTGTGTCCCCCAAAAAACCCGCAACTGAGCAAATAAAAGCCCAGCTGGTTTCTTCTTCTTCTTCTGAGGCATTAGGCATCAATTGATGCCTCAATCAGAAGATTTTTTAAAATTATCAAATGTTGACAAAACTAGAAACAGTGTTGACAAAAATATTTATTGAATATAGTAAGACTAACATTAGAATATACTGTTTTGCTAACAGAACTGCACCTTTGTGGAACAAGTTACCAACTAATGTTAAACAAGCACCTAATACTAACACTTTCAAAAATCTATTAGATAACTGGGAATATTATAAAAATTTGACATATGAATATGATGAATGATTATCTAAAACCTGAGTGCACGATAAAACCTTGTACGTTAAAAATCATATTATTAAGGATGGGACGCTTGAAAGCCTAACGGCTATGATTTTAGTCCCTAGTAACCTAACCTAACCTAACCATCACGTCTCAAGTTCAACTTCAACTTCAACTTCAAGTTCTTCGCCCTAGGCAGCCAACTTCATAACGTTGAAGATTCTGCTGCTGCTCAGTAGAAAGTGATGCAGTAGATGAGATATTGAGATATTATTACAACTCCAAAGATAAATCGCCTGGGACGGTATTCATGTCGAGATAGCATGAGACTTAGCATGATGCTAACTTAGAAGCTCTTCCAAAAGTCCTATTAAATCCTATAGGACATTGGAAGAGCTTCTAAGTTAGCATCATGCTAAGTCTCATGCTATCGCAACGTGAATACCATCCCAGGTTGTGTTGATAAAATGCTAGGGCAGCAGCTGCAGTGGGACAGCCTCATGGGTGCTACTCTTTCATTTTTACACTGATTTCAGTATTTTTAATTTTTCCAGAAATCCTTAAGCAAATTGTTGTCGGGTCAGCCGGGGAAATTTGTTTTGTAAGACACAATGTGAAGCATAGGTGATGATGTGATTGTATGAATCACACATACACACACACACACACACACACACACACACACACACACACACACACACACAAATGGCCTTGAAAAGACTGAAAGTAAAATATTGTTATTGTTGCACGCCAACATCCACACACACACACACACAAAGAAGTCGAACTGCGAATGACTGCATCAAGTGAGTCATTGCCACATTGGGAGAATAGTCGGATATCCAAACCATTATGGCGTGCCTGAAGGACCTGGACAGAAAATTGGACCACTTCAGCGAGAACGTTGACAACTGCCGTGACTGTTTGGAGAGAATGGAGCCCGGTGACGACCACAATCATGAGACTTTACCATGATTAAAAACTGTGCTATTCGATGCAAATGCACTGAACATTAGAGTGACTGAAAGAGCTGTGTGATGCATATATATTATACTTAACTTCCCGCAAGCTGGATTCCTTTTCGCGTTTGGATTTTCCTTGTATGGATTGTTTAGCTTTGTTCGGTTTTCGTGCATTTTTCTTTTCCCTACTGCATGTGTTTATATTTGTTCACTGCATGTGTCCCTATGGGCCAAATGGCCTTGAAAAGACTGAAAATAAAATATTGTTATTGTTACACACCAACATCCACACACATGCATGTACACAGTCACAGGCGCATGCACATGCACGCACACACACACACACACATGCATACACTCAGTCATACACATCTTTGGGAATTATAAGTTACTGTTTGAATAAAAGTCATGACAAATACCAATAATGCTATGGACTTATAATAGGAACGTTAGAATTTGGGTCAAACCGCAGCGATCTTTCCGTCTAAAAGTTTCACCCCGATTTTGCCGAAGTGCAAAACGGTCACTTCACCTTGCTCGCTCGCTTTGTTTCATCATTGCTGGCCGTCAGAAGCATGTTCACTCCACAGTAGAGGTCTGTCCCATCATCCTAGACTGATTTTTGTTTACAAGTGAGAGTTCGTTCACGAGAGTTGAGCGTGTCAATTTTTGGGTCGGATTTCTAAGCTGACCAACGCCGAATGGTCAGTCTGGATTTCATGAAAAATGCTCTGGATGCAAATTCATTCATTTTGCTACACGCATGCCAAATTTGGTGCATGTAGGTTTACGCTGTGGTACTCCTAGAAATCGCTGGATACGGAGGTGTTGGCGTCGAGGTCCGACGCTCGCAAGTAGGCCTAGTGATGAGTGATAAAGTCCCAGTAAATTACGTTTGCATCGTTTTCATGCTAACACTAACAGAAAATGATTTTGTAATAATTATAAACTGTTTTACTTTCATTCATTTTAAGTTATTTTTGTTGCTTGGACAGACTTATCTGTTTGAGACTATCTGTTTGTCCACTGATAAGGACATGAGTGGGTGAAGATTGAGAAAAGGTTGTCTTGCATTTTGCTTGCTACATGGTCCGCTTTCATAAGACATAAGATTGGTTAAATGTCTAATGTAGGCTAATCTCGTGTTATCAACATTATGGGTTCATGTTCATTCCCAGTTTACTACTGCCACTGCAATAATTGTTCTTGTGTTCTCTGGTTTTTGTTTTGTTTTGGAGTCTTTTAAAACTAATATAATAAATTTTTTAGCCAGGGTACGTCATTAACTCGTGAGAATATGGTCGTTTTGAATTCTGGCATTCGTTTGATTCACTTTATGATGATAATAATACTTATTACTAAGTACATTTAATGATTTATATAGCACTTTACCTCAAGTGAGCCCAAAGCGCTTACTGTTAATTCAACTGCGTATTGTAATAACTTTAATATAATTTATTTTAAAACTTTCAGTTATTGTTAACAGGCAGAATTTTTTTTACATTGTAGCACACTTTTATTTTATTTCTTAAATTTAAGAAGATTTTGTATTTATATAAACTTGATTTGTGTCAGGTCATACTCGTGTGTAAAGAAAATTAATAAAATTGTTTTAAAGAAATTACATTAATTTTTTTTTGTTTTATGGTTTTTCTTTTCTAATGAGATTTTGTCCCCCCCCCCCCCCCATTCTTTTGACTATGCATATATATATGCACAAGACAGTTGACAATCTACTCCCCATGAAAATAGCATGGATTCATCTGTAGCTGAAAGGAAAATGCGGATAAAAAGCACGTTACTCCAGCACAAGTGAGAGTTGGATGAGAACATGAGTATGAAAATTGAGATGTAAAGAACCAAGCATGCTAACAACAAGAAGCTTGATAACAACGGCAACAAACACAGTGTCTAACAAAGACAGCACTGCGTTAATATCTTAATATGCCTTGTGTGTTTCACTGCATTCTCAGACCGTGTGATGCTAATCAAAAGTCTTGGAGTGTACAAAATAATATTTCAGTTAGAACTTATAAACCAGTGGGTCCTTACTCTTAGTCTGTGAAAGATTCCTTGGTAGGGGTTTGTATTAGATGTTTGAACTGTAAAATGTGTTATTTTAAATTAAATTTAATGTAAGTAAACTAAGTTCACTAGTATATCTATATGCACTGGGTGATGCTGATCGAGAACATGGGTCTTGGTCACAGACTCTTTAAACGGTGCTAGTGCTACTGTGAAGTCAGAATGATTGAATGGTCCCTTGGTGGATTATTGCAATAAGTGCTTGCTCTGTCAAAATGTGCTTTTTGTGTCCTTCCTTTGATGCTGACAAAGAATATGTATCTAATGGACTAGTGTCTGTGGCAAACAGTATTTGAGTTTTGTGTTCAACAACTACTAGTACTTGAGTCAGTGTGATGCCCCTTGATGAAGGTTTGGTCAGGAGCTTTGCACTATCACAACATGCCTGATTGCATTGTTAAGTGTAATAATGATTAAAAAAATATATATACATTGGTCACTGGGTTTACACTTACAATCTTCTTCTTGGTTCACTCAGACAGTTTCCTGTCACATGAGTGTAGATGCGCCATGCTGCCGTTATGCGCCCTAAGAAATAGTTAGGCCCAGCATGTCTGACTTCGGATGAAGAAATCTTTGTAAGAATTTATAGAAAAAAAAGGCAGGAGAAGTGGACCAGTAAGATAGAAAGATAGCAGATGACAGTAAGCAAAGGGAAATAGAGAATGACAGATTAGAGAAAAGTTACATGCACAGAACTTCCAGAAGGTGGGGGAACTAGTTGTACGAAAGACACCCCCCACCCCCCCGGTATCCCCACAGGGGGACTTACAGTCAATAGTTTTAAGTTGTATAACAACCAAGTCTAATAGTACTGGTAAGACTCATTGTCTTAAGACAGTCATAGGCTCCTTTGTGGAGGTTTATGCTGGTCAACATGCTTCATTGTACTCCTTAATTGATGCTGATCAAGAGTATACTATAATGTGGGTTTTTGGGTCTGAAATCAACATTTTTTTAGTTATGGTAACTCGCTTTCATACAATCAGGCAGGCAGTCAGACAGACAAACAGACGCTTTATGACAAACATGTTGAATACAAATAACATTTATTATTTAAGACACATTCTCTATTGAATAAGCTTTATTTTGGTACCAACTTTATGTTAATTGGTCGAAAAATAAGCAAGTTATGGCTGGTTGAAGTTCAGATTCATCCAAAGCTTGATCAACTTTTTCTTATATAGCCCATGTAAAAAAAGACTAATTTCAAGAACTTGCTTATTTGTTGACCAATTTAGACAAATTTGGTATCATTTTAAAGATCGTTTCATGCGCTTTCCAATGACAACATATACACATTTTAGTATATTTTTCTAACCATCCTACTTATAATATTCTCCTTTACTTATATCAAATAAATGAATAAATACCATCACAGTAATACAAAGCAATATGAAGAACACAACTTGTTCAAACAATTTTAATGAAGACTAGCGCAACGCCTAGTACTGGCCATTGGAATTGATAATGCACAACGTCATGGTAATGCTATATTTTACGGACTATTAAAGGGAAAACACCCGATCCTACGGATGGGGTCTTTTTCGCCAGACAAGCTCTGCTTTGCGGTGGCTGGCACAACAGGGAACAAAGAAGGGCGAACCGTCTCTCTCGCCAGCTGTAAGTCAAATGCGGCACGCGCTCAGCATTTCCCCTCTTTTATACTCCTCCTGTGCCTTTAAGGCGATCATGGTTTTCTTATTCTGAGACCCCTGCACCTTAGTTATAATGTGGCTGATCATTTAGTAAGAAAATGGAGTGACAAAATCTGAATTTTGTGTTAAAATTTGGGGGTTGCGCCTTATAATAAGGTGCGCCTTATAGTCCGTAAAATACGGTACTTAGGATTATCCTTGTGGGGAGCAGTCATCAGTGTTCATAAAATGAGTAAAAGAGGAGCAAATCGGCTAGCTTTACTCGCTTTGCTAGCTGATCAGAAATGCACGTCTCAGGCATGGTAGACCTCTGCGAATCGCGGAAAATCCGCAAAACAGTTTGAAACAAAATTATTTAAAAAATGCATTGAAATGGCATGAAAAAAAGAAAATTCGACTCATTTATTGAATTTTCTTTGGACCCCTGGCCATTTTCCTTGAAAACCACTTTGCCCCCACTACCATGCCTGATGTCTGCAAAGGCGCATTTGGGCATACCTGAAGCCTGAATTCAGGCAGTTTGATGCAGGCTCATGCAGTGGTCTGCCTGAAAAAATCCTTTCCTGCAATAACAAGTTATGCGCTTGAATTGAAGGCTAAACTGAATGGCATTGAAACAAGTGGTTTTCAAGGAAAATGGCCAGGGGTCTATGAAGTACTATCATTCTAGAGGACCCTTTAAAAGAATGTGCAGGGGGTCCCAGGGATGCACTATAAAAATTATTTTTATCATTCGCAATGTCATTAGGACCCTCTATCCCTCCTGTAGGACCCTGTATACTGTATACTGTAAGTTTTGCTGAACGATTGGGAGCCCTGGGCGGGAAGGGTTTTGCTCAAAATGACGGAAGGCAAGGACTGCAAACCTTGTACTGTAAGCGAAACTGGACTGGGAGCCAGTGCAGCTCTCTCACTAGGAGTGGCGTGACATGCTCTCTGTGTAACTGTTGTGTGTGTGTGTGACAGACCCAGTGGAGTTCAGTACGTTGACGGACTGCAGCGCGAGTATGCCCATCGCAGTGCTCGTGACCTGCATCGACGCCTCCCAGGCCAAGCCCTCCGTGGTCAGCGACGAGGAGGAACCCAAGCTCGTCGAGAACAAAAACGTGCGTCTTCATGTACTTTGTTATTGCTCTTATTAGTATCAGTAGTACTAGTAGTAGTGGTGCTCCCCATGGTCCTGCAAGGAAGAGTTTGTCGGCACCATCATCCAGGAACCAAAGCTCGTCAAGAACAAAAACGTGCGTCTTCATGTACTTTGTTGTTGCTCTTATTAGTATCAGTAGTACTAGTAGTAGTGGTGCTCCCCATGGTCAGCGACGAGGAGTTTGTCAGCACCATCATCCAGGAACCCAGGCCCGTCGAGAACAAAAACGTACGTCTTCATGTACTTTATTATTGCTCTTATTAGTATCAGTAGTAGTGGTGCTCCCCATGGTCAGCGACGAGAAGTTTGTCAGCACCATCATCCAGGAACCCAAGCCCGTCGAAAACAAAAACGTACGTCTTCATGTACTTTGTTGTTGCTCTTATTAGTATCAGTAGTACTAGTAGTAGTGGTGCTCCCCATGGTCCTGCAAGGAGGAGTTTGTCAGCAACGATGGTGGGAACAATGCTGGCTGCAATGCCCGGAGGCAGTGCAACACCAGTAAAGTCCCGAGTTTTTAACAATATAGATAGGTGTAGCGGTAACCACGCCTCGGTTAAACCTCATCGGCTATGGTACCGCTACAAGTATTGTGTAAATATTCCGGCAGGCTGGACTGCAATTTGTTTACAGTGGAGAAGCCTTGTCCACTCTCTTTGCCAAAGGGATGTGAGAACTAGAGTATGCTTTATTTATAGTATGTAAAACAATCTTTTTTTTTATTATTATAGAAAGGCATGGATTTTTTTGTGTGTGATTCTAAAAGCAATATACATATTACAGTAAGTGTTTTGACTTTGTAATAGACCTTAGACAGTGATTCAGCAACAGGTTAATCACAAAGAAAAAAAACCCACTTCTAGTTAAACTTTATATGAAAATTTGAAGCATTGTTTCGTCATTTTATCCCAATAGTGAAATACAAACTTGTGACCAACAAGTCGTGTCTTTGATCCTTTTTCTGTTTCTCTTGTAAACAAAATCCACTTGCGCCAGTAAAAGGCTGTTGACCACTGCTACCTGAATAGGAGCTGAACTTTTGAAATTTAATTGAATGGATTTTAATGTAATATTAATAACATTCAATTTGATGATTTTTTGTATTTTAATGTGAAATGAAAATATTAACCATTTCACCGCCAGCCATTTTTCAGTGAAACTTTTCCATTAAATTTACCTGGGTAGAGAACAAGATCTGTCTGTAATATTGGGTATTCCTCTGTGACATATTTAAAGTAAGGCTTATCCTTGCCTCCCAGAATTAAGAGAATAGGGTCTTTGGATAACAGACCCTGGTTTGATGCCTTTTAGTGACATGGGTGTTAAATCATTGTGGTGCTAAAATGCGACATTGGCGGTGAAAGGGTTAAAGCAATTATTTGTTATGTTCACAGGCATCTAAGCCGAAGGTCAACATGGGCAAGCACTGTGAAGCAGCAAGTTTGAGTTTTGATGCCATCAGCACAGCTGCGCCGTACCAATACAAAATAACCAAAGGAGTAGCCGTAGAAATCGATAAACATTTTGGCCTTAGACACCTGATGCTCCTCTGCGGATTCAGCCACAAAGCAACAGAGAATTCAACAGTCCGCAACATGGTCCGCACAATGCTCACCCGGATCAAGAACAAGAACAAGAAGAAAGAGATGGAAGAACTGTTTAAATACTATGAAGAGAATTATAGTACCCATGTTAAACAGCAGCAGATGCAGTGCTCATCCTCCCCATCTAGTACCAACCCAACTCCACCGCCACCATTGTCGCCACCTGAATCGTTGGAGTCAGAGTCGGGAACTCCACGGTATGTACAGTTTGTTTATAAATATACATGTTCCATATTTGTGTGAGGAATTGTGTGACAATGCATGCATGTATTAGGCCTATTATAAGTAGTAGTCACAGCAGTTGTTGTTGTTGCTGATTGTTAATGTTATGTGCATTTTTACCGGCCAAACGAAGTCTGATCGGTATTGTTTTGTCTGCTCATGTTGTTGGATTTTTGTTTCATGTTTTTTATTCGATTTCATTTATGTGTAAAGCACCCTGTAGCCTACCATTGTAGGATGAGCGCTGTATACATTTTCCTCATTATTATTATTATTATTATATTTTTTCAGACTACAGTGGTACCCCTCTAATAAGACGCTCGCAAATGCGACTTCTCCTCACATATGACTGATTTCTTTTTTCCCGAACACATTCCACTATATATCCTATGCCGCAAATACGACTTTTCCTGAGTTCCGACTTACGACCCGATTTCAGGGGTTGAGATGAGACCACAATCTTATCTTTTTGCAGTCAAGTTCGTGCAAATCGATCTCTCGATGAAAAGCACACGAACTCGTGATCGAAAGTCATGGCAACGGGTCCGATGGCAACTTCGATGGCCCATGTTGCACTCACACAAACTACACATAACAGTACAGACATAATCTTCGCCATAACGGACCTACTAAATACTGGATTATGCACAACAACACAACACAACACAAAACATGACAAAGTAACGCTCTGGCAGTTCATTTTTAGTCACAGTTTGCACACACAGAACTTTTACCGCGCATACAACTCAGCTGACAAAATGGCGCCGCATACACCGCAGATGCGAAATCACGGCAAACGCTAATGCGCCAGCTGCTTTCATTTATCGGATTTTGTGAGTTGTTTGCATTCAGCGAGAGTTGTAGTGCACACACTAACGCCGATTTATCAGTCTGATAGCGGAAAGGAGCTTGGTCCTCTAATAAGACCACCCCTCAGATAAGACTTTTTTTTCCACCGCACTTTCAAGGTCTTATTAGAGGGGTACAGTCGACCCCCTCTTTTAAGACCTTCAAAAAATCGGTCGTAAAAGAGGGGGGTCTTAAATCAGGGGTGACCAAAAAAATGCACTCAGTGACTCACTACACCGTATATGACGCACAGCACATGCATACACTAAAACTAAAACATGCTTTCTCCGTCATTCTTGAATGAAACATCCGCGCGGTCTGGCTAATATACGAAAACGAGCGAAAAGCGGGTGAAAACAGAAAGTGTGCTCGACGGTCCGTGTTGCACTCACACACAAGCTACACATAACAACAGTACAGACCTAATTTTCGCCATTTTACGCTCTGGCAGTTCATTTTCAGTCACAGTTTGTACACACGGAACTTTTACCGCGCATACAACTCGGCTGACAAAATGGCGCCGCACATACCGCAAATACGAAATCACGGCAAACGCTAATGCGCCAGCTGCTTTCATTTATCAGATTTTGTGAGTTGTTTGCATTCAGTGAGTGTTTCAGTGCACGCACTAACGCCGATTTATCAGTTTGATAACGGAAAGGAGCTGCTTTTCAACTTATTTTTTTGTAAAGTGAGACCATTCACTGAGTTCCAACTTATGGAGTGTGACCGATCACCTAGTTTCAACTTGGGAGTTGACTTCGCATTTAGGCCTACGTGTGCACAGAGTTCGTAAAGATCGCGATCGCGACTGTTTCAGTTCAAACTTTGATCATAAACTGCTCAGTGATGACACATGTGCATAAAAGTGGTGACATTTAGTGGTCAGATCGTGATATCGCTGATTAAATTCTTCAATTTCGGCATGAGAACGGTTCGTTTTTACCGAGATTGACCTAACAACAGTGGTACCCCAGCTGTGCGTCGGCTCAAACTGAGGCCGAGAAGGATAGATATCATACGTTTTTGCGACTGATAATTGTCAGAATGTGTTGCATCGGTCGTAAAATCAACACGATTTACGGTCGTAAAACGCGTTAGAGGGGGAGTCGTAAATGAGGAGGCAAGTTTAGAAGAAAAACGATCCGTCATTCATATTTCAGTCATAAAAGAGGGGAGGTCGTAAATCAGAGGGCCGTTCGTGAGGGGGTTGACTGTACCACTGTATTAGGCAATATTTTCCCATCAGATTCAGACCTCTGCGCCTTTATAATATGACTACTTAGTACAAGCCAGTCAGTCTTTCCAACCATTACTGCCAGATAGCAGAGGGGGCAGATACTATTCTGGCGGGCTGGGGTGAGATGCCTTGCTCAGGGTACATCCCCACTCTCTTGTCCAAAGGAATTTGAGGACACAGCTGGCGTTGGTGAAGGTCCCCAAAGGCCAGCCCAGCCCTTTGGCTGCAGCACCAGAGCCGATGCAAGGGCCCCTTCGTTCGAGAGTCATAATCTTCCACAAGAGACTAAGCTGTACAATGATTTTCCATTACTGTAGAAAATCATCTATTGTACAGCTCTCATGTTACTGTTGGCCCCTACTACAGGCTAATGTCAACCAATGATAAAAGTTATTTGAGTAAAGTGCCATTACTTAGTACTAACAATAATGTATAAGTAATATAGACTAAGAAAGTATAATAACATGTCTGAATTTTGTGTAAAGTTTGGGGGGTGCACCTTATGATAAAGTGCACCTTATAGTCTGGAAAATAGGGTATATATTACATTTCTGAGATTAGTTAAAAGTGTATGCCCATTACATTTTTTTCCCCATAATTAATGAATCACAACTTTTAGTAAATAACTATCACCGTCACCTTCATCATTACCTTTTCCTCCCAAAAATCATACCTGTGCCTAGTTCATCATCATATCATACCACCACCCTTTCCATTATCATTCATCATCAGTTTCAGCACAATCATCTATGCTAGATATCATCGTGTTCACAGAAAACTGAAACAGAATCTGACGCTCCTTGATGTGTAGGATTAAAATAAGTTGGATACACATTGCTGTCCGTTCGTTTCACAATACACATGGACTGGAATATAGCTTTTTTGTTTTTCCTAACATATTTTTCTTTAACCCTTTCGCTGCCCCACGACGTATATATACGTCCTCTATAGCGCTTCAGTACTTGCCACCGACGTATATATACGTCGCCGCTAAGCAGCGATATTGCTGTGTTCAAAAATCGCGCGGCAAGCCGGCGGCGCATGCGCAAGTAGTAGGCGGCACTGAAGGGGTTAACAGGACAAAGAAACAGGAAATGGAAGAAGAGGATGATGCATCCCTCAGGAGAAAGAATTTGTGTGTGATCAGGTAATGTCTCAGAACTGCTCCTCTGTAAATGTAGCTGATGTTGACGTGAATTGTACAAAAAATATCAGCCGCAGCTTTGACTGCTTTAGTCTTCTAACCAGAAAAGTAATCTAAATTTATGAAATCTACTTTTTGAATACATTGTGTGAGTTTTTGGACCTGCCTGATTATTTTGCGAAAGTGATGCGAAAACACGGAACACGGTCTCAATCTTGATGAAAAAGTCATGACATATACAG
>CM065691.1:17263670-17351170 GCA_017654935.2 Phymorhynchus buccinoides
TCTGTAACATCATTGTTTCTCTTTGATAATCATCATCACTATCAGAATCATCATCGTCACCATGATCATCACCATCATCAACATCAATGATCAACATCATCATTGTTGTCCATTTCAGGAGACAGAGGAGAAGGAGAAGAAAGAACTAATGGAGAGCACGTTCGATCAGAACAAGTGAGTCTGGCTGTAGTTGTATAAGGGGGATTGACATCTACACATTGCAATCCAAAACAGATATATGCAGGCATCAGAATTGTCAGAGAATCTGCAAATTTCAGAGGATTGAGAATTTCTGACCGGGGATTGGCCTGTAATGTCAGAGGTGTTGCCCTTAAATTGAGTGCTATCTTTTATGTTAAATATCATTTAATTAGGTGATTTCTCACTACATTCAGCCTTTTTGATCATGCCGAGAGCTGGAGCTGACTTCAGTGTTGTCTCTTCATGGTGTGGGGCCTTGGTAGCTTTTCTGAGGTTTGGACTTCAGACAATTCTGATGCCTGAAGAGTAGAATTGTGACTTTTTGTAATTCTATGCCAATTAGGCAAAGTCTCTCTGCTCCACCCAGCCTTTGCTTTGTCCTCGTTCTCTTAGGCAGTGGTTCTTCATTACCATGAGTTTTTATGTGTGTGTGTGGCTGTTTCTGTATATACCTCAATGTCATCAAAGTCATCCATTTTGCTACAGTAGATCAGTCAATGTTGGCATGGTAAAGACCTCAGGCTTTCTCAGAAATAAGTAGTAGTAGTAGCATGGGTGCAACTTTTCCTGATATGCAAGAATTTCCTATTTTTAAAATTTTACCAGAATAGGAAGTTCCTTTTTTTTTTAATTTGTCAAACAAGATCTTTGTGTGTCTACTGTATTTTTCAAACACTTTAAAATAAGCATTTGTATAAATTGTGGAAAAAGCAAACTAAAATACCTTCATAAATCAAATTTTTCTTCAGCTGTAGGGGGACATTACCACTGGACCCCGGCCTTTCATGTTGTTTTTTTTCATTTTGTGTAGTTGCACCCATGTAGTAGTAGTAGTAGTAGGATAGGGCTACCCTTTTACACCTTTTCTCATTTGTACCATTTTGGTACTGTGTATGTTTCACGATGATTGCATAAGCTAAGGTAACCTTAATTAATATATGAAAAGAAGGAATGGACTTTCATTTTTAATCATGAACAAAAATGGAATGCACTTAACATATTAGGATCTTGGTCCATAAGATTTGTACAATCTCTCTCTCTCTGTGTCTCCCCACTCCTCCCCCCCCCCCCCCCCCCTCCCCTTGTTTTACCACATTTCCATCCTCGGTGCATCGCTGATCATCATCGCCGTATTCTTTATTTCAGTGAGACTTTCCAGCGTCCAGAGAAATGTGCAAGGAAGGGCCGCAGCAGCTCCAGGCTAAGCTTGCTCCAAGCAAAGAAATGCACCCAGCGAAGCTGCAGCCCCTCAAAGCGGGCTAAACAACCCAAACAGGACAAGAAGAGGCCCCCAACCGCCATGGAGCAATTACAAACACTCATACAGGACTTGGGGAAAAGGCCCTCACGCTCCACGGAACAGAACCAGCCCCAGCCCCAGCCCCAGCCCCAACCCCAAATGCGACTGACCAAACACATGCGGATTATTGGAACCTGCCCAAGCAAAATACGTGATAGGTTGTATCAAAATGACCAATTTACGTACCCAGCTATGGACACTGAGGACGGGGAGAAGCAGAAGCATGCGGAGGGGGGCAAGCAGAAGCCTGCGGAGAGGAGGAAGCAGACTGTCCAGGAGTCCAAGGACCTGGGAGGCGACATGGAGCACACCCACCAGGTGAAAAGGCTTCATGACGAAGTGTTGGAACAGGTAGGCTGTGTGTGTGTCTCTATTTATGTGTCTTTGTCTCAGTGATCACAATTACCGATATATATCGGTAAAATACCGATAGTGAAAGCAGAATACTGAAAAATATTTGAGCTACCGGACCCAGGGACCGATAAATATCTGCGGGCACCGGTAAAATATTTCCCACACACACACAAAAAAATGCTATCCGCTCACTCGCTACTGGTATCCCCATGACTATCTGTAGTGGGTCAAGGTTAGCTGCTGCTGCTCTTCTGCTTGCAGGGCTTGGTCAGCGACAGGAATAGGCCCACGGAAATCTTTGTGAATAGGCCTCGCACGCGCGCGCTTCATCAGTGAAAGCAATGACCTAGGCCTAGTCCTTGGCTGTTATAGTATCGTGGTCATTCCTGTCAGCAGAGCGCCAGCCGAGCGTGGCTTCAGTGTGCAAAACTGGATAAAAACTGACAGGCGCAGTCGTCTGGATGAGGATAGGGTTACCGTCAGTAGTCTCAAGATGCTGAAGATGCATGCAAAGGGGGTGGGGGAGTTCAATGTCGGCGCTGCTTGTGATCGGTTCCTTGACATGAAAGACCGCAAGAAGTAGATCTAGAGTAAACAAGCAGGCACTTTTCTTGTTTTATCCTTTTGAGAGAGAGAGTGTGTGTGTTGACATTTGAACATTTCAAATCTCATGTGTTTGACATGCAAGTTTACTATACCAAGAATTCATTGAGAGTTTGGCTTTTAAGAGAGAGAGAGAGAGGGGGGTGGGGTGGATTAATGTAGAGAGAGGGTGATGGATTAATGGCCCATATCATGAGTTGACATATTCATAATCTTATGAATTTGCTTGTCAATTATAACATTTATTTGTGAATGTAAGCTATACAGCTGTATCATGTATGACAGAAAGTTATGTCTTTATTGTTTTTTTGTCCTTTTTCTCACTGGCTTTGTTTATTCCTTTTGTGAGAGGGCAATCTAGTATGAGAGAAAGAAAGCGACAACAAAAATGTTGCTTTTTTTTCTCTTAAAAAATGTGCTTGTTGATGATGTGCACTTTTTGAGAGGCATTGCTGCTTAAAGTTTTTCTTTCTTTCAGAGCTTTCCTTTTTTCATATTAATTTTCCTCTTTTACCTGATTTATGATTCATCCATCCATTCACTAATTGGTTTTCTTTGTTTCTTTCTTAATCATATTGTTATTCTTCATTCATATTTCTTCGTGTGTGTGTGTGTGTGAGAGAGAGAGAGAGAGAGAGAGAGAGAGAGAGAGAGAGAGAGAGAGAGAGAGAGAGAGAGAGAGACACTATGTAACTGTGTGTTTGTGTAGGTGTGGTGTGGGCGCGCATGTGTGCACATCATATTTAATGACAAAATGAGCACATGGTGACTTCGAACCTGGGTACAGGGGATTTTTTCCTCTCATTCTGCACTAGGCCTTAACGGTCTGAACGTGGAGTCTTTCGGATGAGACGATAAACTGAGGTCCCGTGTGCCCATGCACTTAGCATACGTTAAACCCAGTGGCAACGAAAAAGTTGTCATTTGGTAAAAATGTACCCCCCCCCCCCCCCCCCCCCCACACACACACACACCCCTGCCCTCATCAGTGACAAAAATCGCAGGAAAAAAAAAAAAAAGGGTGGCGCGCCTCTGGCTGCGGCGCATTCTCAAGGTGGGAGCAACCCGAATTTCACAGAGACGCCTCTGTGACTATAAAGTACCTAATACCTAATTCACTGGGTTTTGTTGGCTTGGGACTGATTCTGACACAGGTCGTTGGGGGGTAGTCACTGATGGGACTGGTTTTTAAAATTCCTAGCGCGATCACTGCTGTCTGTCTGTGACTCTCTCTCTCTCTCTCTCTCTCTCTCTCCCTCTCTCTCTCTCTGTCTCTCTCTCTCTCTCTCTCTCTCTCTCTCTCTCTCTCTCTCTCTCTCTCTCTCTCTCTCTCTCTCTCTCTCTCTCTCTCCCTCTCTCTCTCTCTCTCTCTCTCTCTCTCTCTCTCTCTCTCTCTCTCTCTCTCTCTCTCTCTCTCTCTCTCTCTCTCTCTCTCTCTCTCTCTCTCTCTCTCTCTCTCTCTCTCTCTCTCTCTCTCTCTCTCTCTCTCTCTTTGTAACGTGTGTGTGTGCGTGTGTGTGTGCGTGCTTCTAATGGGTAACTTTAATTTCAATGTGTTTGATGTTTTTTCATGGTTATTTGATAAGTATGAATTTTGTATGTGCATGCTTTGTCACTTTATTCTTTTTGTATGTATTTATTGTTAATGGTGGTTATCATTTTTCTTCTCCTTTTTCATTTTTTATGAGGGCTGGATGTAAACAAGCCTGTATAGTGCTTAGTCTTTTCCCTCAATAAAAAAGGTCGTTTTAGTTAAGCATGCTTGTTTATCTTCTGTATGTATGGCTTTTTTGTTTCATTTTCTTTCATACCCCCCCCCCCCCCCCCTGAATGGGGCGGTTGGCTTTGTTCAGTAAACTTCCGACTTCTCTCTCTCTTTGTCTGTGTGCATGTGTGTGTTTATTGTAAATTCTCCATCTCCTAGCAGTAAGGAGGGATATTTTGATGGTTTGCATGTTTTATTATTTTTTTGTCTTGTACACATTTTCTTTGTGAACAGCTGCATAGAATAATTTCAAAATGTGTACAATGGTATTGCCAATACTATACCAGTATATACCATATGCATTACTATTTCAAAGAGTAACCCTACTATGTAACATCATAGTTTCTCTTTGATAATCAATAAATAATCATCACTATCAGAATAATCATCGTCACTGTAATCATCAACATCAATGATCAACATCATGATTGTCCATTTCAGGAGACAGAGGAACTCACCGACAGGGAGAAGGAGGATAAAGAACTAATGGAGAGGTACTTCGGTCCGAAAAGGTGAGTCTGGTTGTAGTTGTTAAAGACATTTTTGTTTGTTAAAAGTATAACAAACATGACACGGAATAGTACAGAGAAGTTATTTTTAAGACGATCAGTTACTAACATCCGCAAGTTTTTCTTTTCTAACCGAGTTGTCCAATACTAGAATACTTTGTCTACTAACATTAAGGCTACACCTAGCAAAAAAGTAACATGAATATATTCAAAATCTTCTGGTCAAAGACACAATGATGTTAATTTTTAAAAATACTTTTGATGAATAAAAAAAGAGAGAAAATGTCCATTCCATATTTTTGTTAAATTTTATAATTTAGCTGTAGAAAGCAAGCCACCTTGAAACAAATCAAAGTCACAAACGAGAAAGGGCGTAAAAGGGCAGCGAGGCCCACTTCTAGCCCTAATTACTACTACTACTACTTGTATAAGGGGGGTTGACATCTACACATTGCAATCCAAGACATATGCAGGCATCAGAATTGTCAGAGAATCTGCAAATTTCAGAGGATTGAGAATTTCTGACCGGGGATTGGCCTCTAAATTAGAGGCTAATGTCAGAGGTGTTGCCCTTAAATTGAGTGCTATCTTTTATGTTAAATATCACTTCATTAAGTGATTTCTCACTACATTCAGCCTTTTTGATCATGCTGAGAGCTGGAGCTGACTTCAGTGTTGTCTCTACACGGTGTGGGGCCTTGGTAGCCCTTGTTCCATGGTTTTCAGAGGTTTGGACTTCAGACAATTCTGATGCCTGAAGAGTAGAATTGTGAATTTTTGTAATTCTATGCCAATTAGGCAAAGTCTCTCTGCTCCACCCAGCCTTTGTTTTGTCCTCGTTCTTTTAGGCAGTGGTTCTTCATCACTGTTCTTCATTATTATCAGTTGTTGTTTTGTGTGTGTGGCTGTTTCTGTATTTTGCTCAATTTCACCAAGGTCATCTATTTTGCTGCAGTAGATCAGTCAATGTTGGCATAGTTAAGACCAGGTTTCCTTAGAAAAAAGTAGTAGTAGTAGTAGTACTTAGTACAATAGTAGTAGGATAGGGCTAGAAGTGGGACTCGCGGCCCTTTTACGCCCTTTCTCATTTGTGCCATTTTGGTACTGTGTATGTTTCATGATGATTGCACAAACATAAGCTAAGGTAATCTAAATTAATTTATGAAAAGAAGGAATGGACTTTCATTTTTATTCATAAAAAATATTGAATGCATTTATCATATTAGGTTCTTGGTTCAGAAGATTTGTACTATCTCTCTCTCTCTATTTCACTCTGTGTCTCTCCCCCCCCCCCCCCCCCCCCCCCCCCCCCTCTCCCCTAGTTTTACCACATTTCCATCCTCGGTGCATCACCGATCATCCATGTCATATTCTTTATTTCAGAAAGACTTTCGGGCGCCCAGAGAAATGTCCAAGGAAGGGCCGCAAAAGGAAAGGCACCCAGCAGCGCTCCACCTCCACAAAGCGGGCTAAACAACCCAAACAGGACAAGAAGAAGCCCTCAAGCTCCACGAAGCAGAAGCAGCGGCGGCCCTGGCCCCAACCCAACCTCCAACTCCAACCCCATCCCCAACCCCAACCCCTGCCCCAAATGCTGCATCGGAACAGATACAGGCGGCTTTTGGAAATATGCCGAGACAAGAACTATGCCTGGTGGTATGATCGAGAGACGGACACATTTTCGCGCCCAGGTATGAAGTCTAAAAACCATGGAAACCATCGAACAAGGGCTACCAAGGCCCCACACCGTGTAGAGACAACACTGAAGTCAGCTCCAGCTCTCAGCATGATCAAAAAGGCTGAATGTAGTGTTTACTACAATAAAAACCAACAGTAGTGCTTTATAAGTTTGTGAAGATGTCGGCCAGTTTGGAACCATTTCTGCCAACAGAGAATGTAGAACTTTGTTTTGAAAAGAGCTACTGACACATCACATAATTTAACATTGGTGCTTGTTTGTTGGTGGTGTGTGTTTTTTCCCCAAAACTTTTGGTGCAAGCCTACGTAAAAAAGGTTTCCCCACCCCTTTTTTTTCTTTCTGGCCCCAACCCCATCCCCAACCCCATCCCCAACCCCAACCCCTGCCCCAAATGCTGCATCGGAACAGATACAGGCGGCTTATGAAAATCTGCCAAGACAAGAGATATATCAGGAAGTGTGATGATCTAGAGAAGCGCACGTTTTCGTACCCAGGTAGGAAGTCTAAGGTCAAGGGAGGAGACAATAAAAACCAACAGGAGTGCTTTATAAGTTTGTGATCTCCAGATGTCGGCCAGTTTGGAATCATTTCTGCCAACAGAGAATGTAGAACTTTGTTTTGAAAAGAGCTACTGACACATCACATAATTTAACATTGGTGCTTGTTTGTTGGTGGTGTGTGTTTTTTCCCCAAAACTTTTGGTGCAAGCCTACGTAAAAAAGGTTTCCCCACCCCTTTTTTTTCTTTCTGGCCCCAACCCCATCCCCAACCCCATCCCCAACCCCAACCCCTGCCCCAAATGCTGCATCGGAACAGATACAGGCGGCTTATGAAAATCTGCCAAGACAAGAGATATATCAGGAAGTGTGATGATCTAGAGAAGCGCACGTTTTCGTACCCAGGTAGGAAGTAGAAGGTCAAGGGAGGAGACAATAAAAACCAACAGGAGTGCTTTATAAGTTTGTGATCTCCAGATGTCGGCCAGTTTGGAACCATTTCTGCCAACAGAGAATGTAGAACTTTGTTTTGAAAAGAGCTACTGACTGACATCACATAATTTAACATTGGTGCTTGTTTGTTGGTGGTGTGTGTTTTTTCCCCAAAACTTTTGGTGCAAGCCTACGTAAAAAAGGTTTTCCCACCCCTTTTTTTTCTTTCTGGCCCCAACCCCAACTCCAACTCCAACCCCATCCCCAACCCCAACCCCTGCCCCAAATGCTGCATCGGAACAGATACAGGCGGCTTATGAAAATCTGCCAAGACAAGAGATATATCAGGAAGTGTGATGATCTAGAGAAGCGCACGTTTTCGTACCCAGGTAGGAAGTAGAAGGTCAAGGGAGGAGACAATAAAAACCAACAGGAGTGCTTTATAAGTTTGTGATCTCCAGATGTCGGCCAGTTTGGAACCATTTCTGCCAACAGAGAATGTAGAACTTTGTTTTGAAAAGAGCTACTGACACATCACATAATTTAACATTGGTGCTTGTTTGTTGGTGGTGTGTGTTTTTTCCCCAAAACTTTTGGTGCAAGCCTACGTAAAAAAGGTTTCCCCACCCCTTTTTTTTCTTTCTGGCCCCAACCCCATCCCCAACCCCATCCCCAACCCCAACCCCTGCCCCAAATGCTGCATCGGAACAGATACAGGCGGCTTATGAAAATCTGCCAAGACAAGAGATATATCAGGAAGTGTGATGATCTAGAGAAGCGCACGTTTTCGTACCCAGGTAGGAAGTAGAAGGTCAAGGGAGGAGACAATAAAAACCAACAGGAGTGCTTTATAAGTTTGTGATCTCCAGATGTCGGCCAGTTTGGAACCATTTCTGCCAACAGAGAATGTAGAACTTTGTTTTGAAAAGAGCTACTGACACATCACATAATTTAACATTGGTGCTTGTTTGTTGGTGGTGTGTGTTTTTTCCCCAAAACTTTTGGTGCAAGCCTACGTAAAAAAGGTTTTCCCACCCCTTTTTTTTCTTTCTGGCCCCAACCCCAACTCCAACTCCAACCCCATCCCCAACCCCAACCCCTGCCCCAAATGCTGCATCGGAACAGATACAGGCGGCTTATGAAAATCTGCCAAGACAAGAGATATATCAGGAAGTGTGATGATCTAGAGAAGTGCACGTTTTCGTACCCAGGTAGGAAGTAGAAGGTCAAGGGAGGAGACAATAAAAACCAACAGGAGTGCTTTATAAGTTTGTGATCTCCAGATGTCGGCCAGTTTGGAACCATTTCTGCCAACAGAGAATGTAGAACTTTGTTTTGAAAAGAGCTACTGACACATCACATAATTTAACATTGGTGCTTGTTTGTTGGTGGTGTGTGTTTTTTCCCCAAAACTTTTGGTGCAAGCCTACGTAAAAAAGGTTTCCCCACCCCTTTTTTTTCTTTCTGGCCCCAACCCCAACTCCAACTCCAACCCCATCCCCAACCCCAACCCCTGCCCCAAATGCTGCATCGGAACAGATACAGGCGGCTTATGAAAATCTGCCAAGACAAGAGATATATCAGGAAGTGTGATGATCTAGAGAAGCGCACGTTTTCGTACCCAGGTAGGAAGTAGAAGGTCAAGGGAGGAGACAATAAAAACCAACAGGAGTGCTTTATAAGTTTGTGATCTCCAGATGTCGGCCAGTTTGGAACCATTTCTGCCAACAGAGAATGTAGAACTTTGTTTTGAAAAGAGCTACTGACTGACATCACATAATTTAACATTGGTGCTTGTTTGTTGGTGGTGTGTGTTTTTCCCCCAAAACTTTTGGTGCAAGCCTACGTAAAAAAGGTTTCCCCACCCCTTTTTTGTCTTTCTTCTCACGTGCCATGTGTTCAGTACGGGTAGTGAATCACTGCGCTCATGGCAATCCGTTTATAATGAGTTGATGTCCATATTAAGACAATACAGTGGAAATAACTGGAATCTCCCTTATAAGACCCCCAATTATAAGATTCCCTCCCACATAAGACCTACTTCTCCGAGATATTGCCTTTTGTAAGCATTAAAATTACCTCCCTTGTAAGACCCCTCCCTTATAAGTCCTCATTTTGGATGATTTTTGAAGGTCTTGTAAGGGAGGTTCCACTGTATAGTGCATTTTGGAATAAAACTCATTACGCAAGTGTAGAATTGCGCAAAGAATCTGGCAAGTGAAAACTTTTTATTAAAAAACTTGTTGTGTGATTATCATGATGCATTTTTAGTTGTTATTGAACTTCAGCATTCCAAAGGAGGAGAACTCACAACATTGTTATTGTATTGTTGAATTGTAACAAGTGCTGACAATTTTTATTACTTCATGATTTGTGTTTTTTAGAAATTTAGTGGAAACTGTTCAATGGAACAATAGTTTTAGATAGTTGCAAATTTTTTTTAATGGACATAAGAATTATGAAATCGCCATTTCTGATGTGGTCATATGCTTTTAAATGTTAGTATTGTTTATTAAGTATGAATAAATAAAAACATGTGACTTTAACGAGCAAGGAACACTAATCATATTTTCAAGATTATACTCTTAGCCAACTTTTGTGGTCAGTACTTGTGCAAGGCTAAATCAGGGACTCTCAAATACCGATATACAAGTTTATTTCTGACATTTTGTCACTCTGTCCTGGTTGACACCAGGATAGCTTTTTGAAAGGCAGCACAAAGTACAATCACATCATTGATCTAGTCTCACACCGAATTAGTGTATTACCATGATCATAGTCATCCTCTTCTTCATCAGTTAGCATTAACCTCTTCACTGCGCTGTTGACGAACGCTGTTTGCCACAGAATCCGCTGTGAGCAATGCTCTGTTGACGATCGTCGTTCGTCATGATTCAACGCTTTCTCCGTTACGTACCGCATTGGCGAAAATCCTTCTTTCTAAGGTTTAATAGGCTCCCTTTACAACTCTCCTACCCTGCTGTAAGTTTCTTCTGGTGGTTCATTTCATTAGGAGGGTGTGTGGCCCAGATGTGTGTGTGTGTGTGTGTGTGTGTGTGTGTGCATAAGCAAAAGAAAACCACTGGCATGATTTTGTGTGTGTCTACGTCTGAAAATTTCCTTAGCATAGCCTATAGCAAAACATGATAGCAGCGAAAGGGTTAATTAAATGTCACAAAATTTGGTGGCCGTAAATGTCCAGCTTTTATTATTATCATTTTTTGTTTGTTTTTGCTTTTGCCGTCCAATCTTCAAGGACGTATTCTATCCATGTCCCAACTCGCTGCAACACCTTGACTTTTGTGGAACCCAAAATCAGCAGTCCAAGGGCGCAAGTGACCTCAGTTTTGATTTAAAAAACGTCTGATAAATCATGCCTTTGTGTGGATTTCGATCAAAGTCAGTGAGATCAGCATGTTTATGGGAGTGGTCTCTGGACGGACCTCACTCAAGCTGGCATGATTACTAGGCCTTTATTTTTGTTAATAAGGAGCTTAGTATAACGGTAGTGTCCTAAATGTGTTAAGGCTCCACCAAAGTCCGCTGGTGTGACTTACCTTCTTCTTCGAACGCTCAGACAGTTTCCTGTCAATTATGAGCGCAGATGCGTCATGCTGCCGTTATGCGCCTAACTAAGAAATAGTTGAGGCCCAGTAAGTCCGACTTCGGCTAGAGGAAATATTTTTGAAAGTGTTTCCTGAAAAAAGGCAGGAGAATGGACCGGTAAGGTAGAAAGATAGTAGATGACAGTAAGCAAAGGGAAAAGGCAGAGTCAAAGAGAGTGACAGATTGGAGCAGGTTACAAGCACAGAACTTCCAGAAGGTGGGATAACTATTTATACAAAAGACCTCCCGGTATCCCTACGGGGGTGGGGTGGTGGTGACATCTCAAATGTAGATATCTCTTCTGGTGCTTGTTATTTTTTGTAGGTATTACTATTAGGTACTTTATAGTCACAAAGGCGTCTCTGTGAAATTCGGGTTGCTCCCACCCGGAGAGCGCGTCGCAGCCAGAGGCGCACCACCCATTTAAAAAAAAAAAAAATTGCATGCGATTTTTGTCACTGATGGGGGGTGGGGTGTTAAATTGTTACCAAATGACAACTTTCTCGTTGCCACTGGGTTTAACATATGCTAAGTGCATGGGCACACGGGACCTCGGTTTATTGTCTCATCTGAAAGACTCCACGTTCAGACCGTTAAGGCCTAGTGCAGAATGAGAGGAAAAAATCCCCTGTACCCAGGTTCGAACTCGGGTTTACTTGACACGAAGCGAACGCGGCTACCACTGTTCCACTCTACACTACACGATGGACTAAAGTTGATTGCTCATAATGGACTGCTGGTGACAACGTCATAAGGGTGCGCTTGAGTGTTGATAGATGAGGAATTAGTGACATACTACTCGATGACCAACGACATAAGACAAAAAAGAAAGAAAGAGAAAATAGTCAACAGTTTTTTTTGTGGTGGTTCTTTTTAACAGATTTGATACTTTTTTTTGGTTGTAACTGTGATTGATATTTTTAGATTTCACATGCACAACTTACTAGTCAAACGCTAGTCTCTGGATACTGTATCGCAGTAAACCTAGTCTTTCGGATAATAAATGAGAATGGGCACAATTTTTAACAGAAGTACTTTGGCTAGAAAAATAGGAATTTAGGGATTCACATTCTAAAAACACAATGAAATATGACTTGTTTCGTGTTTTTACAAAAAAATGCGAATCTGACATGTTATTCCTTGCAATACTCTGTTGTCTTTGAATACTCTGTTGTTATTTGATTTTGTATGCAATGCTGTGATTTTGGTATGAATGCTTGCAAACCCATACTCAATCTCTTTTTTAAGTTCTCCTTCCAACCACTTGGTTGTCATATCAACAAGTTTAAATTTGCCCATACATGCTTTGATTTGGCATTCAGTGCAGTTCTTTATACTTGCAGTCACTCCATGAACTTAAGTACTTGTGGTACATGCTCATTGTTTAAAATGTTCTCTACTGCATTTCTCACTCTGTTAAGCCGGCGACAGAGTATGTGACTGCCTCATGTGACTCAATCAGGTCGTTACGTTTCACCTCATTTGCATACCATCCTTCTTGATCAGTCTGACTCGGTCGGGCCCAGTCAGGTGACAGGGCCAAATAGGGCGGGTTCTAAATTTTACTGATCGATTCTGATCGAGTCAGATGGCTTGACCTCTTGTGTGCGGGAACATTTTATCTGCATCACGACCTGATCGAGTCATATGAGGCAGTCGCATAGTCTGTCGCCGGCTTTAGCAATACAGTATTTCTTTAAAACTGTTGACTCTGTGGCAAATGTTTTCTCCGACCCAATTTGGTTACCCCACCCTTAGCTCAAGGTCCAAAGACCTACCCTGTGAACACAGGGGGCTAGACATCACTTATACTTGCTGTCCTCATCAAAATCTCTGTGTCTGTGGCTCTAGTGCTGCAGCCAATGGGATTGGTTGGCCTTTGGGGACCTTCCCCAGTGCCAACTCATCGTCCTCAAATCCCTTTGGCCAAGAGAGTGGGGATGTACCTTGGGCAAGGCTTCTCCACTATAAATAAATAATAGCCCAGCCCGCTGGAATAGCAGCTGCCCCCTCTGCTATCTGGCAGTCATTGTCAGAAACGACAGACAGACAACAAAAAAAAAAAAAAAATTGGACGCCTGGGGGATTTTAGGCCTCTTAACTGCACAATGTTCCTGTCATTGGACGCCTGGGGGATTTTAGGCCTCTTAACTGCGCAATGTTCCTGTCATTGGACGCCTGGGGGATTTTAGGCCTCTTAACTGCGCAATGTTCCTGTCATTGGACGCCTGGGGGATTTTAGGCCTCTTAACTGCGCAATGTTCCTGTCATTGGACGCCTGGGGGATTTTAGGCCTCTTAACTGCGCAATGTTCCTGTCATTGGACGCCTGGGGGATTTTAGGCCTCTTAACTGCGCAATGTTCCTGTCATTGGACGCCTGGGGGATTTTAGGCCTCTTAACTGCGCAATGTTCCTGTCATTGGACGCCCTGGGGGATTTTAGGCCTCTTAACTGCGCAATGTTCCTGTCATTGGACGCCTGGGGGATTTTAGGCCTCTTAACTGCGCAATGTTCCTGTCATTGGACGCCTGGGGGATTTTAGGCCTCTTAACTGCGCAATGTTCCTGTCATTGGACGCCTGGGGGATTTTAGGCCTCTTAACTGCGCAATGTTCCTGTCATTGGACGCCTGGGGGATTTTAGGCCTCTTAACTGCGCAATGTTCCTGTCATTGGACGCCTGGGGGATTTTAGGCCGCTTAACTGCTCAATGTTCCTGTCATTGGACGCCTGGGGGATTTTAGGCCTCTTATCTGCTCAATCAGTCAATGTTCCTGTCATTGGACGCCTGGAGGATTTTTATGTAGACAGCAGTGCTGACCCACCCCGTCCTTACAGGAACACTGCCAGTTGGTTCAGGGGTGCTTACCGGCATTCATCCAGGCAAGAGGGCCGTCCGCTATCCACCACCTGTAACCACGCTGGGTTGGGGATGGTTGCCCCACCACACTGAATTGGAGGTAATTTGGTCTGGGGACCAAACTGAGTGTTTATTTAGAAATCAACTTTCACCGTTTTGTAAGGAGGTTAAAGTGAATGTTTGCCGTTTTTGTATGTATTTTTGTTTTTATATTCTTTGTTTTCCTTTTTCTTTTTTCTTTTTTTCCAGACAGCAATGCAGTGAACAATCTCGTGATTTGTTCAACTTTTGTGAATATTAGAACAAGGTTATTGTATTTTTTTTAAGCAGGAGTTGTAGTTCCTACTTTTGTGTGTGCTGTTTTATTCTTCTTATACTTTTATTTGATTTGATTACCCTTGTGGTCACTGCATGAACATAAGGTTTTGCAGTATGTCCTTTGTTTCAAATGTTTGCCTTTTCTCTTTTAGAATAGCAATATTGTATGATTTTTTAATACTGTTGACTTTATGGCAAATGTTTTGTTCATGCCCCTTTTCGGTTACCCCGCTCATAACTCATGCTTGAAACACCTACCCCTACGAACACAGGGGACACAAGTTTTGAATGCGCCTCAGAAGTGCATGAAGCTCACTTCATTGGATCCATGGACAACTGGGGCATTTTGATGAGAACAGTAGTGCCACCTGCTGACACTTCTCTTCTCAATAAGAACACTGCAAGTTGGTCTGAGTCTGCTTCATCAACCAGGCCAGCCTGCTGTATTTCCTGGTTGCCCTCCATATCTGAGGGCTGTCTGTGACCAACTAGGTTGAGGATTGTCATCCCACCATTGAATTGGAGGTGGTGTGATCTGGGAACCAAACAGTGCTATTTGGAAGTTAACCTTCACCGTTTGAGGGGGCTATTGCGAACATTTGCCTTTTTTTTGGTATTGTATGTTTTTTCTTTTTCTGTTTTTTGTTCTTCTTTTACAATGTCATATTTTGTTGAAACTGAATGTTGTAGAGCAAGGCTTTTGTACTTTTGGAGCAGTTGTTTTAGTGTATCTTTATGTACTATTGTGGTTTTTTTCTTTTCTCAGTCAGCAATATTTTTATATATTTTTTAACTGAACATTTTGGAAGGAACATATCACACACACATTACCCCCCCCCCCCCCCCCCCCTTCTCTTTCCCCATAGCTTGACCATTCATCATCTATTCTTCAAATTCCATCCCTTTTTTAATCTCAAAACACCCGTCCTGCCATTTTGGTTTTCTTGTGTGTGTGTGTGTTTGTGTGCGTGTCTGTGTGTCTGTCTGCGTGCGTACGTTGTGTGTGAGGGTGTTTGTGTCTGCGTGTTGGTGTATGTGGTCAGTCCATGCGGCTCAGTTGCTGTGACTTACCGAATGGGGTATGAACGAGTTGGCATCAATAATTGTGTGTTTATGTGTGTGTGTGTGTGTGTGTGTGTGCGCGTGTGTGGCGTCGTGTGTGTTAGAGAGAGAGAGAGTTGCTTTGCATATGCACTGTTGGTGGTTGGTGTCACTCTTGAATGTTGTTTTTTGTTATCTGTTGATGAATAATTGATTGTAAAGCGCTTTGGGCTCATCTGAGGTAAAGCGCTATATAAATGTACTGTTATTATTATTATTATTATTATTATTATTTTCTTGTTGATCAAAAGAAAAGACCACAAATATTGTTGAAAGATATTATATGGGTGTATGCGTTATGAGTGTGTGTGTGTGTGTGTGTCTCTCATATTATTTAAAATCAAATATACTCTATGAATATTGCTGACTTATGTTTTAAATAAAAAAAATACTAAATGAATGGAACATGTCTTTTACTAAGAGTGCTTTGTTTTGTCATAATTATTATCTCTGTCCATCTGCCTGTCTATCTCTCCTTCTCTTCAATTTTCTCTTCTGTTATTTGTCAATTATATTCCAGGCATCAGAATTGTCAGAGGATCTGCTAATTTCAGAGGATTAAGAATTTCTGACAGAGGATTGGCTTCTCTTGTCAGGTTTTGCCTTTTTATTCAGTGTTATTGCCCCTTTGCCTCGTTTTCACAGGATTGGACTTCAAACTATTCTGATGCCTGGTATTCGCTTTGTCTTGTGCATCTTCCTGACAATATGCTTTTCTCTCTCTTTCTCTGTCTGTCTTTCTCGTGCATACACATGCGCACTCACGCATACACACACACACACAAGCATGTGTGGTTGGAAAACACATGCTCATGCTGACACATTCACAAGTTTACAGACTGGCAAATGGAAACATACATTCCAGTTCTTGCCTATAGAACTCTCTCTCTCTCTCTCTCTCTCTCTCTCTCTCTCTCTCTCCATCCAACTGAAAGGGGCAATGGCCTATTCATTCAATGTCTCTCTCTTTCTGTGTGTGCATGTTTGTGCGCGCGTCCGTACATGTGTGAGTGTGTATGTGCATGGATGCTCCTGCTTTCAGGATGTTCTGAAGTTCAGGACTTTTTTTTTTATTGCCTGGAGCTGGAGTCGTTGGATTATGAGAATTTGAGAAAAAGCATTTTACTGGTTATAGAGGTCATGAAGTTTAACCAGAAGTGAAAGTGCAACAATCACATTGGAAACTTGTTTCCCTTCAGCTTCCAGGGGGTATTGCCCCCCGGAACCCCCAGGAGGGGCACTGTCCCTGCACTCTGCCGGGGCCTGGGTGGCCCCTGGACCCCTGCCTTGCAGGATGTTAAAATTTTTTTAGGAGCACCCATGCATGTGTGTGTGCGTGTGCATGCATGCATGTGTGTGTTGTGTTGTGAGCATGCATGCGTGCATGCAGGCATGTGTGCATTGCAAGATGATTACTCCAATGATGAGTGCCAAAAATAGACCCTTTGTGAAGTACTTTTTGCTCTGAGTAAAGTGGTAAATATTCATTTATCTGTTTGGGTTGCTGTGTGTTTAGATAAACTGGTGCCTATTCTGAGTGCAGTGGAACCTCCCTTATAAGACCTTCAAAAATCATACAAAATGAGGTCCTATAAGGCCGGGAGGGGTCTTAATAGGGAGGTAATTTTAATACTTACAAAGAAGGGCAATGTCTCTGAAGTGCAGTGGAACCTCCCTTATAAGACCTTCAAAAATCATACAAAAATGAGGTCCTTAAGGCCGGGAGGGGTCTTATAAGGGAGGTAATTTTAATACTTACAAAGAAGGGCAATGCCTCTGAAGTGCAGTGGAACCTCCCTTAAAGACCTTCAAAAATCATACAAAAATGAGGTCCTATAAGGCCGGGAGGGGTCTTATAAGGGAGGTAATTTTAATACTTACAAAGAAGGGCAATGTCTCAGAAGTGCAGTGGAACCTCCCTTTAAGACCTTCAAGAATCATACAAAATGACTTATAAGGGAGGGGTCTTATGTGGGAGGTAATTTTTACAAAGAAGGGCAATGTCTCAGAAAAGGTCTTATATGGGAGGGAGTTTTATAATGGAGGTTCCACTGTATACTGTGAGTGAATATAGTACAAACGATAAGTGCACAAGCAGCTTTCTTTCAGTCTTTCTTTCTTTCTTCTTTCTTGCAGTTGAGTGCACACAATCCACAATCAACACTCTGATTCATTGGCATTCTTCTTCTTCTTGACTGTACCGGCGTGGCCACAATCAACACTTTGATTATTATGCCACGGAACCGGGGAGGTTCAAGACCACTTTTGCCGGAAGAAAGGCTCAAGGCCTGAGAAGAAATTAAAAACAACAGAGAGAGCACAGATACGAAAACTAGGAAACTGTTGATCCGTTGGGTTGTTGGAAGAGGGGAGGAGGGGGTGGGGGAAGATGGGGGACCAAAGGGGGGGATGAGAGGAGTGGGATGGGAGGGGGGGGGGGGCTGTTGGTGCTTGTTAGTCTGACGTCCCGGCTGCAGCAGGAGGTTTTTCAGTCAGGTGCTCCCAGACTCTAGTCCCGAAGCTCTCTGGAGTTCTGGCCTCAACTGCTGCTGAAGGTAGGATGTTCCACTCCCTGGTGGGTCGTGGGAAAAGGAACTCTGTCAAGGTTTCAGGTCAGACAAAAACAACAACAAATAAACAAACAAAATCCCCCAAATTGTTAACTAACACTGAAAAAAAAGCTAACACTGAAATCATATTTCTATAACAAATGCAGTTACCAGTCTTTTGTTCAGTGTGAAGCTCTAGAATATGAAGTTGCTTTTCAAACAAAATTCACTTTAAATTATAACTTTGAAATAGACAGGTGACGTGGGTGGGTTTTTTTGGGGGTATTATTTAAAAAAATTGGAGGGGGAGGGCATACTGCTGTGTATATAATGAAAATAAACGAAGGAATAACGTGCTGCTGTGCATATACGGTTCAGTGACCTCAAGGTTTGCAATTGACCAATCAAATTGTACCTTCATTTTGGCACCAATGTTTGGTTTTCAAAACGAACTTTTTCGTGAAAACTTGCAGGTCTACATTTCCACGGAAGCAGACTGTTTTGATGACAACATAAATTTGGCGGATTTGATCTCAGCTGGTTTGTATGTTCCTCAGAGTTGAGTTAGCGTAATAACTTTGCGTTAGGTTAGTAATTAGTGTGACTGATCGATTTGAATTTGTTGTTCAAAGCGAAAGTTTGGACATTCGTCTAGGCTTGTTGCAATCCAGCCGATTGTCTCGTCTTGTTCATAATCAGTGATATTGGTAACAGTGACAGTGGAACTGATCATCATCAAGATCATGGTCGTGACGTGCATTCAATGATTCATGACAGATCAGTTGTCAAAAACCAAAATCGCCCAGAAACTGAGTTGAATAATTCATATTGATTGATATTAATGATAATAATGTGTTTTAACTATTTACCAACTGAATTTTTTTTAAAATTCAATAAACTTATCAAACTCACTGTTTACTTAGAAAGGACACTTGTCTTGAGAGGACGTGAGGCCTGTCACATGAAAATAGGTAGCTCGTAAAAATAAGTAGCTCGCTACCTAGTACCTATGACAGTGTGTATTTGCGACATTGAGCATGAACCACAAATTTCACTTTTTTCTAGGGATAGGGTTAGGGTTAGTTAAATGGTTAAAGTACAGAAAAAGTGAAATTTGTGGTTGCAAATACAGACTCATAATAGCGAGCTACTTATTTTTACGAGCTACCTATTTTCATGCGACAAGGCCTAGTCGTCCTACCTGACCTGACCTGTCGTGTGGCGTTCTCAAAATGGATTTGTTCTCAGTATGTCTGCACACGTTTGACTGAATTCTGGTCGCTTCTCGGCCTTTTGCCAGTTTTGGCTAAGACAGTGATTCAGGAACATACATTTTTGTTTATACCCTGGTTGGTTTGTTCAGCCCGTCATACATGGGGAAAGCCGATACGCGACGTTAAACTGAACTTCCATCCATGTCTGCGCACACATGTGCAAAGACTGAAAGAGTGACTCATTTACTGAGTTAGGGATAGGTTTAGGGTCAATTTATTTAGTCACTTTTTTTAGTGTCAAAATAACTCAAATGCACAAAAGATAAAATTTGATGGTATGTCATGATCGATTGTGCACATGCACAGACATGTTCATGTTGAGAACAAATCCATTTTGACACGAATTTGAGAATGCTACACACGTGTGTGTGTGTTGTCACAGTTGTGTCTTGTGTGTCACTGTGTTGCTATTACTAGCGCAGCACCGAGTACTGGTAGCGCCTAGTAATGGTAACGCCTAGTAACGGTAACGCTGAGTACAGCAAATTTGAAGCGATTCGGTTCAGAAACGGCGGAGTTATAAGGCCCCGTTTCCCGTTGGCGCTGCTCTGAGAGTGACGCGCTCTCTCAACGCCTAGTAACGGTAACGTCTAGTAACGGTAACGCTGAGTACAGCAAATTTGAAGCTGTTCTGTTAAGAAAACGGCAGAGTTATAAGGCCCCGTTTCCCATTGGCACTGCTCTGAGAAATTTTGCACCAAGATAGTCACTATCTCCGGTCATGCATGTTCCAAAGTTCGAGTCAATGTCGAGTGGTTACGCTGTGGTTTTGTGAAAAGGTTAAGCGGCATATATCGCGCGCGTTTATATAAATCGATTCGCTTCCGGTTTGGCACATCGATAGTCACACTCACCCGTCCCTGGTCATCTACCTTCCAAATTCAAAGGCAATCCGTCCAGAAATACCGGAGATATGGGCTCTGAGAGGCTGGCGGATACGCATTTCACGCAAACCGCGCAAATGACACGGCCGCCTCGGTTGCCGTTGCCATCGCCCCGTTAGGGCTCACGAATAGCAAATTTGAAGCGATTCGGTCGAAAAACGGCGGAGTTATAAGGCCCGTTTTGTGTTTCAGACACTTGCCTTACAATTACAAATATGGCTGAAAGTCTGATTTGGTGTCGAGTGGCATCCTAGCCTCTTTTAACTGTTTGTTTAGCTTTGGTGTTTATTTTTTTCAAATATGTTTTATACTAATGGACAGAACAGCATTTTGACATGAATATAAAATGCCACATGCTAAGAAACGTTTTGATTTGCTCTTAAAATAATGAAAAATCTGTACAAAACTGGTGTTCAGAAGTCAAAGAGCGTTACACATTTTTAGGTGACTTTATTCAACTTCTTTTTTTCAGCACTAAAAAGCATTGCTTGTGAATGTCAGCATACACACTGTTTATGAAATAGATCCCCCCATTAGCTGTTATAATTTTGCATGGTGTATGGCGCCTAGACAAAAAAATGTGGCTTTTTCTTTTTCGTGACTGAGGTGAAACTGCCCTCTGACAATAAACAGATGCTGCCAGCGGTCAGCTATACTTTAGCAGACCATTCCTAGGTATTGAAGCTATGCATTTATGTCAAGAGAGCTCCACTGAACACCCTGCTAGCAAGAAGGGGTAAACTTTATTAAACAATTAAACATTCCACCCCCTAGTTGGGATTTGGTGAACCTGGGAAAAATTTGGCAGGAATGAGAGTAGTTTTTTTTTTCTAACTCAGCCATGTTTTTTCCCCCTACCTGGAATTAAAGAGCCGTGTGGCATCCTATCTTTTGATTTATGAACAGAAAGTTATGGGTTACAGGGAACTGGAAAGCTTGAAGTCTGATCTACCGTAATTAACAAACACTGCTCCCTCAACCCTTTTTCACCCTACCTGTCTGCCACTCATTCCTGAACCCTCATTAACCTCACGAGAAGCTAACCACAGTCTGGACGCCAATTTTCATTGGACGATAGGCCTAGGCTAACTTCGTAACTTGTAACAAAGTTTGACGCTCCAGCCTGAAATCAAAGTCTTACAGTTTGTCGAGAAAACCCTTCCCATAACACAATACAACAGAAAGGCCGATGTCTAGCAAAAGAAAACCACCCATTGTTTTCCACTGGTCTAGTTCCAGCCTACTTCACGAACGGCATTATTTTGCAGCAGACGATAGATGCTGGAGCCATGAAACGCTGGGGAGATCTATCTCTATATTTTTAGTTAATTTCTTTTCAGTTGCTTCTTTCATCTTGTTTTATTTTTCTTCCTGCTGCTCCACAACCACGCTGTATAATTATCCATTGGGTAGCTCAGCGCTACGAGTCAGACTCAGAATCAGACGATACTAAATGAAAAAATGGCCACCACTTGCTGACATCGTCCAATGGAAATTGGCGTCCAGACTGCGGTTAGCTTCTCGTATTATCCTCCTTCCATGATTCATCCACCCCTACCACACACCCTTTTTAAGCCATCACTTCCCTTCCAGTTCCACTTACCCTTTTTCCACCTTTACAACCCAATCTTTTCCCAACCATTTCAAAGCTGGTTGTCCAGGCAGCTAAGTTATAATTTACAGATCTTTCTCAATCTCACATTCTCACTCTCACTAGTCTCAGGCATCAGAATTGTCAGAGGATTTGCTAATTTCAGAGTCCTGATTGAAAATTGCTGGCAGAGGATTTGTCTTTGGTGGCAGAGTTTTGCCATTGTTTCTGAGGCCAATACTCTCGTCAGTTGGCATTTAAAACTATGAAAGTGATTTCTTAATGAATTGTGTCTTTTTGGTCTTGTTTGGAACTGATTAAATTAATGTTGCCCCTCTACTCTGTGTGCCCTTGATGGCCCGTTTACCTTGGTTTTCAGAGGATTGGACCTCAGACAATTCTAATGCCTGTTTCTGCTAGACAGGAGTTCTCCAAGTTTTTGACACAACATAACCATCAAATTGCATGATGATGGCGCTTGCTTGCTGACACTGAATGAAAATGAAGTCTGTTTACTTTTGTTTATGGTGCGCTACATTACTTCTGGGGTTAACTTTTTGTTCTAAAATGGGTTTGAAACTGGAAGTAATAATTGTTTCAATGTCTCATTTGTCTGTCTACTGGACATTTTGAAACTATTAAAAGTGTTCATTGGCAGAGAGACTGACTCACTTATTCATAATTTATAGAATTATCAGCCAACTCCCCGTGGGGATACCGGGGGGTCTTTCGAGAAATAGTTCCCCCACCTTCTCAATCTGGAAGTTCTGTGCTTGTAGCTTCCTCTAATCTGCCACTCTCTTTGACTCCGCCTTTTCCCTTTTTTTTAATAATTATATCATCTACTAAAGTACTATCTTTCTGACTTATTGGCCCAATCTATTCTATCATGTTACCGTTTCACTACGAATGAGTTATCTCTTCCAATTTGGAGCTAATGCCAATTACCAAAGACCAAAAAAGTCTTAGTCTTCACAAGACTAACTTACTTCCCTTGGTCTGGTTTAGCAATACCACTGAGCTGCTGTGGATCCCCTTCCTGACGTCACTTCCGGGGAGCCAACTTTGAATCATAATAAATTTTTTCCAATTGGAGCTGCCATGTTCTTTTTTGCTCTGCAAATTTAATTCATTTTCAAGCTATTTTCCTTGCCATTCTACCTTCTTTGTGTTCCCTTTTGCCCCTTGGGTAACAGGTATTGTCAGTGTATAATTTTAATTTGATTTTTGGGATCGAATTTTGGTTAAAGGAAAATTATTTGATTGTTGTTTGACACCGGTTTTGTGCCCTCGTTGTTAACATGTCGGACATCGGTGTCACTTCTGTGCCTTCTGCTTCTACTTCGTCGTCTAAGCAGTCTAGGGATGAGAAAGGGAAGTTCCTTTCTACCCCTACCCCTAGTTCTAGTTCTAGTTCGAAGAAAGAGTCTAGTTCTAAGTCTAGGTCGTCTTCTTCTTCTTCGTCTTCGAAGAAGAAAGTGCCCCCCCCTCCCCCCCTCCTTCCCACTCATTCTTCTTCTAGTACTTCTGCTGTGTCGGTGCCGTCTGTGGAGCAGACGGAACATGTCATTTCTTTAGTAGATTCCTCTACTTTAGTCTCCGATATGCTGGCAGAATTACAGAACAAGGGTTTAGTTTTGGTCCCGTCCTCTTCTTTGGTTTCGATGTCAGGTGGTTCAATGAGGCCCACCACGACTAGGACAAGTACAAAACTTGACTGTGACTCAGTACCATTGGATGAACCGCCAAGTTTGGCGGATGAGAACCTCAGAGACAGAGTGCCTTACCATTCTCGAAGTTTCGACGGATTTGAAACGGCTGTTTCAACCTCTTACTCGACGGACCAACTGGCCAGTTTGGAGAGGAAGACCGGCATACCGATCTTCCCAATGGATGAAAATCTCGACGGACACTTCTCTGACCGTCGGGAACGGACACGGACGGACACGGTACCGGTCTACGACTCCCGTTCACGTGAGTGTGTGATTCCACGGATGGATTCTCCCAGAAACTGGCAAATTCGTAACTCTAGACCTGTAAGTCCGCCCGGTTTGTCCGGGAGCGGCAGCATGGCGCGGGGCTGGAAGAAGTCCGGTCATGTGCGGTCCCAAACCGGTACCCGTCATGGGGACTCCGGCCGCCCGTGGGGCGAGGCAGATAACGGCTCCGTCATCCGTGAACCAATGAAACACGGTCACGTGACACTAGAAACTGCTACCCGTACCGGTAGCACCGTGCCCGTGGGCACTGTCGGCACGGACCGCATACGGACAACGTCCGTTGACCCGTCAGAACGAACTATGCTGTCACGGCGCAGAACAGTCTCTGCTACGGAGAGATTTTCAACGGATGAAACTCCGCATGGGCTTCCCTCTAGGAACTCTGGCCTGGGTCTACATGTTTCTCCTGTCGAAGATGATTTTCTTCCGCCTTACTCCGAGGATGACAGCGAATTTGACTCAGCAGTGAGAGACGAAGTTCGTCGGGTCATGCGCGAGAGATTTTCCGATCATCAACACCCTGGTGACGAAACAGATCAGGACGTTGATCGTTTCTCACGGGTGGAGCAGGGCAGCTTCTTTTCTGAGCCCCCTGTACAAGTGGAACCAGTTCCTTCTACCGGGAACTACCAAGGATACTTGGATATTCTCCGTCCATACTGTCAGGACATCAAACCGATGCCTCTTTCTGAGTCGAATTCCAGCAAGGAACAGCCACAGTTTTTCGGAGAATTACAGGCTCCGAAAGAAGCAAGACTGGCTCTTCACACTTCGCCGTTTATTCGCCAAGAGCTTCGACGTGCCGACTCTATTCTCTGGACTCAGCCTCAGATTCTGACCGAGGAGGACGACGGTCCCCCTCCACGTCAACCGGACCCAATTCCTTCTCGTGCGGGGACATTCCTGAAGAAAGACTTCTTCCCCCCGTTTCAGCTATCCAGTACCTTTGTGCCTGTGCCTTCGCACTCGAGTGTGTCTCCTCAAGAGAAACAATCTCTGGATTTTAGGCCACAGAGAGGACAATCGACGACGGTCTCTTTCTCACAGTCCTCGTTTAACAACTTGGAAAGGTCGTCTTACGCTGTTCTCCGAGCCGCTTCTCTCGCTACCTCCATGCTGCAGACTCTGTCCCAGATAGTGGGCTCCACCACAACGGCTAAACCAGAAGATTTCAGCCTGCTTGAGTCCATAGATGAACGGGCATTGGGTGTTTGTTTGGCTTCGCTCAACAAAGCAGTGAACTCGATTTCGTCAGTGGCTTCTAGCACCAGGGTTCAACTGGCTGCGACTTACAGAGACTCTGTGGTCCGGGCTTGTAAACTCCGACTGGACCTCGAAGAACGCTCCACGCTACGTTCCTGCCCGTCCCATCCTTCCGCCACCTTCCACCCGAACACGGTCAAGGACGTTCTGGAAGGCTCCAAGAAACGGAGGAACGATCTCTCTCAGGAACAGCTCATGATGTGGGCTCGTAAGGCTGCGAGTCAGAGTTTTGCCGCTCCTCAACCTAAGCGCGCACGCACAGAGTTCAAGCCAGCCAGTCACACTCCCTCCAGGATGATGTCTTCTAGGGGTCGTGTTTCTCGCTTCCCCTACAACCAGTCTTCAGGTCAGCGCCACCGTCCCGCTTTCCAGTCCACTCCCCCCTCTTCAGCCCGTGGTTCCTCGTTCTCAGGACGTGGATCGGCTGCTTCGGGTCCGCCCCGATTCAGCCGTACCGCGTTCTCGGGGCGGAAACAGCCTTTTCATTAAAGCCCGCTCGATCTGTGGAGGGTCCAGGTTTTTCGGCCGATACAAGCGTTGGTTCTCTGTGGGAATGCCTTCCTTCATGGGAACGTTTGGTCGAAAATACTTGGATCCTTCAGGTCGTGCGGGCAGGCTACAGGTTCCAGTTTACTCAGGAACCCCCCCTGTCCTCTCACCCAATCTCCTTCCCAGCACCCCAAGACCGGGCAAAATTCGAAGCTCTCGACAAAGAAGTCGCCTCTCTACAGCAGAAGGGAGCCATCATTCCAGTGGCCCCGGTGGACTCGGGGTTCTACTCTCGCCTGTTTGTAGTCCCCAAAAAGAACGGAGAGTTTCGCCCTGTCTTGGACCTTTCCCCTCTGAACAAGTACATCCGTACGGACAAGTTCAAGATGGAGACAGCCGCTTCCATCCGTCTGTCCATTCTTCAGAACGATTGGGCTACATCCATCGACCTGCGCGACGCATATTTCCATGTGGGCATTCACCCGTCGCGGCAGAAGTTCCTTCGCTTTGTCTGGAGGCAACAGACGTTCCAGTTTGTGGCCCTGCCCTTCGGCCTGTCGCCAGCCCCTTGGATTTTTACGAGAGTCACCAAGGAACTTGTGCGGATTGCCAGGGCACAATCCATCCGCCTTCGCGTCTACCTGGACGACTGGCTTCTACTGGCGTCCTCTCGCGCACTCTGCTTGAGTCAAACGGAAACCCTGGTTCAACTGTCCGCTTCTCTGGGGTTTCGTATCCACGACATCAAATCGGATCTGACTCCATCAACCTCTTTCAACTACCTGGGCATGTCTTTCGACACCGTCCAATTCACCGTTCGGCCGTCAGACAGCAGGATTCTAGCCCTCGTGGAGTCGGTCACTGCCCTCAGACAGAAAACCTCAGCTTCTGCCCGCCAGTTACTCCGTCTACTCGGACTGATGGAATCAGTAGCGGACCTTCTTCCTCTGGCTCGGGTCCACAAACGGCCACTGCAACGCTTGCTGGCTCAGAGAAAGATCTCTCGCCTTCAGCTGGAACACCAAGTGATGCTAGGGGACTGGTTTCTAGAGGCAACCGAACAGTGGACAGACAGTGCCTGGGTCAACCAAACGGTTCCTATCAGACCTCTTCAGCAACAACTGTTCCTTCACACGGACGCTTCCAAAACTGGTTGGGGTGCACACCTCGACGACAGGGAGGCTTCAGGCAAGTGGACTCTCGCAGAGACACTCTTTCACATCAATCTGCTGGAATTGGAAGCGGTGGCGAGGGCCCTCAAGTCGTTTGCAGTTTGTCTCACCGGCAAGTGGGTCACCGTTTGCGGCGACAATACGACAGCCCTGTCTTACCTGCGCCGTCAAGGTGGAACACGATCGCCTGCTCTCTCTCGAGAAAAGCGGAGGAGATCCTTCTGTGGGCTCAAGCCAAACAAATCTCCCTGTCGGTGGAGTATGTCCCGGGAAAACTGAACGTTTTAGCGGACCAGCTCAGCAGAAAGGGCCAGATCCTACCCACGGAATGGACTATTGCACATCAGTCTCTCCTCCCACTGTGGTCCCTCTGGGGGAAACCGCACGTGGACCTGTTCGCCACGAGGTTCAACTGCAGGCTGCCGGTCTACGTATCACCTATGAGGGACCCTCAGGCACTAGCGCGCAACGCCTTCTCGATGCCCTGGACAGGAATGTCGGCGTATGCATACCCTCCAACGTCTCTCCTACCCAAGGTACTCGAGAAATACAGCCGCGATCTACCCCGGCTGATCATCATCGCCCCATTCTGGGAGACCAGCCCTTGGTTCCCGGAGCTCACCAGCCTCTCACACGTTCCAAGCGTCCCTCTTCGTCTCACAAAAGACACTCTGCTTCAGCCACGCACGGGAGTCGGCCACGCCAACCCCCAACTGTTTCAGCTGACCGCATGGCTACTATGCGGTCAGGCCTGCGAGCACGCGGACTCTCAGAACAAACTGTGGACTTAGTACTCAAGGCGAGACGACAGAGTACTAACAAACTATATGACATACGGTGGGCCTCATGGTATGGTTTCTGTTTGTCCCATGGCATTTCTCCGTTAGATCCTTCCGGTCCGGAGTTTACTCAGTTTTTGGCTCACCTCCACCAGAACCGCGGCTTATCCGCTCAGACGTTAAATGGATACAAGGCTTCTGTTGTGCATACTATAACGGTAGCTACGGGCAAGAGAAATCCTTCTTTTTCCTTAGCTATTGAACTTTCACATCTGATTGATGCAGTCCGCAACAAGTCTGTGTCCTCGGGCGTTCGCCTTCCTCAGTGGGATTTGTTCGTTGTTCTGTCCTTTCTTCGGGATCAATGTGAACCTTTAGCATCGTTGTCTTTCAAGTTGTTGACATACAAGACAGTTTTTCTATTGTCTTTAGCTACGGCTAGGCGGGTTAGTGGCGTCCATGCTCTTAGCGGTCTAGGTTCGGATATTGAGTTCAATTCTTCGGATCAATCCATGACACTGTCTTTTCTTCCGGAGTTTCGTGCTAAGAACCAGTCCGCTCAGGCGTCCTCTCCTTCAGTGACAGTTCAGAGTCTTTGCACCATTCTGGCTCCTGATGACACCGACAGATTCCTATGTCCAGTTAGAGCCCTTCGGTTATACTTGAAGAGAACTTCTCAGTTCCGAGGGCACAAACGACGCCTGTTCGTTTCACTGAATGACAAATACATGAAAGACATTTCGAAATCCACCATTTCTAGGTGGCTGATAGATGCTATAAAATTAGCATACTCAAACGCTGACAAATCCTTGCCCCAAAACCCCCTGAGAGCCCATGAAATTCGGGCTATCAGCTCCTCCTTGGCCATGATCAAGGGTGTGGCCTTATCCAGCGTCTTGGAGGCCGCCTACTGGAAGTCAGAGACCACGTTCTTGAACTTCTATCTACGACATTTCTCCGCCAGGAGACAAAATGATACCTACGGCATCAGGAAGCTGGTGCTGGCACAGACCCCTGTCTCCTTGGTCTAACGGTAATTTATGTTGTTATTGTTTATTGGGATGCATATATATGTATATGCCTGTTGGGGGAATGAAATTATATGTTCATACGGATGCTTCCGGTGCTATCACGGGGATACCCTGGGTAATCCCGCTTTTTGGATATAATGGGTATGAAATGTTTGCTCTTTGTTGGAAAGTTAAAAATTCAACAATGTTTTTTCTTACCCACCTCCTCGTTGGGAAACAACTCATTCGTAGTGAAACGGTAACATGATAGAATAGATTGGATGATTTTAGTTAATATAACTATCTATTCTATCTATATACTTACCGTTTCACTACGATCAAAGGTTCCCACCCACCTCCCTCCGACGAAAACATCGTTGCGAGTCGATTAGTCAAAAAATTTATCATGATTCAAAGTTGGCTCCCCGGAAGTGACGTCAGGAAGGGGATCCACAGCAGCTCAGTGGTATTGCTAAACCAGACCAAGGGAAGTAAGTTAGTCTTGTGAAGACTAAGACTTTTTTGGTCTTTGGTAATTGGCATTAGCTCCAAATTGGAAGAGATAACTCATTCGTAGTGAAACGGTAAGTATATAGATAGAATAGATAGTTATATTAACTAAAATCATCCATTCTCCCACCTTTTTTCCAAACAAATTCTTACAAATACTTTTTCTCGTTTGAGCTCCTCCGAAATCGGAATGTGTTGGCGGTACGCAGCAGGGAGACCAGTGAAAACCGGTCACAAACGTACCTTACCCATTTAGGGTCCATTATGGCCATATGGCCTGGGAACGCAGAAGAAGAATAAGAATCAGCCAACACAGGAATCCTACCAGATGACTGGCTTCCACTTACGCTCACACAGCCTAGCTCAGCTGGTCTAGCTTCAAAAGAGGGACAATTATATATATATATATGCATAGATGATTCCGGGCCTATCTGAGAATCTGACTGTACGTCAGTGAAAAGCTCCCTGCTGTTCAAAATACATCATCTGCAGTCACTTGATGCGCCATTTTGAGAAGTGCAAACTGACAAGATCCTTATCTTCCTCAGACATGGATTTTGTTCGGGCTAACACTGGCTTTTCATACATTGGATTTGGAGCTGGTTGCTATTCTCCGTGACATCTGCCTAGATACAAAGCTTAGAGAAAAATGCACAGACATGGTACTTTCAGTTTTGGTAGTAATCTGTCAGACCTTACTGTACTGTAGGAAAAATAAAGATTCAATTCAGGGCTCCCAGGGACACCCATTTGGGGGTCTATGAAGTACTAAAATTCTAATGGACCCTCTAAAAGAATGTGCAGGGGGTCCCAGGGATGCACTACAAAAATTATTTTTAGCATTCACAATTCCACTGGGACCCTCTATCCTGCCTCTAGGACCCTCTATACTGTAAGTGAAGGAGTCCTTGGGACCCCTTGTTTTGTGGGACGATTGGGAGTCCTGCAATTATTGAATTATTTTGATAGCCGGTGATTTATTTTAGTTATAGTATAAACATACACTATACTGATTTGATTACTCTTTCTTTTCATGTTGGATGTGTACATTTGTTTAGATAAATGTAACTTTTATGTGAATAGAATAGTTCAATTTTGTGTGACATAAAAATTCAGTACATACACAGTATAAACTACATCAGTACATGGTCATGGGTTTACAATTATAAATGCTCTTTTTGCCAGATGAAGCCTAAAGCAACCATGGCATCTGTGGAGAGTTCAACGCTTGATAGAGAAATTTTGAAGTGAGTATTTCATGGTACTGTGGAAGAAAATAAGGTAAAGGTCAAGATGTGCCCCCCCCCCCCCCCCCCCCCCCCCCCCTGCATTTCTCGGTTAATTCCATTTTCCCGTTTTTGCCTTTCTTACCAAACATAAAGCTGTATTTTATTAACCTTTTTAGCTAATAACCTTTTTGGAATACTAACCCTAGGCCATTATTTAATAGGACCCCCCCCCCCCCCCACCCCCATGTATTGCAGTACACAGCGCCATTTGTCACAGTTGTGGTTCATTGGGTTCAGGTTTAGCATTCCAAAAAGGTTATTAGCTAAAAAGGTTCATAAAATACAACTTTATGTTTGGTAAGAAAGGCAAAAATGGAAAATTGCAATTAACCGAGAAATGCAGGGGAAACCTTTACCGAAAATAAAGATCATAGAAATAAATTATATAATCCTCATGCTTTTAGCGGCTAATTAGTAATAATTCGGAAAAAAAATATATAGCAATAAGTCACAAGTGGGCATTCTGTGTGCAGTACTTATATGCTTTTGGTACATTATGTGATATATCAAAAGAAATCTTGATGGCATGAAGTGATGAACTGATGAAGTGTTTTGTCAGTGGAAAAACATCAGACAGACGTGAGATTTTTCAGGAAATTTTAAAACCAGCAGGGCTGTTCTTGAGATAAGAGTAAATCCATTAAGAAATGGGGAGGGAGGTGTGTGTAGACTGGGAGTAGCTGATGGAATCATGAACGAAGCAATCATGCCCCAGTTGCTATTCAAAATCAAATCCTCAAGCCAATTGAGCATGTTCATCCCATCCCATTCAGATGAAGCCCACTTCCAAGAGCCACTTCATTAAAGTTCATTTCTTGGATCAGGATCAGGATTTTCAGGACAATCAGGGGGGGCCTACACCGGTCCCCGGGAACTGTTCAGGAAATTTCACTTTCCTTTGATCTCATCATTGTCCGATCAGAGTTTTAATTTCATGTCTGAAAATGAATTTGAGAGAAAAAAGTGACTGATTTGCACTGAGTGGATGTGAATATGTATCACATTTGAAAAGCAATATTCTCATAATGAATGAATGATAATCTTGCTGCGAATTCCAGCTACTACTGGAATAAAGTAGCCAGTTGTAAGACTGACACTATAGAGAGAGAGTCTGAAGAACAATGCTCTATGTAAATCCAAAACTAATGAAGAAAAGATACATACTTTTTTTCCAGGAGAATAAAACAGCACAACAGAAAGTTTCAAGAGAAGAAAAATCAAGATGCTGTGGCATTACGGTATGCTTTGTGTAGATTATTGCATCACTGTTTTGTGCTTGACTTGCTTTCTAGGGTGTAGAGTGGCACAGAGGTAACGCATTCGTCTCCTAATCCTATCCAATAAATTAATATAAACCCAAGTTCGAACCTGGGTACATGGGATTTTTGCCTCTCACTCTGCACTTGGCCTTACGGTCTGAACGTGGAGTCATTCGGATGAGACGATAGCGCACGTTAAACCCAGCGGCAATGAAAAAGTTGTCATTTGGTCCAAATTTCACACACATATACACACACACACTTTCCTTCCTTATCAGTCACACAAAAATCGCATGCAAAAAAAAAAAAAAAAAGAGTGGTGCGCCTCTGGCTGTGATGCGCTCTCCAGGTGGGAGCAGCCCGAATTTCACAGAGACTATAAAATACCTAATACCAGATATCATTTGTAGTTTGCAAGATTCTGTACCATGTAGCTACGATGACATTGAATGATTGACTACTTTTTAGTCATGAATTTAAAAAACAACAACAGGGAAATAACTTTTTGTTTTCAAAATCATCTGTGCACCAACTCTGCGCCCACAAATTAGAAGCACAGATTCTGAGAATTTAAATAATGGTATGTTTATAGATAGATGAAAAAATTACTGCAGTGCCTTTTGGAGTAACGTAAAAATGGTAGGTATAAAAAACAAGGTACCTGTGAAAAGGAGAAACTTCAATGTTTCGTGCCCTAAGCACTTAGTCCAAATTAGTCATGACTAAGTGCTTAGGGCACGAAACGTTGAAGTTTCTCCTTTTCACAGGTACCTTGTTTTTTATACCTACCATTTTTACGTTATGTTTATAGATAGATTGGAAGTTTTAGAAAATAGCTATTTATGCGATAGTTGTTGTTTCCTTGAAAAACACTGGAACTTACAGCGGGCATGGGAATTGGAAAAGCTTTTTTTTTTTTTAAAGCTGAAAAATGGGTCTCTAGGGGCCGCAGAAGGCCCCTGGTAGGGGTCCAGGGGGTATCACTGAAGCTTTTTGGGTAACTGAAGCCCTAAAACAGCATTAAAATGGCTAAATTTAGTTAATATTTTTGTTTTTTCGGTGGACAGACTTTTTTTTCGGCAGAAAAGCAATGTTATTTCGGTGGAAATTTGCTGTTTGGCAGACAATTCCCATCCCTGAAGTGATAGATATTCACTAAGTTGAAAAAGAGGTCTTGAGTTAATCAAATATTTTTTCTTCTTTTTTTAAAAAAGTGATGTACATGTACCGGTACTATAATTATAAAAGTTATTTCTTTTGCAAGTTTGCTTTCAAACTGTCTTTTACTACTGAAGGTAGGATTCAAGAACTTAAAATGTCTCTGCATCCAAACAATGATTATTGTTATTAATGTTAATTTGTGTGATTCTTAATCTTATTCTAAGTAAGATTATTTTATCATCAAAATCTAATCAGATTGTTTAATTTGGAATGATCCTTCCATCCACCCCCACCCCCCAATTACATTAATTCTGCTAATGTCTTGAGTAACTTTGTGTGTTCTTAATTCTGAAAACAATTTCTGTTTGGCGTAGAAAACGACTGGAAGAGTGGAAAGAGGAGAAAAAGAAGAAGAAGAAACAAGACGGGCACACTGAACAGAAAAAGTGAGTTTGGTGTTTGTGTTAAATTGTAAACGTTTGAGTGTCGTAAATGCTTTGGAAGTTACAAGTACGAAAAAGGTTTGCTGTATTTGTGTGTGTGTGTGTGACTGTGTCACTGTGTGTGTGAGTCCAGGGCTCCCAGGAACCCCATTTGGGGGTCTATGAAGTACTAACATTCTAAAGGACCCTCTAAAATAATGTGCAGGGGGTCCCAGGGATGCACTAGAAAATTTCTTTTTAGCATTCGCAATGTCACTGGGATCCTCTATCCCGCCTCTAGGACCCTCTATACTGTAAGTGAAGGAGTCTCTGGGACCCCTTGTTTTGCAGGACGAGTCACTGCGTGTGTGTCACTGTGTGTGTGTGTGCGTTTGACTTTGAGGGAATCGTCCTGGGGTAAGAAGGGAAGGGGAGGTCATATGGTAGAGAGGGTTTAGGGGAGGGAGCTTCTGAAAGGTTTGCTTGAATTTTTTTTAACAAAATGTCACTTTACACGTATAGCACAAACGGAACTAACATTTTGTTGGTTAGCTTGAATTTACTACGTGTTACAGCTTAACACGGCGATAAGTGATATTTTTGTTCAGGCGCTTTGTGACAACGGTTTTAAAACCAGTGCCATCCAAACCTCTGGATGTAACGCGGAACAAGCCGTCTGTCCAGCACAAGCCTGTCAAGGTATCCAGTAAAGTGGTTTGCAAAGCCACTCTCCGTCAACCGACTAGCAAACCAGGTGAGACAGTATTGAAATTTAGCTAGTTATAGTTATTACTATGAACAATCAGACTATTGTTTTGCAAATCACTGTTGCGTAAACTGTTTCAAAACTTCTTAAATCAAATCGAAATGGTTTGATGTTAACCGTTAAGAGAAAAAAACAAAACATTTTGCAATGACAAAAGTATTAATTTCAAAATTCTTCTATTGTAGACTTGAAATATTCAGAGCTTCAGATTGTTTTTAAACTTCATGGGTCGTATGAACCCTGATTACAGAAAATGATGGGCCCGCTGACAATCTGAAGCTCTGAATATTCCAAAACTAGACATCATTTTCACTTTTGAGAAGTGAGTATTGTTAGACTTTCATAAATGGTTTGGGAAAGCAACCGAACTGTAGTCATAAAATGAGAGTTCTCAGTTCTTCTTTTCTCTTAATGCAAAGCGAGTGAGCCTTGAAGGCTTTGCCTTTCTTGTTTTTATTTCGTTTATCTGGCTTTGGTTATTATATTTTGTTTCTGTCAGTCATTCTCAAGACTAAGTCCACGTCACAACACTTGGTTCCAGGTCAGAATGTCCGACAGAAAGAGAACCAGAAGCCGGCAGCGGGAATCACCAAGAGAAAGCTGTCCACCACCGTCATCAGCAGACTCACTGACCGTCCCAAAAAGACAGCCACCAATACTGCCCGGCCTCCTCCTTTGAAACGACCAGCTCCTGACACAACCACCCCCCTGTCTGGAAACACCAGAGGTTTGGGCAAGCGCCACGCCATTGCCAATTTCAGCAAGGAAGGAGAGGAGATGGTTCGGCCAGTCAGCTTGGCAGAGGAGCTGCAGTCTGCCGTGGGTTCCTTGCAAGCAGAGGCCTCTGATGGTGTTCCCACATTGTTCCAGCCTTCAGCAGACCTGTCTACTACTGCTGAGGGGAAGCTGGGTGACTTGACGACCAGTCGTATTGAAGGCTCAGGAAACAGAGACTCTGACAGCACTTCCGTGTCACTAACCAAGACACGTTCCAGAGACAGCTTGACGTCACGGTTCCGCAAATCCAAACACCCGTCAACGATTCCAGCGAAGAAAGGTTCAGCAGGCTCTGCTTCCAAAACAAGTCGGAGTTCGTCAAAAATGTCCGGAAGTAAAGCGTCTCGTCATTCGGCTCACGGTACCAGAGTTTCTGTTTCTAAACCCCGAAAGAGCATCCTGAAAAGATCGTCGATGAACGTCAGTCCAAGTTCAAGAATGGGAGCGTCACCAGTGTTGCCTTCTAAAGGGAAAAATCTCACCAGTTTGAAGGACAAGCCTGCATCAGCTTCCGGAAAGCCTGCAGAGGGGAAGTCGCTAGGAACGCCTGCTCTGGGTTCCGCTTGTGGCCACGTGGCTTTCACCCCTAATGCTGGAAAGAAAGGGGAAGGGGCCCACTACCGAAAGACGCCAGGGAAAACCAAGACACAGGAGTTCATGAGGTGAGTGGTATTGATCAGCATGACTCACTGTGACTGATGATGCATTTTGCTCCTCATGGAGTAGTAGTGTTAGTTTTATTCTCTTTAACCCTTTCACCGCCAAAATCGCATTTTAGCACCACAGTGATTTAACACCTATGTCACTAAAAGGCATCAAATTGAGGTCTATTATCCAAAGACCCTGTTGTCTTAGTTTTGGGAGGTAGGGATAGACCTTATTTTATATATGTCACATAAGAATCCCCACTACTGAAGATGGATTTTGTTCTCTACCCAGGTAAATTTAATGGAAATGTTTGGCTGAAATATGGCTGGCGGTGAAAGGTACTATAGATATAACGCTGTTGGCCGCCCTCAGCTTTTTTTTAAAGGGAAAATTGAACCATTGAAAGCAAGATGTAAATTATCTGATGCTTTGGCCACATTACTGATCTGGTTTTGTAATCCAATAGGGCTTGTAGAAATAAAAGCAATATCAACAGAAAATAAGAAAAAGATATTGAGGGGGCTGCGGGGTGGGGTGGGGTGGGGGTATAGTAATTTAACAATCTAGCATATTTTTCTTCTTAAGTTGAAGTCAGTGTAATGTTGAAAGGGTTCAGTGTGTGTGATAGGTCCAAGCTTGACGAATGGCTGGCCGCCAAGGGCCGCACCCCCCTCCACCTGCGTCACTCCGCCTGCTTCCATGGGGAAGGGGAGGGCAGCCAACGGTCCATGCCCCGTGCCCAGATCAAAGCCAGCATGTCTGTGGAGCAGCTCTCACGACAGGTGGGTACCAACCATTGTTTGGAGAAACTATCAAAGTGCAAGGCTCACTGTACTTATCTAGATTGTTAACCTGTAATGTAATCGGAAAAAAATGTCTGGATTTCAGAAAAAAAGACTTTTTCAGAGAAAGCTTGTATGTCTGACTGTTCCTTTGCCCATGGATGCCTCCTTTCCATTTCCCATAGCATTCGGTAAAATCTGTATATGTGACCCAGGTACATTAAGTGTCAAACTGACCATTCTGAGAAAAATTATACATTTAATTGAACTAAAAAACATCAAAACGCTACACTCACACAAGCACATGAAGGTGAAATACACACTAAACACGGCGAATAAAACCAAATTTTCGTCTTTAAAAAGACTTTGACGAGGTGACAACACACTAAACTTAACAATGACGGCAGTGAATGGATGATGCATACTAACTATATGACGTGATAATCTGATGACGGTAAAGTAAAAGAAAATAATGAATGAAAAGACGTAAAAATTATACATTTGAAAACTTCAGATAATTCTGTTTCTTATGATACAAGAACCATTCTTGCATCTTTTTCCATTCCAGAGTTATGAGCATTTAAAGTTACCAGTAGTAGGGTGAGCGTCGGCCATTTTAAGAAAACACTGTCTAAAGTCTAGCCTAGCTGAAGAAAATGCATTGACCTATTCGTTTTAAAACACTTATAAGACCATTTACAGACCAAAGATGTTAGAGAACACAAAAATACCCATAACTCAAAATTGAAAAAAAAAGATTTTTGACTTTGCAAACCCAGCGACTTAATGTCCCTTTCGTGGTGATGGGTCACATAGTAAGTTTTATTGCAGATGAGCATAAGAAAGAATGAAGTAATGCTGGTCAGAAAAGTGCTGTTTGTGGTTTTTTTTACAGTGTTTACAAAGGGATTACAGAAGAAAGTACATTGGCAATGGACCCAGACATTTTGTAGGTTTGTTTCATTTGCTGTTTTGAGGCATTGAAGTGGGAAAGAACAGATGAATACAGTATACAAAAAAAGTATAAAGCTTGCAATATTTAATTACATTTACCTCCTGAACTACATTCTTTGGAGATACCATGCTGGTAATTAGTCTATCCAGAGTGTACATATAAGTATTTAGTTTATCGATTTAATCAACTCCACTTTTCTTGCCTTTCTCCATCCCTCCAGGAAAGGGCGCTGGCCAAAGAAGAGGACATGCAGAGCATTCGCAAGCGACTGGAATGGACTGGCCGCAAACAGGGGAGGCCCATCACCACACGCCGCTCCTCCCCTTCTGCAATGACGACCGTCGACAGGAGAAAGACCTTCATCAAACGAAGCGACGCCAAGGAGGGGATGGATAAGGAGGGGGCCGGTCCAAGCTCAGGCAGCCCGGGGGGTGTCAGGTTCCACGGAGAAGAATCGTTTGATGTCATTGAAAAGGAGGTTGGCGTGAACGGCAGGAAAAGGCCATCTTGGTCAGCGGTGGGGGCTGATTGCGGATCACCCCAAGACCTGCTGGATGTGTCTTGTACCAGCACTGAGCAGCTGCAGGCAGAGTGCCAGAAATGTCTGACCGCGCTTCAGTCGGTAAGAACCAGCTGGGTCATTCTCCGAGTCCTTTGAGTGTATCATTTGTAACTGTATGAACAGAACAGAACAGCTGTTTATTGCCTTAGAAGTCAAAAACAACAGACTTATTTGGCACAAAACAATAACAATTTAAACTAACAGGATTGCTTCTTATATTTTCAGATGTAAAAGAGGAAAACATGTCTATAGCCATGATCTTTGTTTAGTAGGTCTATTGTTTTCCTCTTTCTTTAAAACAATCGTAAATGTGTGTGTTGCTGTTGCCAGTCTCTGTAGATGTGAGGACCATTTTCTGTTCGTGTCGTATTTTGATCAAGCTTCCTCTGAAGTGCTTGTTTTTTTGGAAGCTAACGTTTCAATCATGCCACAAGTTTTGCAATTTCCATGTCATATTTGAAGGCTTTTGGATGGAATGTGTGCCATAGCAAAGTTCTGTGAACAATCATCACCAGTTGTTTGCTAAAAGAGGCGTGCAGAAAGACCAGCAATGGTTGTCTGAAAAAGGATGGCTACATCTTCGTAGAGTAGGTTTTTGTTTTATTTTGTCTCTTTTTGATGCCTGAATTGGGACCTTGACCGCACATAGCATCACAAAATCAAACTGATGATTGTGGATACTCAACAGGAGAAGACGAAGTAGAAAAATATAGGCAAAAGATTGTATGACCCTTAATTTAACAGTGAGCAGTAAGATTAAAATGTAAAAGGAAACAACTAATTAGTAAAAATGTAAAAGGAAACAACTAATTTGTTTTGGCTGTGAGTTGGAACTCTAATTAGTACAAATGTAAAAGGAAACAACTAATTAGCATGTAAAAGGAACAACAGTACAGAAACAACCTGTTTACTCTGAACGGCATGGGAGCAACAGACCTGTTTACTCTACTCTTTTCGAGTAGCATTCTACTCAATTTGGACCTCTACTACTCTTCAAAATTGAAAATAATGCTCTTTACTACTCATTTTAAGTGAACATTGTTTGATGGTTTAATGAATAAAACTACACATTTGGCACCCAAACTACTCATTTCAGCTATCCAGACTACTCAAGACTTGTGTAGGGGGTAAACAGGTCTGGAGCAACGCTACTGTGCGGCCCAGAAGATGGGACAGGGAAAAAACAACGAAAAAATACCTAGGTTTTTTTGGGGGAAATCCAAGAAAATGCAAAAAGTCAATACATTCCATGCTAACCCTTTGGCTTTGTCAACTTAAAGTTTCTGCTGTGTGTGTACATATATTTAGGGTTTACAACAGCTATACCATGATGTAAAGAAAAATGCCTTGGGCTGCTGTGTGTGTGTTCAGGGTGAGCTGAGCGGGGAGGTGGCCCTGGAGTGGCTGGATCTGATGGGCGGGGCCAGCCGGGAGGTGTGGCGCCACGCCCCCTGGTATGCCTGTCGCGTGGCCGCCCTCAGGGAGATCGGCGATGAGGACCGCATCCTGGCCGCCTTTGAGGAGGCCATCATCCATGGCGCTCAGGTGAGAAGAGAAACATATCTTCGGTGAAATTCAAAAACCTCGTATCTCAATTTTGGTAGTTTTAAGAAAAATGAAAAAAACTTTTCAAAATTCACCGCGTTGACCACAATTGATTAACTATGATGAATAATGTTGTTCAAGACATTGCGAGTTTAGTTAAAATTTCTTGAAAAATTTGTTTTTTAGACTTCAAAAGAACGAAGATACGAGGTTTTTGTCCTTAACTAGATCTGAATTTGGGACTTACGAGTTTTTCATCTATTTTCACAACCTCATTTACCCCAGATAGAAAGTCGTTAGAGATATGAGCTTTTGGTGGAAGGTGGCGGGAAAAATTAGAAATCTGACTATGTTACATTGTATCTAACTCAAAAGCCCAAAAATCGAGATATGAGGTTTTTGAAATTCACCGACGATATTGTAATTTTCAGACTTCAATGCGATATTTTTTTTCTTATTCCTATTTGTGGACAAAAACATGAGAAGAGGGAACCGGAGATTGCTGACCACCATTCACTATGCATCAAAAGTGTTCGTGAGTTGTGGTTTTGTGTGAATTAGACATATAATACATAGCCCCCTCCCCCCCTCTCCCGTTCAGCAAAAGTTATGCTGATCATGACTATTCAGAGTTTGAGGTTTTGACGTAATTGTATTCTTCCAAAAGATGGGGTACAAAATTGCCCACCTCCCTCCTCAACAAAAGATTCATTGTTTGTGGATGTGCCAAGTTTGAAGTTTTGATGTTAGCCACAAGTTTTCAACATTTTGGAACAAATATCCAATGAAAAATATGGAGAGAGAGAAAAAAAATATAGTATTTACTATTTAGGAGAAATAAAAGAAATTTAAACATCAAAGGGGGAAAAGCAAACTGAACAAAGATTTTGAACCACTGGTTATGTACCCACTTCCAATAGAAATGAATCATACATTATCTTCAAAGGCAGACCAACCAGCTTGACAACAACATACTCCCTTGGAAGAGTTAGAAATCAAAGGATTGGGATTCCCCGTGGGGATACCGGGGAGGCTTTCGTAAAAACAGTTCCCCCACCTTCTGGAAGCTCTGTGCTTGAAACGTCCTCTAATCTGCCACTCTTTGAATCTGCCTTTTCCTTTTGCTTTCTATCATTTATTATCTTTCTGACTTATTGGGAACATTCTCCTGCCTTATTTTTAAAAAAATCCTCCAAATAATTTTTCTCCTTTGAGCTCCTCCGAAATCGGAATGCGTCTGCTGTACGCAGCGGGGAAACCAGTGAAAACTGAAAACCGGACACATACGTACCTTACCCATTATGGCCATATGGCCTGGGAACGCAGAAGAAGAAGAAGGATAGAGATTTCAAAATGAAAACTTGATTCTGTGCCATTTGTACACAAGCTGCATACACAGTTTTTGTTTCGGTTATTCCACGAACTTCTTGCATCCTGTGTATGGGTTGCTATGTCCCTCAGCCGGCTAAAGACATGGCCAAGCTGCTGACCACTACAATGAGAGAGCTGCTGGCAGACCAGACAGCAAGCAGGCCAGCCCGTAACTCCACCAGCACCGCACGCAAAACTCCCTCCGTCAGAAGGGCGCAGCAGACGGGGCAGGTGGTGGAGGATATGCAGGCCCAGAACATGTTCGAGTCCACCGTGGTCAGGTTTTCCGTGTCCGAAGTCACGCCCTTCAAGAAAAAGTGAGCCTTTCTGTGCTATGTAATTATTCTTTTCCTCTTTCGGAGGTTTTCCCGTCTTTGTACTTCTCTTGAGAACATTTAACCCTTTCACCGCCAGCCATATTTCAGCCAAAATTTTCCGTTAAATTTACCTGGGTAGAGAACAAAAGCCATCTGCAGTATTGGGGATTCTTCTGTGACATATATAAAATGTCTATCCTTATTCTCAAAGCTAAGACAATAGGGTCTTTGGATAATAGACCCCAATTTGATATCTTTTAGTGACACAGGTGTTAAATCATTGTGGTGAGACATCTATTCTAATGTTGTTTCACTACAAGTTATCTCTTCCAATTTGGAGCTAATGCCAATTACCAAAGACCAAAAAAGTCTTAGTCTTCACAAGACTAACTTACTTCCCTTGGTCTGGTTTAGCAATACCACTGAGCTGCTGTGGATCCCCTTCCTGACGTCACTTCCGGGGAGCCAACTTTGAATCATAATAAATTTTTTCCAATTGGAGCTGCCATGTTCTTTTTTGCTCTGCAAATTTAATTCATTTTCAAGCTATTTTCCTTGCCATTCTACCTTCTTTGTGTTCCCTTTTGCCCCTTGGGTAACAGGTATTGTCAGTGTATAATTTTAATTTGATTTTTGGGATCGAATTTTGGTTAAAGGAAAATTATTTGATTGTTGTTTGACACCGGTTTTGTGCCCTCGTTGTTAACATGTCGGACATCGGTGTCACTTCTGTGCCTTCTGCTTCTACTTCGTCGTCTAAGCAGTCTAGGGATGAGAAAGGGAAGTTCCTTTCTACCCCTACCCCTAGTTCTAGTTCTAGTTCGAAGAAAGAGTCTAGTTCTAAGTCTAGGTCGTCTTCTTCTTCTTCGTCTTCGAAGAAGAAAGTGCCCCCCCCTCCCCCCCTCCTTCCCACTCATTCTTCTTCTAGTACTTCTGCTGTGTCGGAGCCGTCTGTGGAGCAGACGGAACATGTCATTTCTTTAGTAGATTCCTCTACTTTAGTCTCCGATATGCTGGCAGAATTACAGAACAAGGGTTTAGTTTTGGTCCCGTCCTCTTCTTTGGTTTCGATGTCAGGTGGTTCAATGAGGCCCACCACGACTAGGACAAGTACAAAACTTGACTGTGACTCAGTACCATTGGATGAACCGCCAAGTTTGGCGGATGAGAACCTCAGAGACAGAGTGCCTTACCATTCTCGAAGTTTCGACGGATTTGAAACGGCTGTTTCAACCTCTTACTCGACGGACCAACTGGCCAGTTTGGAGAGGAAGACCGGCATACCGATCTTCCCAATGGATGAAAATCTCGACGGACACTTCTCTGACCGTCGGGAACGGACACGGACGGACACGGTACCGGTCTACGACTCCCGTTCACGTGAGTGTGTGATTCCACGGATGGATTCTCCCAGAAACTGGCAAATTCGTAACTCTAGACCTGTAAGTCCGCCCGGTTTGTCCGGGAGCGGCAGCATGGCGCGGGGCTGGAAGAAGTCCGGTCATGTGCGGTCCCAAACCGGTACCCGTCATGGGGACTCCGGCCGCCCGTGGGGCGAGGCAGATAACGGCTCCGTCATCCGTGAACCAATGAAACACGGTCACGTGACACTAGAAACTGCTACCCGTACCGGTAGCACCGTGCCCGTGGGCACTGTCGGCACGGACCGCATACGGACAACGTCCGTTGACCCGTCAGAACGAACTATGCTGTCACGGCGCAGAACAGTCTCTGCTACGGAGAGATTTTCAACGGATGAAACTCCGCATGGGCTTCCCTCTAGGAACTCTGGCCTGGGTCTACATGTTTCTCCTGTCGAAGATGATTTTCTTCCGCCTTACTCCGAGGATGACAGCGAATTTGACTCAGCAGTGAGAGACGAAGTTCGTCGGGTCATGCGCGAGAGATTTTCCGATCATCAACACCCTGGTGACGAAACAGATCAGGACGTTGATCGTTTCTCACGGGTGGAGCAGGGCAGCTTCTGTTCTGAGCCCCCTGTACAAGTGGAACCAGTTCCTTCTACCGGGAACTACCAAGGATACTTGGATATTCTCCGTCCATACTGTCAGGACATCAAACCGATGCCTCTTTCTGAGTCGAATTCCAGCAAGGAACAGCCACAGTTTTTCGGAGAATTACAGGCTCCGAAAGAAGCAAGACTTGCTCTTCACACTTCGCCGTTTATTCGCCAAGAGCTTCGACGTGCCGACTCTATTCTCTGGACTCAGCCTCAGATTCTGACCGAGGAGGACGACGGTCCCCCTCCACGTCAACCGGACCCAATTCCTTCTCGTGCGGGGACATTCCTGAAGAAAGACTTCTTCCCCCCGTTTCAGCTATCCAGTACCTTTGTGCCTGTGCCTTCGCACTCGAGTGTGTCTCCTCAAGAGAAACAATCTCTGGATTTTAGGCCACAGAGAGGACAATCGACGACGGTCTCTTTCTCACAGTCCTCGTTTAACAACTTGGAAAGGTCGTCTTACGCTGTTCTCCGAGCCGCTTCTCTCGCTACCTCCATGCTGCAGACTCTGTCCCAGATAGTGGGCTCCACCACAACGGCTAAACCAGAAGATTTCAGCCTGCTTGAGTCCATAGATGAACGGGCATTGGGTGTTTGTTTGGCTTCGCTCAACAAAGCAGTGAACTCGATTTCGTCAGTGGCTTCTAGCACCAGGGTTCAACTGGCTGCTACTTACAGAGACTCTGTGGTCCGGGCTTGTAAACTCCGACTGGACCTCGAAGAACGCTCCACGCTACGTTCCTGCCCGTCCCATCCTTCCGCCACCTTCCACCCGAACACGGTCAAGGACGTTCTGGAAGGCTCCAAGAAACGGAGGAACGATCTCTCTCAGGAACAGCTCATGATGTGGGCTCGTAAGGCTGCGAGTCAGAGTTTTGCCGCTCCTCAACCTAAGCGCGCACGCACAGAGTTCAAGCCAGCCAGTCACACTCCCTCCAGGATGATGTCTTCTAGGGGTCGTGTTTCTCGCTTCCCCTACAACCAGTCTTCAGGTCAGCGCCACCGTCCCGCTTTCCAGTCCACTCCCCCCTCTTCAGCCCGTGGTTCCTCGTTCTCAGGACGTGGATCGGCTGCTTCGGGTCCGCCCCGATTCAGCCGTACCGCGTTCTCGGGGCGGAAACAGCCTTTTCATTAAAGCCCGCTCGATCTGTGGAGGGTCCAGGTTTTTCGGCCGATACAAGCGTTGGTTCTCTGTGGGAATGCCTTCCTTCATGGGAACGTTTGGTCGAAAATACTTGGATCCTTCAGGTCGTGCGGGCAGGCTACAGGTTCCAGTTTACTCAGGAACCTCCCCTGTCCTCTCACCCAATCTCCTTCCCAGCACCCCAAGACCGGGCAAAATTCGAAGCTCTCGACAAAGAAGTCGCCTCTCTACAGCAGAAGGGAGCCATCATTCCAGTGGCCCCGGTGGACTCGGGGTTCTACTCTCGCCTGTTTGTAGTCCCCAAAAAGAACGGAGAGTTTCGCCCTGTCTTGGACCTTTCCCCTCTGAACAAGTACATCCGTACGGACAAGTTCAAGATGGAGACAGCCGCTTCCATCCGTCTGTCCATTCTTCAGAACGATTGGGCTACATCCATCGACCTGCGCGACGCATATTTCCATGTGGGCATTCACCCGTCGCGGCAGAAGTTCCTTCGCTTTGTCTGGAGGCAACAGACGTTCCAGTTTGTGGCCCTGCCCTTCGGCCTGTCGCCAGCCCCTTGGATTTTTACGAGAGTCACCAAGGAACTTGTGCGGATTGCCAGGGCACAATCCATCCGCCTTCGCGTCTACCTGGACGACTGGCTTCTACTGGCGTCCTCTCGCGCACTCTGCTTGAGTCAAACGGAAACCCTGGTTCAACTGTCCGCTTCTCTGGGGTTTCGTATCCACGACATCAAATCGGATCTGACTCCATCAACCTCTTTCAACTACCTGGGCATGTCTTTCGACACCGTCCAATTCACCGTTCGGCCGTCAGACAGCAGGATTCTAGCCCTCGTGGAGTCGGTCACTGCCCTCAGACAGAAAACCTCAGCTTCTGCCCGCCAGTTACTCCGTCTACTCGGACTGATGGAATCAGTAGCGGACCTTCTTCCTCTGGCTCGGGTCCACAAACGGCCACTGCAACGCTTGCTGGCTCAGAGAAAGATCTCTCGCCTTCAGCTGGAACACCAAGTGATGCTAGGGGACTGGTTTCTAGAGGCAACCGAACAGTGGACAGACCGTGCCTGGGTCAACCAAACGGTTCCTATCAGACCTCTTCAGCAACAACTGTTCCTTCACACGGACGCTTCCAAAACTGGTTGGGGTGCACACCTCGACGACAGGGAGGCTTCAGGCAAGTGGACTCTCGCAGAGACACTCTTTCACATCAATCTGCTGGAATTGGAAGCGGTGGCGAGGGCCCTCAAGTCGTTTGCAGTTTGTCTCACCGGCAAGTGGGTCACCGTTTGCGGCGACAATACGACAGCCCTGTCTTACCTGCGCCGTCAAGGTGGAACACGATCGCCTGCTCTCTCGAGAAAAGCGGAGGAGATCCTTCTGTGGGCTCAAGCCAAACAAATCTCCCTGTCGGTGGAGTATGTCCCGGGAAAACTGAACGTTTTAGCGGACCAGCTCAGCAGAAAGGGCCAGATCCTACCCACGGAATGGACTATTGCACATCAGTCTCTCCTCCCACTGTGGTCCCTCTGGGGGAAACCGCACGTGGACCTGTTCGCCACGAGGTTCAACTGCAGGCTGCCGGTCTACGTATCACCTATGAGGGACCCTCAGGCACTAGCGCGCAACGCCTTCTCGATGCCCTGGACAGGAATGTCGGCGTATGCATACCCTCCAACGTCTCTCCTACCCAAGGTACTCGAGAAATACAGCCGCGATCTACCCCGGCTGATCATCATCGCCCCATTCTGGGAGACCAGCCCTTGGTTCCCGGAGCTCACCAGCCTCTCACACGTTCCAAGCGTCCCTCTTCGTCTCACAAAAGACACTCTGCTTCAGCCACGCACGGGAGTCGGCCACGCCAACCCCCAACTGTTTCAGCTGACCGCATGGCTACTATGCGGTCAGGCCTGCGAGCACGCGGACTCTCAGAACAAACTGTGGACTTAGTACTCAAGGCGAGACGACAGAGTACTAACAAACTATATGACATACGGTGGGCCTCATGGTATGGTTTCTGTTTGTCCCATGGCATTTCTCCGTTAGATCCTTCCGGTCCGGAGTTTACTCAGTTTTTGGCTCACCTCCACCAGAACCGCGGCTTATCCGCTCAGACGTTAAATGGATACAAGGCTTCTGTTGTGCATACTATAACGGTAGCTACGGGCAAGAGAAATCCTTCTTTTTCCTTAGCTATTGAACTTTCACATCTGATTGATGCAGTCCGCAACAAGTCTGTGTCCTCGGGCGTTCGCCTTCCTCAGTGGGATTTGTTCGTTGTTCTGTCCTTTCTTCGGGATCAATGTGAACCTTTAGCATCGTTGTCTTTCAAGTTGTTGACATACAAGACAGTTTTTCTATTGTCTTTAGCTACGGCTAGGCGGGTTAGTGGCGTCCATGCTCTTAGCGGTCTAGGTTCGGATATTGAGTTCAATTCTTCGGATCAATCCATGACACTGTCTTTTCTTCCGGAGTTTCGTGCTAAGAACCAGTCCGCTCAGGCGTCCTCTCCTTCAGTGACAGTTCAGAGTCTTTGCACCATTCTGGCTCCTGATGACACCGACAGATTCCTATGTCCAGTTAGAGCCCTTCGGTTATACTTGAAGAGAACTTCTCAGTTCCGAGGGCACAAACGACGCCTGTTCGTTTCACTGAATGACAAATACATGAAAGACATTTCGAAATCCACCATTTCTAGGTGGCTGATAGATGCTATAAAATTAGCATACTCAAACGCTGACAAATCCTTGCCCCAAAACCCCCTGAGAGCCCATGAAATTCGGGCTATCAGCTCCTCCTTGGCCATGATCAAGGGTGTGGCCTTATCCAGCGTCTTGGAGGCCGCCTACTGGAAGTCAGAGACCACGTTCTTGAACTTCTATCTACGACATTTCTCCGCCAGGAGACAAAATGATACCTACGGCATCAGGAAGCTGGTGCTGGCACAGACCCCTGTCTCCTTGGTCTAACGGTAATTTATGTTGTTATTGTTTATTGGGATGCATATATATGTATATGCCTGTTGGGGGAATGAAATTATATGTTCATACGGATGCTTCCGGTGCTATCACGGGGATACCCTGGGTAATCCCGCTGTTTGCTCTTTGTTGGAAAGTTAAAAATGACCTCCTCGTTGGGAAACAACTCAAGTTGATAGAATGATTGGATGATTTTAGTTACGGATCAATGTTCCCACCCACCTCCCTCCGACTTCATGATTCAAAGTTGGCTCCCCGGAAGTGACGTCAGGAAGGGGATCCACAGCAGCTCTGCTCACAAGGGAAGTAAGTTAGTCCCTTTTTTGGGTAATCCCTCCAAATTATCTAATTTAATCATACTATACCAACACTCAAAACAACTGCATTAGCCTAAAACAACCTGGAACCTTACCCTAGCACATAGCTAAAACGAAAGTGGCCCCAAGGGACTGCACCCATACCGCAGGGAGTAGCGGGAGTGACTCCCCTTACTTCCGGGTATGACGCGCACCCTTGGGGCACCGGATATGTCATTCTTAAATTTTCCAGCCTTTCAACCACACCTGGGCCTACCCTGCTCCGCCTTTTCTGACTCTTGTCTATCTGGTGGGTTCGTTCCGTGTTTAGCTTTGTTCTATTCAGTTTCTTGGGAAGGCTGTTAGTCATCCTATCGATATTATTTCATTGTCATTTCTTGGTGTTCGTTTTAGTTGAAAAATTATTTCGTTCACTCTGTTGTTCGTTTTCGGGGTGGCGTCAGCCATTATGGCTTCTTGCACCCCTCGGTTTCCACTTCGGGCAAAGCAGTTTCTGCTTCGGTTGTTTTTCTGTTTTCCAAGTCAGTTGACTCTTCTTCTCTCACTAGGGACCCTTTGGGCAGGTTCTCTTAATCTTCTCAAGAAGTTTTCGTCTAAATCCTCTCACAAATCCTACGTCTAACGTCCAGTCACAGTCCGTTTCGGTTACACCGGCCTAACCGGTTTCGGAGCCCATTCCAGTTTCTCTCCCTTCGGAGGTTTCTGCTCCTTCTCCTTTTCCGTTGGACTCGCAGGCTTTGTACTACGTCACTTGGACTCTTCGGGTTTCAGGGTTCTCCCTTTCGCATCGACAGAATCTTCCTCCTATTTCGGTTCTATGTTTAGGCCAGAGAGGGTTCCGCCAGTTGTCTCTTCTAACGTGAGACTGTCACTGGCGCAGCCCTCTCTCCTTCTTCTGTTCACAGGCTTGCCTCCAGGAGGCCCTTGTCCGCTAAGGCCAGCGTCGACCTCAACAGGGATAGGCAATCCCTTTCCACCTCTGGTTTCCGTCCTGTGGGCTTGATGTTTACGGAACAGAGAGGCTCCCCTCCGGGGAGCTTGCCTAGTGACAGAGGTGACTCCTCTGTCACCAGACTGGCCAGTCTGTCAGGCAATCATCCGGTGGTACCTGGGAGGTACCTCCAGGATCGGGAACGGCCTGTTCCCTTTCCTGAGTCCGGGCTCAAATCCTCCACTCAGTTCGAGGGAGAGGTTACCAGGACAGTCAAATCGGTCGGTGCGGGGCACCTTCAATACCGATAAGAGTCCATACCCCCCTCCCGGGGGATGGCTCTCCAGTGATCCTGGCACTGGCGCGGTTGGGGCCTCTTGGCAGTCCCACCGCAACCGGAAATTCGCTTCTCACGGTTGTGAGACGGTTTCCTCCGGTTCTCCCGGTGCTTACCCGGTTTCACCCGGTATTCATCCGGTTTCTCCCGGTTGTCTCCCGGTTGCTTGGCCAACGCGGACATACCGGGGGATGGCACGGTTGGAGCCTCTTGGCTTTCCCACCGCAACCGGTTATTTGCCTTTCCCGGTTGCGAGACCGTTTCCTCCGGTTCTCCCGGTGTTTACCCGGTAATCATCCGGTTGTCTCCCGGTTGCTTGGCCAACGCGGACATACCGGGAAAGGGTTCGCCTAGAACCGGAAAATTCCGATGATGAATTTCCGGTTCGTTCCTCCGGTTTGGGTCAACCGGGAATGTCCCGCTCGCACGGAGGACGCCACGTTCTCCCGGTTCCGGCCGGTGTTCAGTGATCCTCTCACTCCCTACCGGCAGAGCCCTCTGCCAGGCATGGCCTCCGGTGGTGTTTGACTCTTGGGCCGCCCTTATCAGAAGCTTCAACGGCCAGACCCCTCCAGGGAATTCTCTGAGTTTCAGTCCGACTTTGAGTCAGACATGGAACTGGACCCTCAGTCGGAGGTCCCTCACTCTCTCACTGAGTCCTCGGTTCAGAATCTTCTCAAGATTTTGTCTCGATCGTGCCCTTACGTGGTACCTGTGCGTTCCTCCCATCAGGAGTCCGCCACTGATCACGCGGTTGGCTCTCTTCTGCAGGCCAAGAGCTCCTTGACTCTCCAAGCCCCCTCCTTCCCGGAGGATTTGGTGGTTAAAGCGGAGTTCACGTTGAGGACCGGCAAGGTCCTTTCGTTGAAACAGATTGCTGAGGCTAATCTGGGGCGTTCTCAGCCGGCCTCGTCTCAGTTCGGTTCCTTTTTGGTACCTGGATTCAGACCTTTCGTCCCCCTACCGACGGAATACCTGCCCTTCCCCTCCGTCTCCAAACCTTCTTCTGAGGAGGTGGAGTCCTTGGGGTCCTGCTGCTGTTCCTCCCGTCACGTTCAAGCCTTCGGCCTTCAAGTCTCTCGAGGAATCTCTGTCTGGTTCTCTCAGGGCTTGTGGCATGGCCACCTCTCTCGTGCAAACCTTGGCGGAGTCTCTAGGCAAATCAGCCTCTGATTCACCGGCGGTTTTTCAGTTCTTTGATCAGGTGGATGAAGCTTCCGTTGGAGTCTCTCTAGCCCTTTTGGGCAATGTGCTACAGAGCCTCTCTGATGTCACGGCTGGTTTGAAGGTTCAAACCTGTGCCTTGGCCCGGGATTCTTTCTGGCGCAGAACAGGTCTCTTTCGTCCAGGGAAAAGGAGCGTTTTGCGCTCTCTTCCCCTTCCGGAGTCGGGCTTGTTCGGGGAAGAATCGGTTCCCCCAGTTCTCGAGTCCTCTTCAAAGAGGAAGTCAGCTGATAGCCAGAAGGCTATCTATCGGGCCCTGTTGAACCAGCCCCGTCCCAACCATTTCGTCCGGGGTACTTCGCGTCCCGCTCTAAGAGTGTGGGATACTCCTCTAGGCCTCCTCCCCAGTTCAAGGCCTTGAGGCCCCCCTTCCCAGTCTTCTCGTGGCAACAGGAGGCCGAGCCTTCCAAGAAACGGCGATCCTGTCCGTTGGAGATCCTCCAGAGGAAGTGGAGGACCTTCTCTTGAAGGGCGCGGGCGCGAGTGAACGATCCCAGTCCGGGTTTCTATTCCCGACTTTTTCAACCGGTCCTGTCAACCGGTTTTATCAAAAATTCCCGACCGTTTTCGGCCCATTCTGACTCTAATTGGCCGGCGATCTCTTAGGCCGTTTAAAGGGTTTTTTGTTCTTCTGTTCTCTACCGTTTCCAAGTCAGTACCGTTGAAATGGGTTTTTTCCACGGTTATCCTGACGTCACTTGGATACTCTGTTCACAGTCTCAGCCTCGGAGGACACAGGTGGTGTCCGACCTCTCAGTAACGAAGGCGGTCACACTTCGCTGTCCCCTCGGTTTTCTTAGTCTGATGGGGTCGATTTCGGAGCTCCTTCCTCTGGCCTGGGTATACATAGGCCCTTGCAGAGAGAAGTCAGAGTGCGCACTCCTTCTTTCACGGTTTCAACCATGAGTTGTTCAACCTGTTGACTCGTTCGGCCGTTCCAGTCATCCTGTTTCGGACTGGTTCCGTCCCGATCTGGCTTTAACTGTCCGGCTAGCATGATCTTCCCTTCTCAGCCGTCAGATCACCGAACGGCACAGCTTTCAACCTAAAGTTGTTCGACGGGGTGATTTTTGCCTTCCTTCAGGCCCCCCCCCCTTTTTGGTCTTCGGCGTCTCGTTCCGACCGTTTTTTATGGTTTAGGTCGAGGTGTGTCATCGTCACGTTTGCACACTGTTTCGCTTTTTGTCTACATGTTTTCCTTTTCGGTGGGGACTTTTCCGCGTCATCTGGTTCGATTTGACGTCATGCGATAGCAACTATGTTGCTGTTGCTGTCTGTTCCTACTTCATAGGCAGTTTTTTATTTTTATTTTACCTCCCTACCGATCGAATTGTCTCCGCTGGTTTTTCACCCAGTCAACGGGGGTCCCTTTCGTCGGTCTTAGCATGTAGAGTTGGTTACGAAGTGCAGTCGCACATTCGTACCGTGGTTTCTCAGTTTGCTAGGTCAGAGGCTGAATCTGCTGCTCTTGCGGATTCTCATCCTAGTACTAGCTGTCTCTATCCCGCCATCGGTCCTTTGCTTGCCCGACATTCTGAACTAGTCTTGTCCAGTTTGTTTTCTGACCCAGACTCGCCCCTTCGATCGATATTTTCCAGTTCGAAAGGGCGTAGCAGTGTGTAGTGGCCCGGTCCGGCCACTCATAGTCCGTAATGTATCAGGCCTTGGCTGCTCTAGGTGACTCGATGCGGAGTTTGTCTTCTTCAGTATGAGTTCCATGGCCTTAGGTGCTACCGTACCGCTAAGCTGTACGCCACCACTGTCTCGCACTTCTCTCTGAAGTGCATGCCGTTGTATTCCTCCCCTCTGATGGCACTAATCCCCCGGGTGTTGAAGAAGTCCTCCGGGAGCACCCGGACTTGATTCTCGTCACACCAATGTGGCCCACGAGCCATTGGTTCCCAGAGCTCCTCGACATGGCGCAAGACGGTCCTCTTCCGCTCAATCTCACTCCCGCCACTCTTCTTCAGTCAAGAAGCGGGGTCGGACACCCTTGCCCTTCAAGGCTAAACCTGGTCGCATGGCGGCTGTCCGACTAGGCCTTCGCTCTCAGGGGTTTTCCACGCGCACCGTGGATCTGTTGGTCGCCTCTCGGCGTAAGTCTACAAACGATCTGTATGATCTTCGCTGGGCCACCTGGTTTGCGTTTTGTCAGGAGAGAAAGTTTGACCCGCTTCGTCCCTCAACGGTTCAGTTCGTGGAGTTCCTCTCTCACTTGCTTAGAACTAGGAACTCTTCCTCTCAAACCTTGTCAGGTTATAGGGCGGTCTTGATTAGCACGATCTCGTTGTCTTTAGGTTCCAAGTTTACGGGGAATCTCTCGGCTTTGCCAGTTTCTCACTTCCTGGACGCTGTGCGCCTCCAAGCCCCGTCCAGAACGGTCCAGTGTCCTCAGTGGGACATCTTTTTGGTTCTGGTTTTTCTCTGGGTCAAATTTGAACCCCTGGAGTCGTTGTCTCTTAAGCTTCTGACTCTCAAGACAGTTTTTTCTCATTTCTTTCGCCACTCCCGTCGCCTCAGTGGTTTGCATGCTCTGAGAGGTCTCACCAAGGATGTCAGTTCGAGGAGGACTTCTCGTCTGTCTCCCTTTCTTTTCTCCCGGAGTTCCGTGCAAAGAACCAGTCTGGTTATGTTTCCTCTCCCTTGGTCTCTTTTTCGAGTCTTCGCTCCGTTCTGGGTCCTGATGATCGTGATATCTTCCTCTGCCCCGTTAGGGCTCTTCGTTCTTATCTGGCTCGTACCAAGTCCTTCAGAAGGGCTAAACGTCGCCTGTTCGTCTCCTTTAATCCCAAGTACTGCAGCGATGTGGCTAAGGGTACTGTGTCCCGTTGGTTCCTCGACCTCATTAAGTTGGCCTATGCCCGCTCGCTGGTTAGGTTACCTGATAACCCCATTCGCGCCCACGAGTTGCGGGCCATCAGCTCTTCCCTGGCGGTAGTCAAGGGTGTCCCTCTTGTGAAGGTTATGGCCTCAGCGTTCTGGTAGTCGCAGAACACCTTTCTTCAGTTTTACCTGAGGGATATCTCTGCTCAGGGCGAAGACGACTCCTTTTCCATCTAGAAGGTGGTCGTTTCGCAGGTCCCGGTCTCCTTGTAGTGTGAGTTCCGGTGTTTTTTGTGCCTCTGTTTTTTCTCTGTGTTCTTTGGTATATCATTGACATGACTGTTTGGGGGTATTTATTTGCATATTTTCAGGGATGTTGTACATCTTTCGGGGGATTCTCTTAGGAGTGTTTCCCCTCTTTTACTGATATGCTTTTGGGGTTGTTGGTGTGTCAGTTGGCACGCATCACCCTCCACCACGGTGGTAATCTGCAGTTGTTTTGAGTGTTGGTATAGTATGATTAAATTAGATTGGTGGATTTTGATTAATCCTACTATCTATTTAATTTAATACTTACCAACACTCAAAACAAAAAATGTTCCCTCCCAGCCTCCCTCCTGATGCGGGGCTGTAAAATTACACGAATGACATATCCGGTGCCCCAAGGGTGCGCGTCATACCCGGAAGTAAGGGGAGTCACTCCCGCTACTCCCTGCGGTATGGGTGCAGTCCCTTGGGGCCACTTTCGTTTTAGCTATGTGCTAGGGTAAGGTTCCAGGTTGTTTTAGGCTAATGCAGTTGTTTTGAGTGTTGGTAAGTATTAAATTAAATAGATAGTAGGATTAATCAAAATCCACCACTACGATCAAAGGTTCCCACCCACCTCCCTCCGACGAAAACATCGTTGCGAGTCGATTAGTCAAAAAATTTATCATGATTCAAAGTTGGCTCCCCGGAAGTGACGTCAGGAAGGGGATCCACAGCAGCTCAGTGGTATTGCTAAACCAGACCAAGGGAAGTAAGTTAGTCTTGTGAAGACTAAGACTTTTTTGGTCTTTGGTAATTGGCATTAGCTCCAAATTGGAAGAGATAACTCATTCGTAGTGAAACGGTAAGTATATAGATAGAATAGATAGTTATATTAACTAAAATCATCCATTTGGCGGTGAAAGGGTTAAAGCCCCTTCAAATTTTTAGCCTAGCCAAAAAGGTGCCTGAGAAGCCTGTAAAATGAAACCCTGTTTTCGTCGTAGGTCCCCAAGATAATCAGAGGCTGGATTTTAAAAAAAGAGTTCCATATTTTATTTTATTTTTTATTTTAAAGCAGAAGCCCAAAATTTTACAACAAAATTCATATTGTGTTATGACACTTTCTTACTATTTTGTTTATCATATTATAACAGGCGCACGGGTCGCAGTCTGTGGAAAAAGTACAGTGGAAACTCCCTTATACGACCTCCAAAAATAATTCAAAATGAGGTCTTATAAGGGAGGGGTCTTAAAAGGAAGGTAATTTTTATGCTTACAAAGAAGGGAAATGTCTCAGAGAAGTAGGTCTTGTGTGGGAGGGAGTCTTATAATGGGAGGTCTTATCAGGGAGGTTCCGCTGTATCGCCTAATACTAGTCCATAAAATACAGTGACTTTGTTTTCAGGAATTCCTTCCTTCCTAATCTTATAGTTATGCCACCCCTTTTAGTTTTACCACCCTTCTTTTCCTTCTACAGTAGAATCCGCTTAATCGGCCACTTTTGGGACCGGAAAAATATGGCCGATAAAGCGAATCGGCCGATAAAACGAACATCGAGATACTGTATGACGCAGTTATGCAAGTCAAAAGCAATGACGTCAAAATTAAATGTTGCAGTTCAAATTCAAATTCTTTCCCTTTTTGTGATGTGTGTTTATTAATCCTACAACTTGACAGAAGCACGAGTAAAAGACAATGATTTTGTTTTCTTGAGTGATTTTAACGTCATGCAGTGTCTTTCAATTGACAACAGCTCACCTTCCAACTTCACACTCAACCATGTAAAAAACCGTCAAAAGCGTGTTGTCAGTTTGTCTGCCTCTGTTGTTCTCCCTCTCAAAAAGGGGTAAAGAAAAAACATTAGAAAAAGTGGCCAATAAAGCGAAATTGAATATTTCAGCTTTGGCCGTAAAAACGAACAAAATAACACATGCTCATGGGTGAAAGTTTTCCTTCTCAGCAAGGATTTCCTTAATTTTAAAATCAGAAAATAAGGAAATCCTTATTTTCAAATTTTCAAGAAGAAAAAAAGATTGACTGATTTGAGCGACCATAGGCCATGAAGTGTGTTGCTCCTAGAACTTTCAACTTAAATGTCATTTTAGAGTTCAAAACATTTAATAAATTTGAATGAAAGACCCCCCAAGCAGGCCTCTGCCCCTACACCCCACTGGGGCCTAGGCGGCAACGGACCCAGAAAGTAGGCCCCTGGAACCCACCCACCTACCCTCCGCCTTTTCCTTATTTTCAAAATCTGTCACTTTCACCCATGCATGCTTAAGAAGAAAAAATTCCGTTCCAGAGGAAATTGGCCGATTAAGCGGCTTTGGCCGATTATCCGATGGCCAATTAAACGGATTCCACTGTATATCCACTCCTGCATTTTTAATGTTTATAATTGTTTCACTGACAAAAAGCCAGATTGTGTGTGATTTTTAAAAAAAATGGTATTAGGGATAAGTGGAAGGGAGAAGCGGTACATAACTGCAGATCCTGGAATTAGTTAGATGCTCTTAAAATTATTTCGCTGTCGAGAGGCCTGTTGGTGGTATTTACTGTTTTATGGACTAGTATAATGCACAGCCCCAATTGTTTACACAAATGGCTGAGTTTGTGAAAAATGGTGTTTTACGTCCTCTCGGTCTGGAACAGACACATATGGGACATTTGTAGATACAAAGATGGTGGGAACAATACTGGAGGCAATGCCCGGAGGCAGTGCAACACCAGTAAAGTCCCGATTTTTGGTGTAGCAGTAGCCACGCCTCGGTTAACTTAAACCTCATCGGCTATGGTACCGCCACAGTAATTAATGAGTTTGTTTTCAGTTTCTTACTTTATTTGTTAGCAGGGGTGCAACTTTTCCTGGTATACCAAGATTTCCTGTTTTTGAATTTTACCAGAAAAGGAAGTTCCTTCTTTTTAAATTTGTCAAACAAGATCTTTGTGTGTCTACTGTATTTTTCAAATACTTTAAATTAAGCATTGGTGTAAATTGTGGAAAAAGCAAACTAAAATACCTTCATAAATCAATTTTTGCTTCAGCTTGCAGGGGGGACACTACCCCTGGACCCTGGCCTTTCAGGTTTTTTCATTCTGTGTAGTTGCACCTATGTGTTCGTCTTAAACTCATGATAAAACACAGGGGTCTCAGTTTTGGAAAAAAAATATTCCCTTATAGTCTTTAAAATATGGTGCTCTGTAAACCTTTCATCTTCCTGTGAGCGAGACGTGTGTGTGTGTCGAAAATTATTTTGAGAGAATAAGATTTATTTGTCGTGTCATGACAGGAGGAGGGTGACAGACACGGAGGAAAGACTGGTGTCGGTGGTGACCCCTGTCAGACGCTCCACTCGCCTCTCTTCTTCTGCCGCTAGGCCCAGCTCTGTGGGAAAAGGGAGGCTACCCCACCCTGGAGCCCCTCACGTGGCGGAGTATTCTGCCCTGGAAGAGGTGCCCAACAAGACAAAGGAGAACATGCTGTTTTTCCCCAACCATGCCCTGGATGCCTTGATGAGCGACATCTCCCCTGTGTGAGCGAGACAGGTTCAGAGAAGAAATAGGGGCCTAACATAGGCGGATGAATTGTGATGAACTTTTCTACTTCTAACGCCATGTAGTTTTTGTACGTTCTTGGTTGGCCGTTGCATCTCAACCGAGTTACTATATTTTCGAGTGCGCATGCGTTGCTTTAATGGAAGAAATAGGGACATAAGCTCTCAAATAAAACAAACACATGGCAGGGTGCTTGGCAGTGAATGTCTTTGCATTTGGTGAGAGTGTAGGGTGATGTCTTGGGCGAATGTATTTGCACATGGTGCTAGAAGAATTAAAGGATCTGGAGAAAACAGCTAATAGTAGATCAGAGCTCACAGTTTTAGGTCATTCACAAATTTCGGAGGAAAAGAATCTGGGTCTGTATTCACATTGAGATAGCATGAGTTCTAGGGGATAGAAGAGACACAGGCGACAGGGAAAGGCTTGGTTCCAAAGGCACACGAGTCACACGCGCAGGCAAATGGAAATCTTAAAAACATTTATTCACACAATCATGCACACACAAATCATTGCAAACAAAATCTTGGCCGTGGCAAAAGATGCAAAAATCTAAGGACCTAAACTAATGTCTCCCACTAATATAACTAAAGAAAAACCAACCCTTTCCCCCTACTCCTCTACTACCCAACCTAAACCCTGGAATGGACCATCTTACACAACCAAAAGCCAAGAAGAAATGTAGCTTAAATTCCACCCGCTCGCACACATTCACACAACAGTTTTCCCTCACTCCCCTAGTCGCAGACGGACGCTGGTTTTCATTTCTGGAGAGAGGCCCCAAGCAGCAAAGTTCTTTGGGGAGGTTCCGGCCAAAGGCTCCGCGGCAACAGCAGCACAGGAACAGGGTCAGGACAGGTCCGGTTTACGTCCGGTTCAGGTTCAGATGTAAAAGGCTGGAACAAGTGTTCACACGTAAGTCCAGTTCCCAGGCCGGAGATAGGAATAAGAGGAGCAAGGTTTGCATGTGATGGTGAGAGAAGAGGAAAGTAAAATTCGACAGAACCAGCCGTGTGCAACACCAAAAGAATGAATACAACTTTGAATGATAAAATACTTTAAATGAGATTGTTTTGGAACGACTGGCCTGCCACAGAAGAGTGGATAGATAAAGGTACATACAAGTATACACACTAATACTCTCTCACCAAAAATACATTACATTACAAGTGACTCGGGTAAATGAAAATAGTTCAAGTTTACATTTAAATTACTGTTTCCCGAGTAAAAAATTATCACCCTCTTTTTCCTACTTCGAAAAAGACACGGAATACGAAAACAATTGAACAAACAACAAAATATATCAAATTGAGCCCCGTTCTCTCTTTCACAACACACTGTACTCCCTTGGCGACGATTCGGCGGACAGGGAAAAATGAGAACCAAGAAAGAAAAAGTTAAGAAAAACAAACGGGTTACCTCCCTTGTGTTGGCTCAGCTGGGCCAAGAGAAAAACAGGCTATGTACAGACAACCTATAATTATGAAAACTTTAGTTCCCAAAGCGCGGGATAGCGTTTGAACAATTATTTACATCAAAAATTACAATGGCTATAGTTATTATCGAAAGGAAACAGAGTCAACCGAAACTTCGTACTATAAAGAAAAACATGAAAACATAGCTATAATACGTAAGCCTACTCACGCGAAAATACAGAGACCTAGCTCAAATTGAAACATAAAACCCATTTCTAATTTCGATACGACGTGCTACACACCTCATTCGTCCATGAAGACTAGCCCGTGAAATGGGGTGGGAAGGGTCCCGTGGTTGCGCCCTCAGTCTCAGCTGTTCAGCTCCTCGGCTCAGCTCTCTGCTCAGCCTCACCCACCCAGCGCTCCCACAATTCTCTGGCGTTGTGGCTTTTCTTCTCTTCTTTCTTCTTCTCGTTTCCTCTCTTCTCTCTTCTTCTCGTTTCTTCTCTTCTCTTCCTTGCTCATCGATGAGCACCCGGCAAGCTGGGGTCGATCCCACCACGATGTCCAACGAAGGAGGTGTGGCTGCTTCCGTCTTGGCGAGCGAACGCCCTCGAGTTCCAAACGGCAAATGCGCCGGTTTGGAGTTGAACCGCTGCCTTTTCGATTTCTTGACTATGATTCAAAATTGTAGAGAAAATTAAAATAAAACACGTCTTGCCTGTTGCACTCGCAAAGCGAGACACGTGGGGAAAGCACAAATTTCATGTTGCACGGCTTGTTGAGTCATGGCCTTGACAGAACTCGGGTAGCAAAATCAATTAAACGGGTGCCTGCTGTAATAGAGAAGGGCTGATAACTCCGTCTCATGCTAAAGTTTTTGACTCCCCTTCTTGAGCCGTGACAATGACTGAATGAGACTTAGCATGATGCTAACTTAGAAGCTCTTCCATTGTTCTATAGGATTTAATAGGACTTTTGGAAGAGCTTCTAAGTTAGCATCATGCTAAGTCTCATGCTATCTCGACATGAATACCGTCCCAGATTATTATGAGTTTAGCACACCTCTTACCATACTGCTTATTATCCACAATATAAGCAGAATTTTTAGTCCTTGAAATTTACCAGCATAGTCCTGGAATAGTCTGGGGAAAGTCTTTGAATTTAAAAAAAAGAAAGATCTTGGAACCTTGCATGCTGCTTTATCTGTTGTGTAAAGCCACTAGTAAGGGTAATTAAGTCTGTTTTAAGGCAATAGTCATTCTTTTAAGTGTTGTTTTTCCATTGGCTCCATCTCATTACTGCCGGGTCTATGCAAGTTCACAAACCTCAAATGTACATTTGGTTTATTTAAGAATGGGAGCTTTCTTCTTGTGCCATTGTGTGTATGAATATTGCTATTTGTCAGTTTTACTAGAACTCAGGGCTCCCAGGGTCCCCCATTTGGGGGTCTGTGAAGCACTAACATTCTCAAGGACCCTCTAAAAGAATGTGCAGGGGGTCCCACGGATGCACTACAAAAATTCTTTTTAGCATTCGCAATGCCACTGGAACCCTCTATCCCACCTCTAGGACCCTCTATTCTGTAAGTGAAGGAGTCCCTGGGACCCCTTGTTTTGCGGGACGATTGGGAGCCCTGATTAGAACTATGGATGTATCCTCAGCTTGAAAATATTGATGCAACTGTTTTGTTCTTGTTGTCTGTCTTTGAACAATATTTTTAATAGCTTTTTTTTTTCAAAGGAAATAATGCCTAACCTAAGCGCATAAACCTTTTTCCAAGTTAATCTTCAGTATGATGAAGGTGGAAGATCAAACGAAGAAGAAGAAGAAGAATGCCAAATTTTAATGATACTAGGTGTTGAGAGCATTCACTGCCTGCCAACTTGTGTCAAAGTTGGACTTTAAACGCCAATGCATGGAAGTACACGGAAGTAGAAGAAGAAGGGGGTTGTGTGATATAATAACAGTTCTGTACTAGCTTATTACTTTAGACGGGGTTGTCTTTCATTTTTTAGGTCTTTTTTTTTTCAGTACTTTTGTTGAATTTTTGTTTTGCTTTAACTTTTGTTTGTTTTCAAGATTAAGGGCTTCATTTTTTGCTCCAATCTTTTCTTCTTCTTTTTTTTGGGGGGGTGAAGGGAGACAGGGAGGAGAGATGAGGGGTGTACATAATGTAACATTGGGGGGGGGGGCATGCTACAACCACAAAAAAAACATTTGATTTTTTATTTTAATCTTTGTTTTTGTTTCAATGAAATAAATTCAATTTTCGCTTGCATTCTGTTTTTTGTCTGTGGTTGGCAAATGAATGTGTCCGGGATAAAGTTAGGATTGATTGCAATGCATCTAGCTCAACAATAAAAACATTGCAAGCACAATGCACGATACACATACACACATAAAAGCACACACGCACATGCAGTGCACACATGCATGCACACAGAGTCAGTATTTCAGAAAAACTCTTCAGGCAGACAGAGAACAGGACGGCAAGCCATGTAAATTGGTTGGCCGTTGCATCTCAACCGACAAGAGGGGAGTAACTATATTTTCGAGTGCGCATGTGTTGCTTTAGCGGAAGAAATAGGGACATAAGCTCTAAAAGAAAACAAACGCATGGCAGGGTGCTTGGCAGTGAATGTCTTTGCATTTGGTGAGATTAAGGGCTTCATTTTTTGCTCCAATCTTTTCTTATTTGGGGGGGTGAGGGCAAGCCATGTAAATGCACTCCCAGTTCTGCAGATGATAGAGAGAGAGCTATTAAAACACACACATAGGAAGGGGGGGGGGGGGGGGGGGGGGGGGGGGGGGGGGGGGGGGGGGGGAGGGGGAGCTGTCTGATAATCAATTCTATTCAGCTATGAACAATGATTATAGTCTTACTCACTGTGACTCATTAAAATTTAGAAGTTTTTGCTCTTACTCTTAGAGTCTTAGTTCTGCAGCCTTCCAGTTTAGTTTTGGCCTTTGAAGATCCTGCCTTTGGACAATGCATCTCCACTACAGTACAAACAATGGGGCTTTAACCTACTTCTTGACCACACGAAAGGGAAATAATTTTAGGACTGACTTGACCATGCCACCTAGACTAAGTGACAAGTCAGGGGCAGATAATTTTCTGTGGCTATATTTATACTACTACTTCATGACAGGCAAGGACGGTAATCTTATGTAGATGGCGCACGCATCTCAGGGCACGAGACAGGGGCAAAGAATTTTCAGTATAAAGCCTCATTACATCACCACCCATCTTTCTAGAGTAGCACACACGCACATATACACACCGGCTCTACTAATTTTTAGTAACATTGTCCAGGCAGTCAATCTGCCTCAACGTTAAAGTAAACAGGAAGGCAAGCCATATGGACACACCCAATGACGTGTAGATACAGTGGAATCCGCTTAATCGGCCACTTTTGGGACCAGGAAAAATATGTCCGATAAAGGGAATCGGCCGATAAAACGAACATCGAGATACTGTATGACGCAATTATGCAAGTCAAAAGCAATGACGTCAAAATTAAATGTTGCAGTTCAAATTCAAATTCTTTCCCTTTTTGTGATATGTGTGTGTGTGTTTATTAATCCTACAACTTGACAGAAGCACGAGTAAAAGACAATGATTTTGTTTTCTTGAGTGATTTTAACGCCATGCAGTGCTTTCAATTGACAAAAGCTCACCTTCCAACTTCACACTCAACCATGTAAACGTCAAAAGCGTGTTGTCAGTTTGTCTGCCTCTGTTGTTCTCCCTCTCAAAAAGGGGTAAAGAGGAAAAATTAGAGAGAAAAAGTTGCCAATAAAGCGAAATCAAAGATTTCAGCTTTGGCCGTAAAAACAAACAAAATAACATGCTGAAGAAGAAAAAATCCCTTTCCAGAGGAAATTGGCCGATTATCCGATGGCCAATTAAACGGATTCCACTGTATATAGAAGTAGTCTATGAATGATAATAACAGACTATATATTTATAGTCTATATGGTTTGACATAATTATGCTATAAGATGACAAGCATCTTCAGGAATTTGGGGCGATTCTGCTGGCTTCTCTCTCTCACTCTCTATATATAGAAAACAAAGTCTGTGCTCATGTCAACTCGCTTGTAAAGGGTCAAGGCCAGTACAATAAACCATTGAATCTCTCACTGTCGTTGGTTGTATGAAGATTTTCTGTCCCCCTCCCTCATGACATGGGCAGATGGCCAGGTCATAAAACAGTTGTTCATTGTTTTGTCGGTTTCTTTCACACGAGAGCATAAAGAATCAAATCATTATTGTGATGTAGTTTGTAGACCATCCCTTTCTCCTCCTATTATTAAAATTATGGCTGAAAATCTTTCTTTTTTTTGCTGTCCCATCTTCTGGGCTGTATAGTGGCGTTGCTCCCACGCCGCTCATTCCGAGTCCCAATTCGCAGCCACACCTGCACGTTCAGGTCGCAGAATCCGAGACCAGCAGTCCAAGATGAGCGAATCTAGGCCGTCAGGAGGCAACCAACCGAGGAGACACTGCACTGCTGCTGATTCGGTGGAGTTCAGTAGAGCCTGTTCAGGACACCACCTACTAAGCCCCCTACTGACGACACTATTCTCTTAGTCGCGGAGCCAGCGTGAGTGAGGTCCTCCTCCGAGGGCGCCACCACGACCGTCCACCGACAGCTCCCCAGAACATACTGATCCCCATGACTTTGACCCGAACGCACCAAGGCATAGACTGGATCGGAAACCGAAACTGAGGTCATCATGAGAGCAGGGCTTGCAAAGCCACAGAATTTGAGACATTTAAAAAAAATTATTGTTGGAAATGAGGCGGATGACTATGACGATGATGATGATGCTATGGAGTTCTGTATCGGTCTGAGACTGCATAACAGGGTTGTATTCTACGCTTCGGTAAAGGTCAAGATGTGCCACCCCCCCTACATTTCTCGGTTAATTGTATTTTTCCGTTTTTGCCTTTCTTATCATACATAAAGCTGTATTTTATGAACATTTTTTAGCTAATAACCTTTTTGGAATACTAACCCTAGCCCTAACTCTAACCCTACTCCCCACCCTATAAGACGGAAAAACGCAACGAACCACAACTGTAACAAATCGCGGTGTACTGCAGTACATAGTGGGGGGTAGGGTTAGGTTTAGGGTTAGGGATAGGGTTAGTATTCCAAAAAGGTTATTAGCTAAAAATGTTCCTAAAATACAGCTTATGTATGGTAAGAAAGGCAAAAACGGAAAAATACAATTAACCGAGAAATGCAGGGGGGGGGGGGGGGGGGGGGGCACATATTTACAGGCGTTAACCAGGCCCGAGAACTACAGACACCTGCAGTGTTGGTCTTGAAATTAGAGCAACACTCTCATAATCGCATCTGTTAAGCGGATGAAGCTCGACTGGTTTCAGTCTTCCCATTGAGCCACTCACTCTGGGCAGGAGTCGGCCCAGGACCGATAAAACCCCTCGTATCTGATTGCCAGTAGTCTGCGATGCTAACCACTACGCCACGGCGGCTGGTATGGCTGAAAATCTTGTCACAAGAAACATCCACTGGCTGGCTCATTCATTCATTCACTCTCCACTCACACACACGCATAGACATGCATGCGCACTTGCTTATCTCACTCATACACTGTTCGGTTGCTGTTCCTGGACTTCAGCTCGGCATTTAACACCATCCAGCCGCACCTGATGATGTCCAAGCTGCTGAGGATGGAGGTCAACCAGCGGATCATCCAATGGGTATTCAGCTTCCTCACCGACAGACGGCAGAGGGTACGCATCGCCGGTCCCACCTGGGCACGTCTCTCGACTCCAAGCTGGGCAGTTAATATTTCTCTGTGAGACTTCATTTCAACTGTTAGTTAGGGATGTCATTCTTTCATGCGCGTGTATGTCTCTGGGGGTGGGGGGTATGGACGTGGGTGTGTTTCTGTGTTATCTTGTTCAATATTATGTCATTATTATCATTTTTGCTATTATGATTGATGCTATTATTGATGTCATTATTATCAGAAATAGGCCTATTGTCCTGATTGATGGTTCTACTGATGCGTTGCTATATCATCATCCATCATCATCATGATCATCATCATCGTCATTTCTGTTTTTCTTATTATTACTACTAATATTAGTATTGGTAGTGGTGGTGGTTCCCATATTACTTATTCATTATTTATCATCTTCATCATTATCACTGTTTTTGTAGTGATTGTCCACTTAACTCTTTTAATGCACACGTTTATCCACTTGCACACACACATGCACACATATGCATGCGCATATATACACGCATATATACATGCACACACACGTACACACACACACACACACACACACACTCTCTCTCTCTCTCTCCCTCCCACACATACACCAGCTTCACACAGTATGAATGTGTCAGTACACCAAACACTAGGTCACACAGAAACCCAGACATTTTTGTATCAAATAACAACACTTAAGGCTCTTGGAAATGTCCATCTTAGTCAGCCACACAGACAATAGGATGAAAGAGAGCGGGAAAAAAGCCTACCTAATTTTTCTTTTTTTTTTAGGGGGGGGGGGGGGGGGGGGGGGGGGGGGGGGGGGGGGGGGGAGGAAAAAAGGAAAAAGGTGGGGGGGGGGGGGGGGGGGAAAAAAGGGGGGGGGGGGGGGGGGGAAGGAACAAAGAAAAAAGGATAGGAAGGGGAAAAAAAAGGGTTGAAAATGAAGGCGGAAGTGGTGGTGGGTTGCATGATGAGTGAGCAAGATAGCGGAGAGCAGATGAATGATTGGGTGTGGTGTGAGAGTTACATATTTGTTAATGTAAATTTATGTTTCATACTTTTATTTAATATTTTTATTTTACACGGTGGAAGACAAGTTTCCATGTGCGTTGTACAATGCCAATGGACAATAAAGAAACTTATGACTTATGAATATGATACACATGCACACATGAACGCGCACGTAGACATACACAGCGGTGAGCGCTACGCTAGCCGGAGTGGTCCAGCCGGGATACTACGAAATAAAGTCCTTTTTAAAGACAGTAAAAACAAAGACCTTTTTAGTTTAAAACAAAACAAGTATTTATATTCCAACTCACTCTCAGTGCGCTCTCCCAATTCTGTCGACGTATGGAACCAGATCCAGATCCATGCGCGCGCACAGGGGGGGGGGGGGGGGGGGGGGGGGGGCATACGGATGGAGAAGACTTACAATTTACATGTGTCACCTGTTCAGATTACGAAAACAATTTTATGAATCAAAAAAGGATTTCATTGTTGTGAGTGTTTGTGTTTATCAGCCCTCTCTGGAAGTTGAAATACAAAACTTGAAACCTGACGCAAACTCCTTTGATTTCTGAGATCAAAAGCAGAACTGTTTGACGTCACAAGGCGAGCCATAAAATTACGTCATAAGAACGAAAAGCGTGCTATGACTATTTTTTTATCCCGACATGGAATTGGTGGGTCAACGTCAATGGTGTAGGTGTGGTCCTAATCCAGCGTTATTGCTCTAGAATTGTCAACAGGTGACTTTTAAACGACATCTTTCTTTTAATGGGAGTCAATAGATTTAGATACATGTGTCTTCTATTATATGACCAAGGAAGAATGTATTTTCGTTTTCAAATGGCCCGGGAACAGACAACAACTTAGGATTTGGTTTTTGAATAATCATGTGCTGTTCTTATTATGTCAACATCACCATCTTTTTCTCCTTCTCTTTTTAAGCAGTATGCACGTTTGATTGCTTAGCTGAGGACGATTCATCTTTGGAAGAATTTGCTTTGGCTTATGTGAAGAGACAGTTTGAGACAGACAGCTAAACGTCAAAATGCTGAGCGAAACAGAGGGCGTACAGATTATCACTGACGTGTACCTGTACGGCTCCTTCCCCATCTCAGCCGTGGGCTTTGTGGGCAACATTCTGATCTTTGTGTTCTGGCACAGAGAGGAGTACCACCCCTCGCGTCACATTCTGATGATTCTGGCTGTGGCCCAGAACGTGTTCATGTTTTTCAACCACCTGTGTTATTTTGTGGACAAGGAGCCATGTTACAGGCATCAGTCGGTGCTGCACTACATTGCTTACTCCACACTGTACTTTGTGATCACCAGTTCTCTCTTCATGATAGCCGTGCACTATTTCTGGATGTTCCACGTCCAGAAAACAGCCACGTTGACTTCCAGAAGGATAAACGCGGCTCTGGTGTTTCTGTGGTTTTGGAGCCTCTTCATGAAAGCTGTGCCCCAACTCGCCAAGAGACGCGACGACTTGGTGAGGATCTACTTCACGTTGATCGGGGTGGCCCTTCCCTCGCTTATTCAGTGCATCTTAGCCATCATCTTGTTCAGTAAGCACCGGGCCTTGTCCATAGTGAGCAAAACATCGTCCTCAACCCTTCCACGGTCCACGGCTATGAGCTCCAGGCTCTCAGACGTGCCAGCAGGGAGGTTCTCCAGGCCACACGATCGGCCCAGCCTGCACATGCCCTCCACACATGGGGATGGGATGGTGGAAGGTGCCCTGACCAACCACTTGCTTCGAGGGTCTGTCACACCCAGGAACATGCTCACGCCATCATCGGACCATTCACCACTCAGCACTAAACGCCCATCCTTTGAGTTGGGCAGCGGCATTCATCGTGCATCTTTTGAACTGGGTAGCGGTGTTCATCGTCTATCGTTTGAGTTTGGCAGCAGCGTTCATCGACCGTCCTTCGACCTTCCCATGAGCGACTCCCAGCGCCGTCGATCGTCTGGAATGTCTGATACCCACCCCATTTCAGGAGGGATATCTTCTATGACTTCTGGCAGCAGACGGTTTCTTCATGTACAACCTTTTGGTGCACATAGAATGCATTCAGGCTCAGTAGCCGACGGTTCTTCACACACCAAACGTCTTTCATTAATATTTGAAAAGTCTTCACGGCAGATAAGCTTGTCTCTTGGTGAACTGGCCATTACTAAAGCTGTGACGATCGTCTCTTTCATTCCCATGTTCCTGTTCTGTGTCAGTTTGGTGGGCTACTCCACGTTTTATTTTCTGCCCACGGACCACAAAGAAAGGCCCAAGCGTTTCCTGTTCCGGGCAGCTTTTGTCATCGGGTTGTATACAGACTTCTCGTACAGGTTCTTTCTGTACTTATTCTTGTTCAAGTCCGTTCGAAGGCCTTTTAAGAATATGTATCGCCGTTGGAGGGGAAAAGCGCAGCCCGAAGTAAGAGTTGAGCAGATCTGCAGCCCTAAAACTAGCAGAACGACTGGCACTTTTCAGCATGGCATAGAAACACTGAGTGAGTCGGACACCCGCATTTCCCAGCAAGCAGAGACAACAGGAAGCAAGTCTTTAGGCAGTGGCAGCTCTGTCGGCGGCTCACAGGAAGGGTCTGGCAGCAACAGTGCCTACTCGGGAACCATTGGCTCATTTTCTGGGTCCCAGAACACTAAGAACACTGGATCCCAGGACACTGTGACTAAAAAAACTGGCCACCATGGCATGAAAAAAGTTGGATCCCACAGCACTAAAAATACAGGGTCCCCGGATACTGTGAGTAAAAATACTGGGCACCATGGCATGACAAAAGCTAGATCTCATCACACTAAAAATACAGGGTCCCAGGACCATGTGACTGAAAATGCTGGTCACCATGACACGAAAAAGGCTGGATCCCAGGACTCTACAAATGTTGGGTCCCAGGACATTATAAACGAAGCACCACCAGGCCTGCAATGAATCCATTAGAATATCTGCTTAGATCTCACGTTTTTGCTTGAAACTGGATGTGGTTGAATTTCTGACCGAGCAGCTTGTTTGATTTGAGCATGCAGGGTTTGTGACTGAATAATTTATGAGTCTCGATTTCGAATCTTTTGTAATAGGGCCATGTCAGCGCAGATCAGTTTTGTCTTCTTCTTGGACATTTCACCGTTGATTATGTTCTGGTTCCATTCCCTATAATCAGGGTTGTGTATGGACATGCGTGCATAATCGTGATTGAAATCTAAACCATGTTGGACAGGAGACTGACCAGTGTGTGCGTTTAAAACAAAGGAATGAAATGGGAGTGTTGCAAACGTTTTTAACGTTCAGACATTATCTCTGGTATTATCATTATTGTATTCTTGTAAAATAGTTTAAGATGGTAGAGGCCTATAAGAGAAAAACAACTTAAAGCTATGGTGCTAAAAATAACAATATGTTCTATGCATAGTAAAAAGTGTGCATTTTTATTTAGTAGAAAATCTCAAGGAGATAAAGATAGATAAAAGTTAAAACGAGCCTGTGATAGCCAGGGTTATAACTTTATTTCAAAAAGAACAAATGGGTTTTGTAATGTTGCAACTATTGCAGTTCTGTATAAGCAATTGTAAGAGAAATCAAGTAAAAAGACGACAGAGCCTGCCTTTTAAAAATCTGTTATTATTATTTTCTATTGCTGTTTTCTGTTGACAGTTGTTTGATTGGTTTAATTCACGTGTGTATTAGACACATGCCATGTGCACATAGCGCTTCTTTGTGGTGAGAGAGGTGTGGTCAGTACAGTAAAGAGCAGCAAGAATGGCTCAAGTCTAATGGCCAATAAATAGAGCTGTGTTTTTTAAGATATGGAAAATCTTCTGTGTGTTCTGCGTGCTTCCACTTATGCATGCGTGTGAGCAAAGCAAGTTGGTTTCTGTGCCTGATTGTGATTGTCTGCGGTTAAATGACATTTTTGTACGGTCAGAGAGAGAGAGAGAGAGAGAGAGAGAGAGAGAGAGAGAGAGAGAGAGACAGAGAGAGAGAGAGAGAGAGGTGATTTGTAAAACTTAAATGCGATACTTTTTAAAAACCCTTGCCTGCCACCAAAGTATCAGTACTGACCTGATGACATCACTAGATGAAGAGGAATAACCCTGATATGCTGGCTTTTGTTCTAACACAGTCAAGAGAGTAATATCCCCAGACCATTTCGCCAGATTGGCTCTATCAGTTGTCTTTTTCATGGCATGATTTGCCCAATTATTTTTTCTTTAAATGTATCTGGCAGTCAAGGGGTTTAACACTTTCTAGACGTAACCACATCATGTGGTGGTTCTTGTTTCTATCCCTTCCCGACGTGACAACCACATATGCTGTCTGGGAAAGTCCTCATGTGGGGACGTAGCAACCGTCTGGTGGTTTCTATTTTGAAAAAATCCCTGTCTTTTCCATGATCGCTCTAGGAGAAACTAACACCACAGTAACACGTAGGGACATGTTAACTTTGTAATGGATCTCAGTTTGAATGCTGGCGGTTGGTATACGTGCTGGAATGCACGCTGTAATAGGAGAACCGTTACCATTTTCCTAGGATGCTGAGTGCGAGAGACATTCCAGACTGGGAAAGAATGATGCCTACACAGGACGTACCTAAACTAAATAAAGGGAATTTGTACTGTGGAATACATTTTTAGAGGGGCGGATTACGCTGTACATAAAGGGGGGTTTCCAGCAGATTTTAAAACACTTTACAGTTGCAAACATTTTGTTGTGGATAAACAATATAGTAAGTGTGTGTGCGTGCGTGTGTGTGTCTATGCGCGTTAGAGCGAGAGAGAGAGAGAGAGAGAGAGAGAGAGAGAGAGAGAGAGAGAGAGAGACTGTTTTTGTTTTATTTTAGGCAACCAGGGGGTGGGGGCGTGGGGGTTCCACGCAACCAGGAAACCCCCTATAATCCGTCCCTGTTATAGGATGAAGTGAAAAGTTATACATAATGATAGAGAACACGAATAAAAGAAATAAACATCAAACTTTTTTGCCTGTTTTACCTTTAGTTTGGCATTACAAAGACGGAAAAGAGTGCAAATTATTTTTTAATTTTTACTCTGTTACCCATGTTACTTTCAGAGACAAGCACGACCAAACAGTATCAGCCAATGACTTATTTCTACCATAACCGCTTAGTTCAGTGTTTGCGCTTTTTGTTGATACCAAACACTTTATTGTTAGTATTTGTTTCGCCCCACATGGCCGAAAGGCCAAAGAGGGCGTAAAACACTATTATTATATATAGTATTTGTTTAGCTGTCGGGGGAAAAAAAATCAGAAAAGTGCTGAAATCTGCCATCTGCAGGGAATAGGCGGCAGCTGTGGGTGCCCGTCGCACGGGAATTTCTCTGGCACGGCTACGTCGGGATAGTGTTAAGACACATACGGACATAGACTAGTGATGACATGCACCCAACCTGTCAAGCATATAATGGCTCAGTTATTCCCCGTGGGGATACCGGGGGGAGGGTCTTTCGTACAAATAGTCCCCCCACCTTCTGGAAGTTCTGTGTTATGGAATCACTACTTGTGGCGGTGCCATAGCCGATGAGGTTTAACCGAGGCGTGGTCACCGCTACAGCTATCTGTATTAATAAAAAAATCGGGACTTTACTGGTTTCGTACTGCCTCCGGGCATTGCCTCCAGTATTGTTCCAACCATATTTGTATTTACAAATGTCCCATATGTGTCTGATTCGGACCGGGAGGACGTAAAACTCCATTTTCTCTCTCTGGAAGGTCCGTGCTTGTAACTTCCTCTAATCTGCTACTCTCTTTCTGACTTCGTGGCCCATTCTCCTGCCTTTTTTCAAAAAACAAATCTTCCAAATAAATGTTCTCCTTTGAGCTCCTCCGAAATCGGAATGTGTCGGTTGTACGCAGCGGGGAGACCACTGAAAACTGAACACATATGTTACTTTACCCATTATGGCCATATGGCCTAGGAACGCAGAAGAAGAAGGCTAAGTTCACAAGTTCTTTCAACTAAATTATAATACATCAGTAGGTTTATTAGGGGAAGGGAAGTAAGTGGGTTTTTTCTTTGAAGACCTACTGTCAAGCCTTTCGATCTGAATAGTCTCCTCCAAGTAAGAGCTCTACTCTTGACAACTAGTGCAATTTTACCATCTCTGGCATTCACTATTATAAAGTTGAAGAACTCTGTTCTGTTTTCCAATTTTCCTTCAGCAGGGTTGCTAAATTTTGTTCTTGTTTTCCCTTGTCTTTTGAACAAACTTGCTTTAGTGAAACTTATGAACTGATTAAGATGAAACTTTGTGAAGGTTTAAATCCATTATCTTAAAAATAAAACCCAGTCTAGAGTTAATCTGCCTTGTTATTTAAATAGAGGAATTCAGAATTTATTTTAACCTATTTTGTTATTTCACAAACTTACTATTAACTCTATGAGTATGACCAAATTTTGATCAAATGATGATAGATAATGTGTCAATGTACCATCATGCAAGAAGTAATCCACTAAGTTTTGAACATATTTTGATACACAATGACAGAATGTTCTTTATTTAGTTGAGATGGTGGGTAAGTGAGGGATATTTATTTATTCTTACAAATTAAAAACAAATATTCTTGGATGAATGACGAAATAAGGCTTTACGCCCTTTCGGCCATGTGGGGCATTCTTGGATGAATGAAACTTGTAGTAGGCTCACACTAGCTGAGGTTGTCTCCTTAGATGAGTTTGCAGTGTGTCAGTGTTTTCTATTCCTGAAATATTTCCAACCAGATACAGTGATGTTCTCTACTGTTGTAGCACATGATAGCCAACAGAAACATCGATTTTGTTTCAATTTCTTAACAATAGGCCAAAAATATAATTATATGCTGTTAAAGTTATCACATAATTAAATACCAATTAATTAAGTCCTCTTTGGGCCTTGATTTTCCTATTAACCCTCTTGCATATTTGCATGTTACAGAAAAAAACTTTTCCAGAATTCAGATTCTTTCACACAATTTTGAGAAAATCTGTTTTTAAAAAAAAAAGCACATAGAGCAATATACAGTTACCATAGCATCTTTGCAAGTGTGAAGCATCTTCATAGTGTGTGCATAACACAACCCCCCCCAACCCCCACACCTCTTAGTTCAAGTTCTGCCCCCCTCCTCTCCTCCCTTACGTAAGCTGCCAGACTGGAAAGTCCCCCAGTTTTATAGTATAGCATAGTATAGTGTGGGACTGGCTCAAGCCTAAGCCTCGCTGCTTATAAACGTCCCTTCATTGACACTGTTTTGTTTGCTTAAAGCATGCCTTTTAAGATTATGATTGTAATTCAATCATCAAAATGTAGGCACATCAGAATCTTCAGCAAGCTGAAGGAGGGTGTTTAAAGTAAGAAGAAGAACAAACTAGAACTTTAAGAGCGATGAAAATGCCTTGAGAAGGGGACTCACAGTGGAGACGATCCATGGCCGGTTAGAGACGACTTGAAAGCAAGAGGGTTCTGAAAAAGGTGCGTTCTACTCACATTCTTTCTGTCTACAACAGAAAAAAAGAAAACAACTCAAAGAGCTCTTTTCATCTTGCTTCATTTAATGAACATGAAAATGCATTGAGCAGAAACCAGTACTGCAGCAAAATGACACAACACGCTCCTCTTACAATTCATCTTCTCAACATGCACACTTTCATATATTTGAAAAATAAAGTAACTTTTTAAATATTTGCTTTCTGCTGGCAGTTGCCAATGGCTTAATGTTTACATGAACACTATTGCTTTTATATCAGATCTGCACACTGAACAAACTGTTAATATAATCCGCTCAATGGGGAAACATTCTATCACATCTACAGGAACAATCATCGGAGAGAAAAGAAGTCGAGGGAACAGAAGTCACAACCACACAAAAAATGCATCATATCACATTATCATCAAAATCTTGTTCTCTTTGCAAAACAACAATACATGTTAGCAAGTTGGACAAAATTCAAGTTAATTCTAAGGTCTATTTGGTTGGCTGTTGCCATGACTATCAATTTTGATTCAGTGACTGATTGAAAATGAGAAAAAGGTAAAATTATTTTTCAAGTGACAATTTCATAATTTTCACTAAGACCTTTTCTTCACCATTAACAAACTTGACTTCTTCTAAATAAAAAATAATGTAAAAATCTTCAAAGAAAAAACACTTAAAGAAGCGCATTATTACACAAAATGTATTCTTTTTCTTTACATGATTTAAGCTACAGAACTCAAACTTGGAAACCCCCCCAATATGCTGGATTCCAAGAAGAAAAGAAAAGTACAGTTTTATATCTAAATAGTCTTATGTCACAAAAATGGCCTGACAAAAAGTGAGCAATTCACTTGAAACATTTGCCACAAATGATATGATGGGTGTTTGTGTTTTTCGTTTAGTCTTATGTCCAACAAATCAGCATTATATTTGCACCCCCCCCCCCTCAAAAAGAAAAAACCAGCACATTATTTAAATTGTTTGTCTATGAAATTGAAATGTTCCACTGCTCAACTTCAGCTTAACCTTTGACCTCTTTCATTTTCTGTTCTCTCCATCCACCCCATTGTACACGTTTCCAGTGCAGTGTTCACAAAACACAACAAAATCATAACTGTACCACCAGGAGTTTATTGTAAAACCGCGAAAAGAGTGGCAATGGTTTGGGCTGCAACAGGTATCTTTTCATGTCGTCATTATCTAGGCGAAATGGTTAAAGTCACCACCTCAAGGGTCGAAAGTATTACATTACTCCCCCCTTTCATTTATGCAAAGCATGAGGCATCAAACAACTGCTGAAGAAGACAAAAATGCACATGGCAAATGCACGAGTGTACAATTTTCGAAACTGGCAGCAGTTCATATTAATTAAACATTGTCAAAAATGTAACAGGCTCCAGAAATGTGGATATAAAATAGCTTGCTTTCTTCCACACAAATGCTGATCTGAGAATGGCTTACAGTACCTTTGTTCCATGGCAAAAACACGCTCACACATACACAGGATAAAGACTTTCTGTCGACTTTAGCAAGAGTTACACTTGTTACTAGCAAATGTAACATTTTGTTCCAAAGTACCCAGGCAATACTGAAACCAGTGATCAACTCAAATCTAATAATGCAAGTTACAATAGAACGTCTTTTTAAATGCATTATTGTTTTTAACAAAAAAATGAAATCAAAAGAAAAGGTTCTAACTTAACTGAAATATGTCTAATTTAAGAAAAAATCAGTTATCCCAAATATTACCATATGGGTGGAAGACTGCAGACATCTTCACACACATTTCTTCATGCATTTCATAATGCAGACTTGAAACACAGTTGGACACACACACACACATACATATACAATCTATAAATCAACAATCTGCCCCCATCACGTTTCTTCACTCTTTTTCTCTCTTAAAGACCCACCAGGTCTGTGAGTGAAAATCACGGGTTTCACGTGTTTCCCTCTCTCGCTGGTAAGAAATCTTATTTTGACCAAGTGTGGCTCCCATACAAATTTCCTCATGCACGAAAACGAGACATCACTTTAAAGAGCAGCCTCAATCGTATATGAGGAAAGTCTGTATGTGGGCCACATCGACCCAGAAAAAACGAAGGGACTTAATCCAGCCGGGTCAGTGGGTCTTTAAATGTTACCACTTTCCATGTTTGCTCAATTCCCTAGCTGAACTCAATTTTTTTCTGATTAACTCCATTCAATGCTAGCTCATCATCTATACACAAAATTCATTTCTCTGCTAGCTTCATTTCCCAGCTGAGCTCCAGTGCATGCCAAGTTTATTTCCTTGCTAAATATCATTTCCCTGTAATTGAGTGATAACTGAGCTCCAATCCATGCTAACTTCAGTTCCCTGCTAACTGAACACAATTCCCAGATAACTGAACTCACTTCCATGTTATGTGTCACTGCAGCGAAACTCTTTGATTGGCCGACAACTCCCAGCTAAGTGAACTCACTTTCTCTTAAAGCGCGTGTGTGTTATGTTTTTGTGTTATCACTGAAATCGGCATTCCCAGCTAAGTGAACTCATTTCAACACGCACATCACAGTGTTACCGATTGATAGGTTTCACTGAATTCCCAGCTAAGTGAACTCACTGTATGTGTCACTTCCGTGTTACGTTTCACTGAATTCCCAGCTAAGTGAACTCATTTCGATGTTATGCTTCACTGAATTCCCAGCTAAGTGAACTCATTTCGATGTTATGCTTCACTGAATTCCCGGCTAAGTGAACTCACTTCCGTGTTACGCTTCACTGAACTCCCAGCTAAGTGAACTCATTCCACCCCCCCACCCCCATCCCAGCTAAGTGAATCCACCCCCCCACCCCAAACTGACTGCCCCAACACCATGTGCCGCTATCAAGAGGACGGCACTGGGGAAGAGGCAGGAGAAGAGGAAGAGGGGGAGACAGGGGAAGCCGACGAGGGGGGTCCGGGTTCCAGGCGTTCCGGAATGCTCTTCCTGAGCTCCTGGATCTGCTCCTGGCCCAGAGTGATCTTGTCCTCCAGCTCCTGCAGCTCGATGGTCAGCTTGGACTTCATCTTGACGAAGTAGGCGTAGTCGTTGAGCTCCTCGGGGGTCAGGGACTGCCGCAGGAAGGCCGACACCGTATCTGACCGCTTGTCGATGTCCTCCTTCAGCTGCTTGGCCTCCGCATGCTTCACCTGAAGACGTTCACGTTTGGCCAGGGTTCGCTTCTGATAAAAAAAAAGGAAACACAAAAAAATCAAAATCAAATACCAAGAAATATACTGCGAGATTGTTTCTGCTTTGCTTGAAAATGTTTGCATTTGGCCAAGACTCTTCTTCTGCGTTCCCAGGCCATATGGCCACAATGGATAAGGTATTACAGCGTACAGCTAACACATTCCGATTTCTAAGGAATTCAAAGGGGAAAATAATCGGAAGATTTTTTTTGGGGAAAAGGCAGGAGAATGGGCAAATAAGTCAGAAAGATAGTAGATGATAGAAAGCAAAGGGAAAAGACAGAGTGAAAGAGACTGACAGATTAGAGGAAATTACAAGCAGAGCTTTCAGAAGGTGGGGGAACTATTTGTACGAAAGACCCCCCGGTATCCCCACAGGGAGAGACTTGTGGAGTGAGCAGGGTCATCCAGCTCCCCATATGGAGGCACGAGGCATCCACCAACTGCCCAGGGCCAAGATTAATTTTCGGGGAATGGGGGGAAATTCCAAATCAGCAACTGAATAATGTACTGAGAGACTTGGTCTTCTTCGCTTGAAAATGTTTGTATTTGGCCAGGGTTCATTTCTAGGGCTGGGGGGGAGAAGAAAATTTCAAATAATCTACTGAGCAATGTACTGAGAGACTTGGTTTCTGCTTTGCTTGAACATGTTTGTGTTTGGCAATGCCTCGTTTCTAGGAAGAAAAATTGCAAAAAAAAACAGCTGGTGAGTAAGGTACTGAGAGAGTTGATCTCTCACATGTTGAGAGACTGGCAGTCTTTTGTACCCTTTTCTCCCATAAGTAATGGCAGGGGAGAAATTGTCCCATTTTTAAAACACTCGTCTTTTCCATTCCCACTGCCAACAGAGAAAAAAAGAAGGCTAACACAATTTGTCAAGAAGAATTTGCGTGATAAGAGAGTAGGTACAACACAACACAACACAACTCATGCTGAAAAATGCTAAGCCCAGACCTGTTTACCACCTACACAAGTCTTGAGTAGCCTGGAGAGCTGAAATGAGTAGCTTTGGTGTGAAATGTGTAGTTTTATTCATTAAACCATTAAACAATGTTCACTGAAAATTAGTAATTAGAGCATTATTTTCAATTTTGAAGAGTAGTAGAGGTCCAAATTGAGTAGAATACCACTAGAAAAGAGTAGAGTAAACAGGTCTGTAAGCCCCATGTTACCTTCACTTCAGGGTCGGCATCGTCAGCCAGGCTCTGCATAGCGTTTTCTGCGCGAGCCAGCTGTCCTGACAGGTTGAGCAGCAGACGCACGATCTTCTCCAGGTCACAGACGTACGTGTTGAACTTCTCCCGCTCGCTGGGGTTCTCGCATTTCGACTCCACCGTGTCACACAGCTGAACGGACAAAAGAAGGAAAAGGTAGAGTAATGTACGGACTATAAGGCGCCAATGCATGCCAAGTCCATTTCCCAGCTAACTGAGCTCCAGTGCATGCCAAGTTTATTTCCCAGCTAACTGAGCTCCAGTGCATGCCAAGTCCATTTCCCAGCTAACTGAGCTCCAGTGCATGCCAAGTCCATTTCCCAGCTAACTGAGCTCCAGTGCATGCCAAGTCCATTTCCCAGCTAACTGAGCTCCAGTGCATGCCAAGTTTATTTCCCAGCTAACTGAGCTCCAGTGCATGCCAAGTCCATTTCCCAGCTAACTGAGCTCCAGTGCATGCCAAGTTTATTTCCCAGCTAACTGAGCTCCAGTGCATGCCAAGTTTATTTCCCTGCTAAATTCATTTCCCTGTAATTGAGTGACAACTGAGCTCCAATCCATGCTAACTTCAGTTCCCTGCTAACTGAACACAATTCCCAGATAACTGAACTCACTTCCATGTTATGTGTCACTGAACTCCGAGCTAAGTTAACTCATTTCGGTGTTATGTTTCACTGAACTCCGAGCTAAGTTAACTCATTTCCGTGTTATGTGTCACTGAACTCCGAGCTAAGTTAACTCATTTCGGTGTTATGTTTCACTGAACTCCGAGCTAAGTTAACTCATTTCGGTGTTATGCGTCACTGAATTCCCAGCTAAGTGAACTCACTTCCGTGTTATGTTTCACTGAACTCCCAGCTAAGTGAACTCACTTCCATGTTATGTTTCACTGAATTCCCAGCTAAGTGAACTTCTCCCCCCCATTCAGAATTTGTTTATCTATTTTCTTACTATATTAGTTACATTATAAGGCGCCAGGGTCTCAGTCTGGGAAAAAAGTATCGCCTTATAATCCATAAAATACAGTAGTACAACTGTACAATGTAATCAAAACAATACAGTTTACTTGAGGCAGCAGGGCATACGATAGAACAGGCATTTCGCTAGATAACAATGCCAAACAAATTAGATTACATTATAATACACTGCTAAACAAATAAAAAAAACAATAAGAACAAAAATCTAGCTAACCACCATTCTTTTTCTGGCAGCCAATGAGAAGACATAACTTGAAATAAAAATGTAACGAAAAAAGTTGATGTCAGTCCGTGGTTGTTGTTCGTCAAAGGAAACATTTTATTTCCGAAATATTACAGCAGGCAACATACAATGGGCTTTGGGGTGTTCATCGTTCAACATTGAAATCAAAGTGGAATACTGAAGACAATCACCTGCTTATACTGAAACAAGCGCGAAATCGCAATAGTTTGTGGCACGCGGTCTATTTTTACCACTCCAATCATGAGTCACCTCCCCTGGCTTTTCAATAATTTTAATCTGTAAACCAGAATGTTATCTCTGCACCCTTTCGTAACTTTTTATATCTTTTGGAAAACATTTAAAACTATGTATGCTACTTATACTCATCAAAAGAAGCACCGCATACTCGTCGTGTCTGTTGTAGTGTCTGTATTACGTATGTTTATTATTTTGTACGCTTTTAAAATACATCATTTTAAAGTGCGGCCTCAATTTGAAGTGTAGCCTCGATTTGAAGTGCGACAATTTTGTAAAAATGTGCGACAATTTTGGACCGACCGACAGACAGAAGAGGACAAAGTGAGTTATAGGCTTCGTTGAGCCACAAACAAAAAGATGAAACTCTGCTACCAGAATTTTTTTTTCCTGAGAGCAATCATTGGCCCTTTCACAGCCAATGTCACATTTTGGCACCAGCTTCATAGAACGCTTAAAAGCTTCAAACAAGGATATTCAATGACATAATAATGCTCAAGGTTTTGGGAGATAAGGAAAGGACGAACATGTGCTTCATTACTGAGGTGTTTCAGATGCAATCTTTTTTTTTTTTACAGCATAGTCAACTTATTGACTCTCTAATTGACTGGTCATTTTCCTGCCTAGAGGTTCTCAATGGAAAGTTCCCCAAATGGATGAAGTGATTGTTTGCCTGGTGGCTCTGAAGGGGTCTGGCAGTGAAATGTTGAATCCTCTGAAATCTGCAGCCTGTGCCAGCTGAGGGTGGGTGTGACTTACCCTAGTGCCCAGGTCCTCAATCTCCTGGATCTCCTGCTGCAGCCCCTTCCTCTCCTCCTTCAGCAGGTCCAGCTTCTTCATCAGCTTCTCTATCAGGTCCTCCTGCAACCACACATGGCCCACAACATTAGACATTGTGCATCATTTTCTTTCCTGTTAAGGCTAGGCAATCCATTGAGCATTATTCCAGGGTCTTCATCAGCTTCTCTATCAGGTCCTCCTGTGACCACACAGGTAGACATTGTGCATCATTTTCTTTCCTGTTAAGGCACTATATTATTCCAGGTTCTTCATCTGCTTCTCTTGTCCTCCTGCACCACACATGGCTCACAACATTAGACATTGTGCCATTTTTTTCCTGTTAAGGCTAGGCATTTACATTATTCCAGGTTCTTCATCTGCTTCTCTGTCAGGTCCTCCTGCGACCACACATGGCTCACAACATTAGACATTGTGCATCATTTTCATCCTGTTAAGGCTAGGCATCTAGCATTATCCAGGTCATCTGCTTCTCTGTGACCAGGACCACACATGGCTCACAACATTTAGACATTGTGCATCATTTTCTTCCCTGTTAAGGCTAGGCAATCCATTTAGCATTATTCCAGCTTCTTCATCAGCTTCTCTATCAGGTCCTGTAACCATACATGGCCCACTATATTACAGGCATTGCCTCACACTAAACATTGTGTGCCATTTTCTTTCCTGTTAAGGCTATGCAATCCATTTAGCATTATTCTAGCTTCTTCACCAGCTTCTCTATCAGGTCCTCCTGCGACCAGATAACATGGCCCACTATATTACAGGCATTGGCAAACACTAAGCATTGTGTGCCATGTTTTCCTATTAAGGTTACGCAATCCATTTAGCATTATTCCAGCTTCTCTATCAGGTCCTCCTGTAGCCAGGTAACATGGTCCACTATATATTACAGGCATTGCTGCACACCGAACACTGTGGGACAATTCTTCCTAACTTACGCTAAACAGATCAATTAGCACTACTCCAGGTTCTTCACCAGCTGCTCTGTCAGGTCCTCCTGCAACCAGACACCAACATGGACCACTAAAACACTGTAGGACAATTCTTCCTAACTTACACTAAAGAGATCAATTAGCATTACTCCAGGTTCTTCACCAGCTGCTCTGTCAGGTCCTCCTGCAACCAGACACCAACATGGACCATTAAAACACTGTAGGACAATTCTTCCTAACTTACACTAAACAGATCAATTAGCACTACTCCAGGTTCTTCACCAGCTGCTCTGTCAGGTCCTCCTGCAACCAGACACCAACATGGACCATTAAAACACTGTAGGACAATTCTTCCTAACTTACACTAAAGAGATCAATTAGCATTACTCCAGGTTCTTCACCAGCTGCTCTGTCAGGTCCTCCTGCAACCAGACACCAACATGGACCAATGACCACGCACTAAACATTGTGGGTCAATAGGAATTGTTCTGAAATAATTAAGGGGAGTAATTTCATGGTGTGTAGGAGTTATCTTGCCTAATTCAATCGGTCAAACAGGGGAAGTTACTCTACCATCAGGTAAATCCCCAGCTCTCGCTTCTTGTGTTTGAGGAGACACACAGCATGTAGAACGCAGTGCGTCATTCTGAAATTGATGAAATTTATATTTTTACGTCACAGTTTGCAAATTCTATCACTTTGTAGCAACTGGTCACCCCTTATTTTTCTACAAAATGTTTGCAAGTCCCTGACTCGCATCCTGCGGTTTTAAGCTTCGACGCCATTCACGGGATTGTTGCATTGTCACTATGGTATTTGACTGAGTAATGGAGGTAAACAACTCTAATTTTCACGAAGTGCTCTCCCCTAGTTTTTTTCTTCCGAAAATCGTCTATTGTTCTTATTAAGGCTATGCAATTAATTGATTCAGCAGACTGTTTTTTTGTTCCGTTAGATACCACTGGGATCCGTTCTAAATATAACAGGATTTATCCTCTTGTAAATATTAACAGATTGAAGAAAAAGATACACAAGACAAAAATACCAACATCTAACCGGGTATTAGCTTTTTCTAAATACCAGAATTTCCTTTCAAACTAACGATGGTGATGGAACCATTGGGTGCCACATCTACTGTACAAAAAAAAAAAAAAAGCATAGATAGAAACAACAAAACAAAAATCAGTTTGGAAACTTCACAAAAACCTCAAAGGCATAGTAGTAGCAGGTGCTACTATCTTTTGACTTTAAAGTTTACAGCTTTAGGGTCTGTGCACATTAGATCCGCAATGCTTTCACTTGTACGGAAACCCCATGTGTGTATATAAGAAATAAGCGGATGGGATTGGGGACGAGTTTCCGCATGTAATGGGAAATGCTAATGTGCACACTCCTAGATCCTTCATAATTCTTATTTCCAGATGTTTATTTTGCAGATTGCGGATGAGTACGGAAAGTTTTGTGCTGTTCACATGCCTTCAGTGTGTAACTTCTTAAATATGTTTTTGTTCAACAAGTGACAAAGCAATCTAACAATAAAGTGTACCCACAACTAACTCTGTCTAGCACCATGGGCAAATATATCCGCCCAGTACATCACTGTACACTCCCACCAAATGCAAAGGCATTCACTGCCAAGCACCCTGCCATGTTTCTGGAAGTAAGAAAGCTTTTGTCACTGTTTCTGCCGTTAAAGCAATGCAAGCGCACTCCCCATAAAAATAAAAAAGTTACCGTATTGTACGGACTATAAGGTGATACTTTTTCCCCCAGACTGAGACCCTGCGCCTATAATGTGACTGATAATAGAGTAAGGAAATAGAGTCACAAAATCTGAATTTTGAATCAAATTTGGGGGGTGCACCTTATAGTCCGTAAAACACTTTCTTGTCGGTTGTGATGCAATTATTATTTTTATTATTAGAACATTTAGCACGCCTAATCAATTTAATGCCCTAGGCGTTTACAATATAAAAATATAATATACACATATAACACCACATATAATAATATTTAACATATAGCATAAAGAATGGGAAATAAAAATTACACAAACACCCAAAGACGGTCAGACAAACAGACACAGAATTACACACACGCGCGCGCACACCACACATCCACACAGATAATTATATGCGCTCACCAAGCGCAGACGTTCACTCTCAGACATGCACACACCAAGTCATGAAGGAAGGGATTAGTAGTTATTTAGGAAACAGATGAGTTTTGAGATGACGTTTGAATGAGGGCAGAGAGGATGAGTATCAGAGAGAGCAACGGACAACCAAGAACGTCAAAAAATACATGGCGCTAGGAGAGTTAAAAGATGCGAACCACACACACACACACACACCTTCTGCCTGACGAGGGCCTGGCTGTCGTGGATGTCGCTGGTGAGGTCTGGGGAGCTCTCCTCCTTGTTCCTCCACTCCATCTCCAGCACCGCCTTGGGTGGGGACACAAAGTACTCCCTGGGCAACGAGTTCCTGCAACCACCAGACATTTCAGCGAAATACTGATTGCGTAACCAGAATACTGAACAACATTGACTTGTCAGTCCCATGGAGCACTATGATTCAAGTGCATCAACTACGGATGAGAACATTACGTGTGTGACTGTTTTTGATTACCCCGCCACATGGGCAGCCACACTCCGTCTCTGGGGGAGGATTGATATAATTTTGCTAGGACTGGTACATGATTTTATCAAAGGCCTCACACTCTCTCGAACAGTTTTCACTTTTTTGTTCGTTTGTTTCTCTGGGACTGTTTCTGACACAGGTTGTTGGGTAAGTACCATATTTTACGGACTATAAGGCGATACTTTTTTTTCTTAGACTGAGACCTTAGCGCTATAATGTGACTGATAATATAGTAAGAAACTATAATAACAAAATCTGAATTTTGCGTAAAATTTGGGGTGCGCGCCTTATAATCAGGTGTGCCTTGTAGTCCGTAAAATATGGTAGCCATTGATGGGATTGGTTTTCAAAATTCCTAGCAAGATCACTGAGAGTATGTTTGTCAACAGTGTTCAGCATGTTAGTTGATATTGTGTTTCTGGGTGTGTCAGTCCTGTCTGATCATGACATCTGGATAACAAAAGAAAATGGTTGACATTCACAATGTAAATTACTCCTTCGGAAGCACAAACGCACAGCCCATTTTATCAGCAATGTGTTTCTGAATTTGATTTGACAGTTCCGTCTGACCAGGACCTGCAGATAGCAGATGAGATAACTGCTATTTCAGAAAATTGGCAGCGACACAAAGTACTCCTTGGTTGAGAGAGTTTTCACAAACACCAACGAACATACAGTATCACGAGTATGTTCGTCAACATTGTGTGCCTCTGGGTTTGTCAGTCCTGTTTGACCTGCAGATAGTAGAGGAGGTACCGTACCTGCTATTCCAGAAATCAGGGATGAAATTTGTTTATAGGGAGATCCCGTGTACAGGCTTAGTTAATTTGAACACTTCTAAAGATGAACAAAAACAAAGATCTTTTCTTATCACCACACAGAGCCTTCAAATTCTAGTCTCACTTACTGCAGTTACTGAGCCAAACGCCAAAGCTGGTTAATAAGGGGCTCACAAACCATCATCATCTGTCACCGCTCAACCACTGTGCTTGCTACCCATTAAATAGGAACTGGTATAACTGTAAGGTCACAGGCAATTGTTGACAATGGGAATAATTGCCTGTTAACTGTGAACTGCTGATGTTATTTGCCAAGCGCGCGCATGTTTGTATGTGTATGCCTCTGTGTGTGTGTGTGTGTGTGTGTGTGTGTGTGTGTGTGTGCGTGTGTGTGAAAGAGAGAAGAGTGGAGAGAGAGAGAGATAAATATATATATATATAGAGAGAGAGAGAGGGAGGGAGGGTCCACTGGCACAGTATATCCAGATAATATTGAAGACAGAAAAGAAAACAATAATACAAAATAATGATGTGATGAAGGGAGAAGAGAGATCTATTTCAATCAAACAAATAATTCAACCAGTCTTTGGAAAAGTCCCTTAAGTTTTATACTTAGAAGAATAACACACAAACGACCAATTTTCAAAATCAGTTTACTATTGATTTTTTTAATCAGTTTACTATCAACATCTTTTTTAAAAAGTAGAACTATTAATGATTCAATGGCACCAGATGAATTGAATAAAAATTCCTTAAAACAAAACAATATTGTACTCATAGTTTCTATGAAGTTCATGTAAAAAGGGAGCATTCCAAGAATTGTTGAATAGAAATAAAACAGAAGGTAACAAATGAAATAAATAAAATGGTACACTTAAAAAAAACCTTGTATACATGTACCCATACATCAAAAGTGAGGAACAGATCCTTAATACCTATCTGTATTAATAAAACATCGGGACTTTACTGGTTTCGTACTGCCTCCGGGCATTGCCTCCAGTATTGTTCCCACCATATTTGTATTTACAAATGTCCCATATGTCTGATTCAGACCAAGAGGACGTAAAACTCCATTTTCGCTCGAGGAACAGAACACATAACCAGAGAGTAAAAAAGAAATCTCACATACTTAGGGCTCTGTCTTATCTCCTTATCCAAAGATGGCTGAAGTTCTCGTCTGTCTGAACACCATTCATCATTTTTTACTACTGCTGTTTGTTACAGCAAACTACCTTGCATTTTCACTGCTTTTCTTCTTCTTTTTTTAAAAATTTGGAAATACAATGTAGTCACTTAGCTTACTATATATCTGGGTTCAGATGTCTGATGCATTCTTTTGGCTGAAAAGTACTGCGTTGTTTTGTTTCTTTTTATATTAGAATGGCAGTTAACATTTTCTTCTTCTTTCCGTGTGGGGTTGGGTGTTCTCGGACTAGCCAGGGGTGCCCAGCCTCGCATGCTCTCTTACCTATCTTATAGTATCTAGCTTTTTAGTCCCCGAGCCGAAGGTTCGGGGAGCTATTGTTTTTGTCTGGTCCACCATTCACAGTGGAGGCTATCCGTCCTGGAACTTGAACGGAGAATGCCTCCGTCCGTCCAGCTATTCGTGTGTTGTTTAAAAGGGACAAACAGTATTCAGTCACTACTCATATATCAAATTTGGCATACTAGTTTGCCAAGATGCAAGCTATCCACTGATGTATTTAGTTTTATATATTTGTTTTTCCCATGCAAAATAAATTATTTGAACCCCAGTACATGTCAATAATTGCCGGTTACGGCAGGTGGACATTACCGGAAGAAGAAGAACTGATATGTATATTCATAGATTAATTAATTCATTTTGACGGGATAGGGACTGGAGAAATATTGAAGAAATTAAATTTGATCTAGTGGGGGGGGGGGGGGGGAGAGAGAGAGAGAGAGAGAGAGAGAGAGAGAGAGAGAGAGAGAGAGAGAGAGAGAGAGAGAGAGAGAGAGAACACTGATACATTAAGTTAAACACCCAAGATTTGCCAAAGCAATGAAACAGGAGCCTTAGAAACTATTCAAATAGAGAAAGGGGGTAATCTTTTCCAGAACCATTTAAACCATTTTTTGTCGGTTTAAATTTCATTTTACATCCAGCAAAAATGTCTTTATTGAATGTTAATTCAACCTAAGTGAGAAGTCAAGTCAAAAGGCATGTCTAAAAGATGGAAACTATGGAATTTCAGAAAATAAAACATGAAGAAAACTGAAAACAAAGCCACAACCAAACACCCTGCTGCCCTACCCAAACATCTATCGTTCATTGGTTTCTAAACACTGTTCCATCAACCTAGTTTGCTCTGCACAAAATCAAACTATTCTAAAGGGGACCAAGCCAAAGACAACATTTAAAGTCCCCCTCTCCCTGGCCTTGAAATGCCATCTTCATATGATCTAAATTTGCACAGTTTAAATTCTTGTCTGAAGTTTCTCATGCTCTATTGAGGGTGGTTAAATGTGAACTTTTTTTTGGTGTGTTAAATGTGAACTTGTGTATCACTACTATGTAACAGGTCATAACCATCCCACAAAATGAGGCCATGCGATAGTGGGTTTTTTTGGGTTGGAAAAGGTTATGAGAGAGAGAGAGAGAGAAGAGAGAGAGGGGTATGTGTGGATGTTCACAGAGTTTAAAATGAGCTTCCATCTCTAAAACCTGTTACGTTTATCTGTATTGTTAAACATTCTGGACTTTCTGGTGTTGCACTGCCTCCAGGCATTGCCTCCATGATCGTTCCCATCATCTTTGTGATGTCCCATGTGTGTTCCAGACCGGAGGACGTTAAACAGATTTTCATAAAACCTGTCCTTGGATTGAAATTAACATTTCAAAGTCACTGATAGTTCTAAGCAAAGATGAAAAAAAACCAAAAAAAAAAACACAGAAACAAAGCAACAAAAGAGATGCAGCTATCAAATGTGCACAAAAACAACAATCTGTGGATGTCACTCTCTCTGTGTGTGTGTGTGTGTGTGTGCGTGTGCGTGCGTGTTTGCATGCATGTGTGTGCGCTCATGCATGCATGCGTGCATGTGTAGGGTAGGTGTGGTGGTGGTGGTATTATATTCAACTAGCTTCTCTCCCCAATACTTTTTCTTCTTGTTCTTAATCTTGTTGGAAGCATTCACAAGGCTGCAGGTGCCAAAAGTGAGCCAGAAATGGGGTATCACATTCACCAGAGGTGGAGAACAGATTAGCTGGGAGGAGGGGGGGGGGGGGTGTTCTAAAGCACTAAAGGTTATTTTGAGAATGCTTCATGATGGGACACAGCCAGCTACCCAGCAGAACATTCATCTTGTTTTTTTTAATTTTACATTTTGTATACTCACTATTTTCATTAATAATTTTTAAAAAAGATAAAAATTAAAGGAGAGCTTCCGAAATAGTATGAAGGCCTGTGTGTTTTTCTTCTTAGGCCGTGTACACACATAAGCGGATATTCCATGCGGAAACCCGTGCGCAATCCATAAATAAGTGAAACAAAGAAGGGAAAAGATTTGCGCATGTGTCCGAATTTCCCCTTTTATCCTTCTTTCTTCCACTGATTTAGGGTTTTCCGTAGGGAACTTACGCGTCTAATGTGAACCCGGCCTTACTCTATAATTGGGGAGGGGGGAGGGGAGGGAGTCAAAGTAACCCCCCCCCAAATCTGTAAAGAAATGGCACAGCAGGTATGTATATTGTGTACATTGATGTTCCAAGACTCAAGTCAAAAGACATAGCCCCATTCAAACTGAACTTGTCCTAGTGTGTTTCGCCATGTTAAGACAGATGTCCTACTGCCCTAATGCAACACTGGCAAACTTTGTCTCATTGGTTTATGCAAGAGCCGCTACATTTTGTCCTATTGCTTTTGTTTCCGGACTGGGGCAGTGGGTGGATGCCTCATGCCTCCATACGGGGAGCTGGACGACCCCTCCCCTCCGCAAGTCTCTCCCCGTGGGGATACTGAGGGGGTCTTTCGTAAAAATAGTTTCCCCACATTCTGGAAGTTCTGTGCTTGAAACTTCCCCCTAATCTGCCACTATCTGTGACTCTGCCTTTTCCCTTTACTTTCTATTATCTACCGGTACTATCTTTCTGACTTATTAGCCCATTCTCCTGCCTTTTTTCAATAAAATCCTTTACTAATTTGAAGTTATTTTGTGCCCTATTTTGCTAAAAAAAACAGAGAAAAAAAAGGAGAAACATTTCATGCTACATATCAGCTCTCTTGCTTTTGCCTTATGTTACTGTTGATGTTTCGCTGTTGTGGAAGTTACCTCTTGTGCGCCATGCTCTCCGGCGATGATGCGGGCACCGCTGTAGTGGTTGGTGATGCCCCGCGCTGAGGCTGCTTCTGTTGTAACTGGGAGCCATCCCACGAGCCCTGGGACTGGTGCCTGCGCACGCTGACCGGCGTCTTCACGACAAAGTCGCTGGGCCCGGAGAAGAGGCCGTCCATGTAGTGCATCCTCCTTCTGGAGGCGTCGTTGCTGAGCACGTCAGACAGCTTCTTTTCGCTGGTCGCCACCTCCCTCGCCAGCTCCTTGGCCCTCAGGTCACACTCCAGCTC
>CM065691.1:17376170-17386170 GCA_017654935.2 Phymorhynchus buccinoides
TAATGTATGTTTAACTATGTGTGTGTGCGAGCGTGTCAAGTCAAGTGAAGTCAAAATTTTATTTCCAGATGGGAACATTGTATAAGCAAAAACATGCTTGTGTGTGTGTGTGTGTGTGTGTGTGTGTGCGTGCGCGTGTGTGCGCGTGCGTGCGTGCGTGTGCGTGCGTGCGTACGCGAGCGTGGGTGAATGGTCGCTGACGTTGTGTGTGTGTGTGTGTGTGTGTGTGTGTGTGTGTGTGTGTGTGTGTGTGCGTGCGTGCGTGCGTGCGTGTGTGTGCGTGCGTGTGCGTGCGTGTGCGTGTGCGTGCGTGTGTGTGTTCGTGTGCGTGCGTGTGCGTGCGCGCGTGTGAGTGAGAGTGTGAGTGAGTGAGAGTGCGCGCACGTTTGTGTGACATATGTGTTAGTGTGTAAGTGCGCACACGTGTGTGTAAATGCGTACATGTGTGCACACGCGCGTTTGTGCGTGCTTAAATGTGCTTGTGCGCGCGCGCGTTCGTGCCTGCAACGAGGATATGTGTGTGTTTTTAGCCAGACTAAAAAGTGAGGGCCAATGTCCTTACTGCCCCCTTACGCTCCCCCCCCCCCCCCCTCTCCCTCATTCCCCGTCTTTCAGATTTCTCTATCCAATCTATCTGAACATTATGGTCTCAATACACGTTAATATTTTTCATCCTTTCCCCATGGCAACACAGTGATATATATAATGCAAGTAATCTGATGACAGACATATCCCTGTGTTGCCATGGGGAAGAGTGAAAAATATTAACGCGTATTGAGACCTTTAGTCCTAATGACATCGATATCAATTACTTCGGTCTCAAGTTTTTTCAACAATCCACTGACAGCTACAGAGAGTCCCTCTACAAAAAACGTGACACCGACATTATTAATCCCTACAATACAACTTTTATAGGCCTGGGGAGTCTTATAAATGATGACAACTGTCAACTGACACCCTTTATTTCCTTCTTGATATCATTAGGAGATAGTCCTAACATGTCATGCATTCAGCCAGTTTTCTTCCCTTATCACCGGGCGTTGACGCCACAGAAGGGGAGGGGAGGGGGAGAGGGGGCAGATAAGAGACACAGAGAGAGAGAGAGCGGCAGATAAAGTCAAGCCGCGCGCGCGCGCACGCACGCACCACACACACACACACACACACACACACACACACACACACACACACACACACTCACTCACTCACTCACTCACTCACTCACTCACTCACTCACTCACTCACTCACACACACACCACACACACACACACACACACACACACACACACACACTCACTCACTCACTCACTCACTCACTCACTCTCTCTCTCTATCTCACTCTCTCTCTCTCTCTCTCTCTCTCTCTCTCTCCCCCCCCCCTACCTGACATTGAGAATAACCAAACCTATTGAGTGATTTACAAAGAATAAAAACCATTTTTAAGCTACTTAGTTGAAAGAAAGGGTGGAATGTGAAAATAAAGAGACGAGAGCAATGGGGTGACGATGATAGAGATGCAGGGCTCCCAATCGTCCCGCAAAACAAGGGGCCCCAGGGACTCCTTCACTTACAGTATAGAGGATCCTAGAGGGGGGATAGAGGATCCCAATGGCATTGCGAATGCTAAAAAGAATTTTTCTAAGGCATCCTTGGGACCCCCTGCACATTCTTTTAGAGGGTCCTTTAGAATTTTAGTACTTCATAGACCCCCAAATGGGGGTCCCTGGAGATGATACAATGACAACATAGAGGGAAGGAAAGAAGGAAGGGAAAAGCTTTTTTCTCTTCTTTGGTCAAGCAGTTCGTGATTGGGACGTGTTTGTCTGATTGTCCAGTTGTTGGGTGAACACCAACGTCCAGTAGCATTGTCGTCCACCCATTACATTTCAAGATCCTTTTGACGTCCCCGCCTTACCGTAGCCTGTTTTGACTTGTTTGTTATTCACGGATCTTTGAAACCTCCTTTAAACCTCTTGTATAAGGTATGTGGCTATCTACCCTGTCATTTTGTTTTGACGTGGGCGTAGAATTAAACGGGACACCTGCGCGCGCGCGCGTGTCTGTGTGTGTGTGTGTGTGTGCGTGTGTGCGCGTGCGCGCGCGTGTGCGTGTTTGCGCGTGTGTTGCACAAGCACATAATTATGTGTCAGTAAAGGGCCAGCCACACGTCCACCAGAATCGCACGACTGTACGATACGATTCGATCACGTGGTCTCGAAGCGCGAATCGCATTGTACAGTCGTGGACGTGTGGCTGGCCCGTAAGTCTCCTCAACTCTCTTTCCCTTCCGAATAATATGATAATAATTATCAGACTGGTTACCCCCTACACAAGTCTTGAGTAGTCTGGATAGCTGAAATGAGTAGTTCAGGCTCAAAATGTGTAGTTTAAACCATCAAACAATGTTCACTGAAAATGAGTAATTAGAGCATTATTTTCAATTTTGAAGAGTAGTAGAGGTCCAAATTGAGTAGAATACTACTCGAAAAGAGTAGAGTAAACAGGTCTGAATTATGCTGCCTTTGAGTGCTATGAGTGAAGTATTCATGAGTATATTAACACCCGTTTCAGTTTCAGTTTGTATATTATGTGTAAATACACTAGAATCCCAAATATCTCTCTCTCTCTCTCTCTCTCTCTCTCTCTCTCTCTCTCTCTCTCTCTCTCTCTCTCTCTCTCTCAGTGTGTGCATATGTTTGCGCATAGTAGCTGTTTAGTTTGATGTTTCATGTAAATTCCCATTCAAATGGGCCAGTGGCCTCTCTGAATAAACCATCTTGCGTCTCTCTCTCTCTCTCTCTCTCTCTCTCTCTCTCTCTCTCTCTCTCCCGCCCCCCTCTCTCTCTGCATGCCATGGATTCCAGAAGCGAGGAGGGCGGTCAGTCAGTCATTCAGCTTGAAGGCAGGCAGCAGGTAAGGGGCCTAACCGCTAAGCCATTCATCAGACTAATTGAAAGGCAAAGGACCTCCCGGCCACATCTGTTGTTGGGGTATGGGGCGGGGGAGTGTGTGTGTGCGTGCGTGTGTGCGTGGTGCGTGGGGGGGGGGGGGGGGGGCGGAAAATCACCCCTCCCCCTACATCCAGCCTCTACCCTCCTCCCTCATCAAAACTCTGATCCTCCGAAGTCGGAGTGTGGCTTCGCACGTGGCGGCAAAAAACGGTCACACACGTAAGGTAATGCTGGTGCATTTGTACCATCGTGTTCAAGTGCTTCGGCTTTTGGGATGATCCCTGGAGTCTTTAAGCCAGGGTACGAGAACATCATAAAAACTCTGAATAGCCGAGGTATTATGTGTGGCATGTCATTAGAGGAAAGAAAGAAGGGGGGGGGGGGGGGACGGGTAGAGGGAGGGAGGGCAGACTTGTATATTTCAGGTGTGTTCATCATCATAATGAATGGTCATTAAAGTTGTAGTTTTTCTCTGTACAGACTAGTCGGGTCTTAAATCAGTAATAATAAGTCACAGGCAAGCCAAAAATAACGCCGACACACATACATCTAAAATGAAGCGAAATGATGTAACGAGTAACCTAGAATGTGGAAAGTAAGTGGGTGGAAGAGGGGGAAAGGCTAGTGGGGAGGGGGAGGAGAGAGAGAGAGAGAGAGAGAGAGAGAGAGAGAGAGAGAGAGAGAGAGAGAGAGAGAGAGAGAGAGAGAGAGAGAGAGAGAGAGAGAGAGAGAGAGAGAGAGAGAGAGAGAGAGAGAGAGATGAGAGAGAGAGAGAGAGAGAGAGAGAGAGAGAGAGAATGCGAATGGGTTATTCAAAAGGCCTCGGCCACATTTGAAGGGGGGGGGGGGGGGACATGGAACATTCAAACAAGACATCCATATAATTTATGTCCATCTCTGAGCTTAAATACGTGATGGAGAAAAATAACAAGCCGCTTAATTAATAACCTATTAATATTACCAACAGAGGGAATTATCATAAGCTTAAACAGACAAGCATTACTACTGAACTTGGCAGGAATAAACTTTTCACTGAGATTGTCATAATGGACGGGCGGTACAAAATTAATTTAATTTCCAATAACATTTTGACAAGGACACAATAACTCATGAGAGAGAGAGAGAGAGAGAGAGAGAGAGAGAGAGAGAGAGAGAGAGAGAGAGAGAGAGAGAGAGAGAGAGAGAGAGAGAGAGAGAGAGAGAGAGAGAGAGAGAGAGAGAGAGAGACAGACAGAGAGACAGAAGCGGAGGTAAGGAGTGAGTATGTAATGAGCTCACCAACCATATATATATATATATTTTATATAATAGTGTAAACAACAACAACAACAACAAACTGTAAAGAACAGACCTTACAAAGAAGCCACCTGCAAGTAATCACGTTTTATCCCCAAAGCCAACGACTCCCTGTCACAAAAAGGAATCCCACAAGATCAGCAGATGTGCCTCTACCTTTCAGTAACGAGTCAAACACGAGGAAGAAACGATACATTCAATGCAGTTCACACACACACACACACACACCTGCTGGACGTGTATGTATTACTTCCAAAACACCCCTTTTTCTCCACCGAAACCAACGTCAACACCAAATACCATTGGCAACAAAGCAAGCTGACTGCTGCACATAAACTAATGAACTTGGCACGTGGAGGGAACATGAAAGAAAAGGAACAAGATTCCCTGCACCCATCCTCCACGTTCTGGCTCTGGCACACCGTCCATCATCGCCCTCACCCGTTGATGAGCCTAGTGCAACGGACTTTTGAAGTTCTGGAACTTTTTAGCTATACCAAGAATGAGTTCTGTCTTCGCGTCTCTGGGTACGTTTCGCTTTACATATTTAAAAAAAACCCAACTAAGTTAGGAAGACCAGAGCTTTCTTTAGGCCTACTGTCTATGGGAAGACAGACAACAAAGTTTGTGATTGCCAGGAACCCGTGAAGAACAAGAGGAGGTTATCAACAGAAGACACGATTCCTGCCCCCTTTCCAGTTCTCAGCCAAACAAGAGGAGGTTATCAACAGAAGACACGATTCCTGCCCCCTTTCCAGTTCTCAGCCAAACAAGAGGAGGTTATCAACAGAAGACACGATTCCTTCCCCCTGTCCAGTTCTCAGCCAAACAAGAGGAGGTTATCAACAGAAGACACGATTCCTTCCCCCTTTCCAGTTATCAGCCAATCAAGAGGAGGTTATGAACAGAAGACACGATTCCTTCCCCCTTTCCAGTTCTCAGCCAAACAAGAGGAGGTTATCAACAGAAGACACGATTCCTTCCCCCTGTCCAGTTCTCAGCCAAACAAGAGGAGGTTATCAACAGAAGACACGATTCCTTCCCCCTTTCCAGTTATCAGCCAATCAAGAGGAGGTTATGAACAGAAGACACGATTCCTTCCCCCTGTCCAGTTCTCAGCCAAACAAGAGGAGGTTATCAACAGAAGACACGATTCCTTCCCCCTGTCCAGTTCTCAGCCAAACAAGAGGAGGTTATCAACAGAAGACACGATTCCTTCCCCCTTTCCAGTTATCAGCCAATCAAGAGGAGGTTATGAACAGAAGACACGATTCCTTCCCCTTTCCAGTTCTCAGCCAATCAAGAGGAGGTTATCAACAGCGATATGGTATGCAACAGAAGACACGATTCCTGCACCTTTTCCAGTTCTCAGCCAATCAGGGTAGCTCACCTGAGGGCCGTCAATATTCTGGGGACTGGCAGCTCAGCACAGGTGGGACCAGCTCCTGACACGAGAGACCAGGTGAGACCTACAGCCTGGATCTCCACCAAAGGAGAATAAATAAAGTCCATCTCATCACCACGTTCCACCTACACTGAAGCCTCGGTCATAGGCCTACAATAATGGATTAAGCAAGGAGTAAGCATACCTGAAGTTCTTTCTTCAAATATCTGCGGAGTCTGAAGAATGTGCCCGCACACCTGGAAGTCAAACTACGCTAACAATCTGACGGCTGCTCGACCCTCCAATTTTACTACAATTTTGGCCTGCTTTCGTTGGAATCGCAGAGGTGTCCATTTGGGACATATGTTAGGAAGATATAATATAGGTTAGTGTTCTTTCTGCTTCAACTGTTTTAGAATCAGGACCTATCAGATCCGGGGTTTGTTAGCACTGAACCCCTTTTACTTTATTACTTTTTAAAACCAGAATAGAGGCTTTTATGTCCAGTCATGCAAGCAATTCCAATCGGCACTTTGACATCAATAAGCTTACATGTTTCAGCAATGCTTTGTTATTAAACATGAGGAAAGACAAAATACGAAGACATAATATTGTGCCTAATACGTCGAAGGTGTGGACTGAGCAGCGAGTTTGCACGCAGGGACGTATATATGCGTCGCGAGTTTGTGTTAATAAAAACATGTGGGAGGGTTTGCGCTTTGCGCACGTAAAACGTTTCATGCTAGCGAAAAAGGCAAATGTTAAGAAAAGCCCCCTCATCTGCCCCCTTCCATTCATTTCAGGCTGTTCTGTCGACAGCTGTCGCATTCTCAGATTACTATGTTTTTAATTTACGTGCACATGATCATAACGTACCATCAACTTTTATTTTTGTGTGTATTTGACACTAAACTGACCCTAACCCTAACCCAAACCGTATTTCTAACCCTAACCCTAAGGGAATGCGACAGCGGCTTCAGGTTAGGGTTATGGTTAGGAATAGCGTTTGGGATAGGTTTAGGGTCAGTTTAGTGTCAGCGGTAATCTGAGAATGCGACAGCAGTCGACAGAACAGCCTGAAATGAATGGAAGGGTGCAGAGGAGGGGGCTTTAACATTTGCCGCGAAAAAAAAATCTTTCGTAAATAATATCAAATCACTCAAGAAGGATTGCGTTTCATGTCTTAATTTTTACATCGCAAAAACGTAGCTTACGCAAAAAGGCAAACAAGATACTTGCGTCAGCGACACGTCACGATCTGAAAGACACTGCTGACCTTTAAGGAGTGGAGCCAATTCATGTTTCTATTCTGGAGGGAACCCAGCGATGGACAACACCCTCATTAACATGGGATGGATCTTGCGCAACGTAGGATAAAACAGTGATAAAACACTGCTAGGCCTGATTTTCGTTTAATTAGTGTGTGTGTGTGTGTGTGTGTGTGTGTGTGTGTGTGTGTGTGTGTGTGTGTGTGTGTGTGTGTGTGTGTGTGTGTGTGTGTGTGTGTGTGTGTGTATGTGTGTGTGTGTGTGTGTGCATGTGCATGCGGCCACATGCACACACATCTGACACATGCACACACTTGACACATACATACTTCATACACACGCACGCACGCACGCACGTGCGCGCACACACACACACACACACACAGACACATCTCTATTGACATGTTACAAGAAGCCTGGTCGTGTTTCCAGGGGTGCCTTTTCATCTTCAATCCATCTATTAAGATCAGAGAGGAAAACATTAATGTTCTTTCTGGAGTAGCTAAACAAAGCTTTTGATGATCAGGTCCTGAAGTCATGACTGCGAATGAGACAGTCAACACCGGGGATAACATGTAAATTAGACTAAACTCCCCAAACGATTGGCTGTTTAGCCTAATTTACATACTAATCCCCGTTTTGAATGCTTAAAGAGCCTGCCACACGTCAGCTAAAATCGCACGACTGTATGATACGATTCGATCACGTGATCTCGAAGCGCGAATCACATTTGCATGGGTGCAACTACACAAAATGAAAAAAAACCCTGAAAGGCCGGGGTCCAGGGGTAATGTCCCCCCGCAGCTGAAGCAACAAATGATATATGAAGGTATTTTTGTTTGCTTTTCCCACAATTTATACAAAATTAATGCTTATTTTAAAGTGTTTGAAAAATACAGTAGACACACAAAGATCTTTTTTGACAAAAAAGAAAGAAAAAAGAACTTCCTTTTCTGGTAAAATTCAAAAACAGGAAATCCTTGTATACCAGGAAAAGTTGCACCCATGTTGATTTGTTCACGGAGACCACGTGATTGAATCGTATAGTACAGTCGTACGATTTTAGTGGACGTGTGGCTGGCCCTTAAGACGCAGTCATGACTAAAGGTCCGGGTGGAAAAGTCAATCGTTCTAGTAGGATTGTCTTATTAGAACCGGTAAGGCAGGCTAACACAATGAAGAATGCTTGCACCAATTAAACACACAATCTTTCTGTCTTGTTTATTTGTCCGTCTGCGTCACAGTGCATTTTTTCGCACGCGCATAATCAAGCTTGTGTGTAAGCAATGAGTATCTATCTATCTACACGCGCGAGAGCGCGCGCGCGCGCGCGCGAGAGAGAGAGGAGAGAGAGAGAGAGAGAGAGAGAGAGAGAGAGAGAGAGAGAGAGAGAGAGAGAGAGAGAGAGAGAGAGAGAGAGAGAGAGAGAGAGAGAGAGAGAGAGAGAGAGAGAGAGAGAGAGAGAGAGAGAGAGAGAGAGAGAGAGAGAGAGAGAGAGAGAGAGAGAGAGAGAGAGAGAGAGAGAGAGAGAGAGAGAGAGAGAGAGAGAGAGAGAGAGAGAGAGAGAGAGAGAGAGAGAGAGAGAGAGAGAGAGAGAGAGAGAGAGAGAGAGAGAGAGAGAGAGAGAGAGAGAGAGAGAGAGAGAGAGAGAGAGAGAGAGAGAGAGAGAGAGAGAGAGAGAGAGAGAGAGAGAGAGAGAGAGAGAGAGAGAGAGAGAGAGAGAGAGAGAGAGAGAGAGAGAGAGAGAGAGAGAGAGAGAGAGAGAGAGAGAGAGAGAGAGAGAGAGAGAGAGAGAGAGAGAGAGAGAGAGAGAGAGAGAGAGAGAGAGAGAGAGAGATCCTTGCTTAAGTTAAACTGACCATGACTGTCATGTACAACATCCAGCCAGTTCAGAGGTCGTTAACATCCATCACCGGGCCCTACTACTTAGAAAGCGCTCACCAAAGAAGAAAGGGTTATTCATCAACCACACTGATCTCACTGGACATCCGACCTACTAACAGTCCCCAACTGACTGAGTATGAGCACCGACCTCTTCACTGGGTGACACTACTAGCCTGTGGTAGGAGCCAATAACAGAGTGAGAGCTGCACAATAAATGATTGTCTACAGTACTGGAAAGTCGTGGTACAATTTAGTCTTTTGCGGCAAGCGGATATTCCATGCGGAAACCCGTGCGCAATCCACAAATAAGTGAAACAAAGAAGGGAAAAGATTTGCGCACGTGTCCGAATTTCCCCCTATATGCGTAGACTTTTATCCTTCTTTCTTCCACTGATTTAGGGTTTTCCATACGGAACTTACGCGTCTAATGTGAACCCGGCCTATGACTCTGAAACTAGGGGGCATTTGCACTGGCTCTAGTGCTGCAGCCAAAGGGATTGATAAACCTTTGGGGACCTTCCCCAACGACAGCTGTCCTCAAATTCCTTCGGCCGAGAGAGTGGGGATGTACCCTGGGCAAGGCATATCCACCACTGATTAACAAAAGCTTAGCCCACCCCACCGGAATAGCAGCTTCCCTTTCAAAATCGCATGCAAAAAAACAACGATTGGGTGGCACGCCTCTGGCTGCGACGCGCTCTCCAGGTGGGAGCAACCCGAATTTCACAGAGACGCCTCTGTGACTATTAAGTACCTAACACCTATTCGTTTTGGCTGTCATAGTCGGAAACGACAGGCAGAAATACACACAGACGTCTGAGAGTCTGAGCCATCTGTTAGGCGGCATTCCCCAACGTCACTTTCACAATTGATGGGACTGTCCCACACACAACCAGTCGCTACAACGACCGTCTGTTTCCTCTCGGCCTAAGTGATGACAGAACAAGAATGTAACGACATTGGCATCTAGGGAGAGAAGAGGCCCTAATTACAGGGAACAAGAGATCGACCGAATCATTTGGGGCACAGATGTTTGACAGATGTTTGGGCCGTCAATTGTTTAAGAACAACAAACAAAACACACATTTGTCTCACCGTTCGTGGTCCCTGCCACGCCAGTAAGGAGATTGCGACTAAAAAAAAAAATGTTGGCTTTAAAATTGAGGAGGGTGTGTGTCCCCCACCCCCCTGTCTTTTCTAAAGATAAAAAACGAAA
>CM065691.1:17391170-17396170 GCA_017654935.2 Phymorhynchus buccinoides
GGCGTTTCTGGGCCGATTGCCTTCGCATTTGGCAGGAAGATGACCGGGGACGGTGACTATCGTTGTGCCAAACCGGAAGCGAATCGGTTCAGAAACGCGCGCGCTATACGCCGCTTCACCTTTTCACGCATAACTCCGCCGTTTCTTAACCGAATTGATTCAAATTTGCTGTACTCAGCGTTACCAGTACTTCCGTTACCGTTACTAGGTGTTACCAGTATGGTGCATTGCCAGTACTAGGCGTTGCGCTAGTTAATAATAAAAGAGCTGGCTTGACATCCCCTCTCTGTAGATTCTGAGTTAACTCGTTGGCACGGTTTCTGAACTCCAGGGAGTGATAGGAAGGTGGAGAAAGAAACGAATAAAAACAATTCTTCAATGAAAGTTTAAATAGTAAGTAAGAGACCAGATGTAGTCTGAAAAATAGTGGTTATTCAAAGCGTTCTACTATGTTTACGTCCAATGTCGATTGAATACAAATTACATCGACTCTATTTTGCTATCAAATTTTACACTTGAGCCGAAGAGCCTTTACCTATGGCTGGACATCAGTTGTTATTATTTTACCTTTTTCAAGAAGGGCACAGCCACCATCTTAGGGTAGCATCCTAGTTCTCACTAGTACATCATATCCCAAGATGGCGGCTATGGCGACAGCTGATATCCAGCTACGTGAGCGGAAGATGGCTGACTGCAAAGCAAAGGGAAGACCACGTGACTTCAAACAAGACACGTGGTTCTTCGAACAAGATGGGTATGTCACGTGCTGTACTGGAAGTTGACGTCATGCCATCGAAGATGATCAGCCCACTACATGGTATCGGGTCATAACGCCCACATCGGCTGGTTGATTTGGAAAACTGCCATCGATTACATTGTTCAGACGTTTCTGTATCTCAGAAACACCAACAGTCAGTACTAAACAATAGGGAATATTTGTCAAATCCTAAAAGCAATTTTATTCACGAGAACATTGATGCTATAAAGGCGTAATATTTTAAGGTACGGAATTGGCATACAAATAAGAAAAGTAAACTAATAGCAGATAAAATGGCAAAGAAGGGGGTGGGCTCAGAGAGAGAGGAGAGAGAGAGAGAGAGAGAGAGAGAGAGAGAGAGAGCGAGACGAGAGAGAGAGCGAGAGAAGAGAGAGAGAGGAGAGAGAGAGAGAGAGAGAGAGAGAATAGTACTGTAGCCTTGAGAGAAATGGATGGGCCTACTAAGCCAATAACTGTACTTCTTTGTCTTACACACCCTCTACAACCAGTTGGCGGTCCTCCATCTTAAACGTATTTTTTATATGTTTGCCCCCCCAAAAAAAAAGAGAGAGAGAGAGAGAGAGAGAGCGAGGGAGAGAGAGAGAGAGAGAGAGAGAGAGAGAGAGAGAGAGAGAGAGAGAGAGAGAGAGAGAGAGAGAGAGAGAGAGAGAGAGAGAGAGTTTCCCCATTCAAAACTAAAACCTTTGTTCGACTTTATTTGACACAGTTTAGGTCAGGGTAATAAGGTTTACTTTTCGGTTCGCCGATAAATGGTGTGGCTAAACCACCGTTTTCTTCATACATGATCATCAAACGGTCAACCAACAATACATAAAAGAAGTGGGTACGAAAGGGGCTAGCCCAGTCGACGCGCCATACCATCACCAGGCTTCTCTCAGCTTGAACCTTTTGTTACTACAACAGAAAGGACCGTTTTTAAGGGTACTCTTCAAATTCAACCTAGACTCGCTGGACTGTGACATAACTGAAATAAGATACAGATTATAGCTGCGGTTAGCCTATCTTGTTGGAATATTTTAGTACACTTGACAGGTTTTTGTTTTTAGTTTTTTTTTACACAGTACACTTTGCGCGGGATCAGAATGTTTGACTTTAGTTGCTGGCTCTTTGTTACATACCGTAGATTATTATTCCCCCCAAACCCAAAAGTAGAATCTGAAGATATTAAGACATAGGACAAACCTTCAGCCTACGCACCAATACTGGCTGAATTGCATAGTTCGATGAACCAAAAAAACAACCCGAACGCCCACGTTGTTGCTGGTAATATATTTCGGAACTTTACTTCCCTTTGTGAAACACAATCATGGACTAAATTAAAATAGGCTGTGTGTGTCACACTCGAAGTTAAATCGGGGGCACACAAAAAACGCACACTATCCAAAGGCGCACGGCAAAATGCGCACAATGTTACCGTCCAAAGGCGCACACTTCAACCGTTCAAAACTTGAGCTCATTCTGCTGAGCATTTTGTATCATTGCACCCAGGTATTCCTTGTTTTTCAGATAGGTTAGGGATAGGGTTAGGGATAGTTAGGGATATGTTTAGGGATAGGGTTAGGGTTAGGGTTAAGAATAGGGTTAGGGTTAGGGATAGGTTTAGTCCTAGTCCACCCGTCTCAAAAACAACTGCGCTTTCGGATTGTAAATATCGTGCGCTTTTCTACCATAAATATGTGCGCCTTTTGACGGCTGTGCGCGTTTGGGAAAAAGCAATATTGTGCGCTTTTCGACTGTTGCCGTTAAATCTTATGAAGACAATTCACTGTTTATAAAATGGGAGAAAACAAGAAGGAAAAAATTCACTCTAGCTCACACATAAGTTTCACGTTCAAGTTAAATCTCATGAAACCCCCCAAAACAGTTCAATGTAAAATAGAAAAATAGAAAGAATGAAGTAAAGAAAAAAGAAAAAGTAGAGTTCCTCAGATAAGAAAATGGAATTGCATAGTTCATCAGATACAATTAATTTATCACGCGTGACCACAAATTGGCCAATTGTTTTTCATTGGAGCTAATTAACTGGGTACAACTTTATGTGCCTTTTGATGGAGAATGTGTGACCCAGCACCACGAAAGGGACATTAAGTCGCTGGGCTAGTTTCTCACAACAGGCTTGAAGTCACAAATATCATTAGTCCGTCACCAAGACGGACTATTGCGATCGTCTGGTTTGTCTGTTATTTTTTTTAATATTTTTTTCCCTGTCTGTCACAAGGATATCTCCCGAACCGCTGGACCGAATCGCGTCAAATTTTGTGTGATGGTGTGCATCCTTAATAGGAAGAGATCGGCGCAAACCATTTTGCCGTCGTGACCTTGACCTTGACGTACGACCTTGAAAACCGAAAATCTATTTTTAGCCATATCTCGGGCACCGATCAACATAGGATATTGAAACTTGGTATGAAGGTGGTTTGGCTTATGCCCGTTCTGATGAGGGCATACCGATCAAGGTCAAGGTCAAAGTCAAAAAGATCGCTGGAGCCTGAAAATCGGAGGGTCATTTTTTTCTCCTTCTGTCTGTCCCAAGGATATCTTTCGAACGGGTTGACAGAATCACGTCAAATGTTGTGTGCTGATGTGTCACCATGAGAGGAAGGCATCCGCGCAAACCATTTTGCCGTCGTGACCTTGACCTTGGCGTACGACCTTGAAAACCGAAAATCTGTCAGGGGCCATAACTCCCACACCGTTAGTGTTAGAGTCTTCAAATTGGGCATGAAGGTACTTTGGCTTATGCCCGTTCTGATGGTGGCATACCGATCAAGGTCAAGGTCACGGACCGGGCGATCAGTAGGCCTTGAAAGTGGTAGGGGTCTACACATTGGGTTTTAAGCCATATTGTCCACATTGGTACTTGACAGAAGCGCTTCAGATTGTGTGTGGTACTGTATACCCTAGAGAAGAAAACACCCGAGCATAAATTATCACCATGCTGACCTTGACCTTGAAGTGTGACCTTGAAAACCGAAATTTCCTTCTTTGCGCTATATGTTTCTTCTTCAAGCTGTATCTCGTGAACTAGAAGACAGAATCCCTTCCAATTTTGTGTCAGGATGTGACACTCTACGGGGTGTCGCAAGTGCGTGGCATTGCTGGTGACGGACATGTCTGTCGCTCGGCGACGCCCTTGTTTTTTTAAAACCAATTTTGAGTTTTGGGTATGTCTGTGCTCTCTAACATCTTGTATTTCATATCCATAAAGGATAATCTTTGATATGGTCTCTAAATATTCCAAAACGTTCTTTAAAATTAGTAGGCTGATTCTCATAAAATAAGCTAGATTTCTCCAAATGGCCGACAGTCACCTTACCAACTTTAAATGCTCATAGCTCTGCAACAAAAAGGATCCTCTCTCGGAACGTCATTGATTTTCAACAAATCTGAATGTACGTGCGGTCGACGCTGGACTATTCGACATTAACAAATAATCGAGTCAGCAACATTTCATCAATTGTAATCAATATAAACGAAAACATTCGCGCTAAAAACGCCCAGGACTCGGCTGATATCGACTGAAATGATGAGCGTGACAGTTTACTGGCCAAGCCGATACATGACACAAATCCCATTAACCCTTTCACCGCCAATGTCGCATTTATGCACCACAAAGGTTTATCCATGTAACCAAAAAGCATCAAATCAGGGCCTGTTATCCGAAGACCCTATTTTTCATGTTGGGAGGTAAGGATAGGCCTGATGTCATGCATGTCACAGAGGAATTCCCAATATTGCAGATTTTTTTTTCTCTTCCCAGATAAGTTTAATGGTATTCTGGAGGGGGGGGGGGGGGGGGGGGGCTAAAAAATGGCTGGCGGCGAAAGGGTTAAATACCCTAAACCTTACTCGAACTGTACGAGGAGAGAGAGAGAGAGAGAGAGAGAGAGACGGAGAGAGAGAGAGAGAGAGAGAGAGAGAGAGAGAGGGAGAGAGAGAGGAGAGCGGAGAGAGAGAGATGAGAGAGGAGAGAGAGAGGGAGAGCACAGAGAGAGAGAGAGAGAGAGCCGCAGCGAGGACGAGAGGGGAGAGAGAGACGAGAGAGAGAGAGAGAGAGAGAGATAGAGAGGAGAGAGAAACTGCCTGGGGCTATTGTTTTTGACAGAAACTGATTCTAACTTGGCCTATTCCTGAACAGAACACATCAAACCCAAACAGATTTAAAAGCAAAGGAAAATGTTTACCTGTCATGGTTTCAACGTCAAACCTTAAATAAAGATAT
>CM065691.1:17401170-17403670 GCA_017654935.2 Phymorhynchus buccinoides
CCCCAAAAAGCTGCCCCAGAAAGTCCAACGGGTGTGGCTAAGAAAGTCTGCCTACATGACTTCACTGATACACTCTCTAGTCTCTTTATCTTACTTTCTCTTTCTGTCCCTATCTCTCTCACTTTATCTCTATCTTTCTACACACACACACACACACACACACACACACACACACACACACACACACACATACACATGACACACTAGCGTTTGAATGTGCAAGACGTGACAGGATCGTTGGGTATATATTGAAAAAAAATCATACAATTTTGATACATTATTGACACAAGTTTGTCTCCCTTATCTAATGTCGGTACGTACCGATGTAACGTACCGGCATACCGTCCCATTTTGAGACCGTACCGGTATAGTTTCCGGTATTACCGGTTCGTACCGCCAGCTCTACTCGTGAAAGCGCGTGTATTGCCAAATGAAGGGAGTGAATGCTATTCCCACGCCCTCACCGCTGAATGATGAGCGAGTGTGGGAGGCGTGTATGACGGGCCAAACGGGGTTTTATTATCTACTCTATTTTAGCCTATTCAATACGAAAAAGAGCTATTGAATACACAAAAACCTATTTAATAGTGTCAATGTAAATATTAAATAGAAATAGTGAATAATCCAAAATATAGAACAACTTATTTCATTACTGCGCTTTTCTATTCAATACTGTTCTTGTTCTATTGAATAGAAAAGTGAAAAGTATTGAATAGAAAAGTGGAGTAGTGAATTAAGAGCTTGTATCTATTCCATACTTTGTAAGAAATATTTCATACTTTGTAAAAAATATTCCATACTTTGTAAAAAATATTCCATACTTTGTAAAAATATTCCATAATGTGCTTGTTCTATTGAATAAATTCAAACTCAGTAGAGTAGAAAATGAAACGCTAAAGAATAAAATGAATTCCAAACCATTCTTTATTCAATATCCCCAAAATCTATTAAATACTTCCAATATCTATTTAATACAACTTGTGGATATAGAGTAGATAATGCTCTTTTCATACCACCATCTCTTTCTATTCAATATTATCCGTAAAGTATTATTAAATAGTTTAAATAGTAAAGAATCGGTTTCGAATGCAAAACTCATTCTCTACTCTCTCGGCTAGCCAGCTGACGGTTATTGTCAGAGACGCCAAGACTACGTGAGGGCTTTATGTAAATCTTGAAGGTCAACACTGAGTCCAACCATCGTTCCGAGCTTGGCCTACCCTGCCACTTCATTTGACTTGCTTCAAGTTCAACGCCACAATTAATGAGGTTGCATGTAACTGTAAGTCTTTCAGTGTCACTCAATCGTTTTGTTTCGTTTGCTTTGTTTTTAAAGCATAATTATCTTCTTCTTCAATCCGCCTGAAGCACTTCACCTATTCTACTAGCTTTTTGAGCTACTAGTAGTCTATTATTAGGCAATCCTTTAGCAATGCGTTACATCCAAACGTGAACACCAAGACACGCGCGGGCTCGGTGGGCCCAGTGCGCATGTAATAAACTCTTGCAGCCACATACCCCCCCTCCAACCCCAATCCCAACCACCCAATCAAGCGTCGTGTAGTGGGCAGGGCTTCTTCACAGGCGCACAAAAGCACAGACGGGGGTGGGTGAGGGTGGGGGGTGAGGGGGGGGAGAGGGAGGGGGAGGTTAGAGAGGGGTAGGCGGGGGGGGGGGGGGGGGGGGGGGGGGGAAGGTAGGTTTTGGGGTATAATAAAAATCGGATCCTGTTTTAGAGAGAGAGAGAGAGTTGAATTGAATTAATTTTAACCGAGGCGAGGCTCTTGTTGGCACCTGTCCAACTCAATCCCTAAGGATGCATCTCCCTCTTCTGCCATTTTGATGTTGTGTGGGCCTCCAGTATCTTTGCCTACCACTGGCTGTCTGCTTCTCAATTTCGCGCGCCTTTATTTTGACCCTTACAATTTGCATAAAGCCCTCACGTAGTCTTGGCGTCTCTGACAATAACCGTCAGCTGGCTAGCCGAGAGAGTAGAGAATGAGTTTTGCATTCGAAACCAATTCTTTACTATTTAAACTATTTAATAATACTTTACGGATAATATTGAATAGAAAGAGATGGTATCTACTCTATATCCACAAGTTGTATTAAATAGATATTGGAAGTATTTAATAGATTTTGGGGATATTGAATAAAGAATGGTTTGGAATTCATTTTATACTTTAGCGTTTCATTTTCTACTCTACTGAGTTTGAATCTATTCAATAGAACAAGCACATTATGGAATATTTTTACAAAGTATGGAATATTTCTACAAAGTATGGAATATTTTTTACAAAGTATGGAATATTTTTTACAAAGTATGGAATAGATACAAGCTCTTAATTCACTACTCCACTTTTCTATTCAATACTTTTCACTTTTCTATTCAATAGAACAAGAACAGTATTGAATAGAAAAGCACAGTAATGAAATAAGTTGTTCTATATTTTGGATTATTTACTATTTCTATTTAATATTTACATTGACACTATTAAAT
>CM065691.1:17406170-17421170 GCA_017654935.2 Phymorhynchus buccinoides
AGCATTATGAATATTGGATATTACTGTTTATTATTATCATTATTATTATATAATTATTACTTGTTATTATTCTGTCATTCTTGATGACGTGAATAACACGTCATCCACATTAAACATTTCAAGTTTCAAGTTTTTCTCTCTCTCACACGCAATTCGTTAAACTTTGTTGTAGGGAGCTTGGGAAAATTCGGAATTTTCCCGGGAAAAATCACAATTCTGAATAGACCAATCCTGGAAAAATCAGAATTCCCAATTTTCCAGGGAAGATTCCGAATTTTCCCAAACGATTCCAAACTTTCCCGTGACATATAATTATATGCAAGACTTTGTTCAAAGACAGGCATAATGTTGCCAATAGGATGTAGCCAGTGTGTGTGTGTGTGTGTGTGTGTGTGTGTGTGTGTGTGTGTGTGTGTGTGTGTGTGTGTGTGTGCGTGTGTGTGTGCGTGCGTGTGCGTGCGTGTGTGCGTGTGCGTGCGTGTGCGTGCGTGTGCGTGCGTGTGCGTGCGTGCGTGTGTGCGTGCATGCGTGTGTGTGTGTGTGTGTATGTATATGTGTGTGTGTGTGTGTGTGTGTGTGTGCGTGCGTGTGTGTGCGTGCGCGCGTGTGTGTGTTGGCTGGGAAGGCGGTGGGTAAGGGAGGGTGGGGACAAACAGTGTAATTTAAAGTGTTAAATATATTATGTGCTCCTGGTCCCGGGTACACCAACAGACACACAGACCCAGGGCTCCCAGGGACACACATGTGGGGGTCTACGAAGTACTAAAATTCTAAAGGACCCTCTAAAAGAATCTGCAGGGGGTCCCAGGGATGCACTGGAAAAATTCTTTTTAGCATTCGCAATGCCACTGGGACCCTCTATCCCGCCTCTAGGACCCCCTCTATATTGTAAGTGAAGGAGTCCCTGGGACCCTTGTTATGCAGGACGATTGGGAGCCCTGCTGCAGATCACTGCAATACCTAATTTGGCCTTATATAAAGACACATAGACGAATACACACACATGCATGCACGCACACACACGAACACACACACATGCATGCGCGCACACAAACGCGCATAAACAAAATCACGTGCGCACGCGAGTGGATGTCAGAGTGCACGTGCACGAACGAATACACACACACACACACACGTGCGCGCGCGCACGCACACGCACGCACAAACGCACGCACGCGCACACCCACACCGTACCACCGACACTACAACCAAACACTTTTATGCATTCACGTACACAAATGCACACACCCTATGGTTGCATGGCATACATAGATAGCCTAGACATGCGCGTTCGAACACATTTGCATGCTCTCTCTTAACACACACACACACAAACACACATTATGCGCACGCACATACGTGCATACTAGTACGCACACACATACATACATACACACTAGACGCCAACACATATGCGCATGCATGTAAGCACGCACACATACACACACAAAATAGTTTATGTTTCGTGCATGTATGTTAGGTTTCTGTTTCTGTTTATAGATGGCTTGATGAAAAAAGAGCATGTATGTTTGCTTATTCAATGTCCATCTTTAATTAAAATTTTGACTTGACTTGACTTGACACACACACACAAACACACTCTGTCTCTCTCACACACACACACACACACACACGACGCATACACACATGTACATAAACACACACGCGCGTGCGCGCGCGCACACACATACACATTCGAGCGCGCGCGCACATATATCCATATAATGTTTTGAGGATTTTCATCAACTACAGCGTATTAAGGGAAACAACTGCATTGTCGCCCACACCGTCACACTGCTAGGTGATCTAAATGAAGCTGCGAGTTTTACTAAATCAACTCGAATGATGTTGCTTGAAATATCGTCCCGCTAAAGGTCTGTGTACACGTTAACAATATTCGCAAAATATCACTATTTCCCCATGACAACACAGTGAGTTGTAAGTCATAATTATTAAGGTTTCGGTACACGTTAGCATTACTCACAAAATATCTATATTTCCCCATGACAACACAGTGAGTTGCAAGTCATATTAAGGTATCGGTACACGTTAACATTATTCACGGGATACTTATATTCCCCCATGGCAACACAGTGATAGCCCACTCTTAATATGACTTACAGCACACTGTGTTGCCACGGGGAAATTTCTTGTGAATAGTGTTAACGTGTACACAAACCTTTATGAGTGGCCTAACACTGTGTTGCCATGGGCAAATAAATATATTTTGTGAATATTGTTAACATGTACACGGACCTTAAGGGCCGGCCACACGTCCACTAAAATCGTACGACTGTACGATACGATTCGATCACGTGGTCTCGATGCGCCAATCCCATTTGTTCTTGGAGACCACGTGATCGAATCGTATCGTACAGTCGTGCGATTTTAGTGGACGTGTGGCTGGCCCGTTAAAGGTTGTCACAGTGCTAAAACCGAATTGCATACTAAAATATCATCAAAGGAGAAACATTCTTGTGCGTGTGAGGCTGTTCAGGGATACGATGCAGGCCATAATCCTCCTAGAATGTCAAAGGTGTCTGAATAATCTCCTCCGTGGGGGACACTGGGGGTCTTTTGTTCATATAGTTCCCCCACAGTCTGGAAGTTCTGTGCTTGTAACTTACTCTAATCTGTCACCCTCTTTGACCTTGCCTTTTCCTTTTACTTACTGTCATCCACTATCTATCTTTCTGCCTCACTGGTCCCTTCTCCTGCCATCGTTCTATAAATTATTAAAGAGAATGTCTTCAGCCGAAGACAGACATGCTGTGCCTAACTATGTTTTTAGTCAAGCGCATAACGTCAGCATGACGCATCTGCGCTCATGATGACAGAAAACTGTCTGGGCGATCGACGACGACGACGACGACGACGAAGAATGTATGGATAGATTGATACACACAAATCTACCATGACAGTGAAAAACAATCTTACCTCCCCATCTTTGGGCACCTCCTGCGTGGAGCTTCTGGGCGTGGCCGGGGCGAAGACGCTGATATCCTCGTAGGTGTTCTCCGAGCACAGGGAGCTGCGGTTAGAGCCGCCGTAGTGGAAGGAGTTAGAGTTCCTCAGACGGCTCCACTCCGTCTCCCTGCGGGCGCGGTTCATGTCCACGTAGTCCGAGCTGGAGGCGCGGGAAGACGTGGATCCCGTCCTGCGAATGCTGTCCGCTCTCTTGGCCAGGGCCTCGTTGGTCTTGGAGATGAGGTCAGACACCGTCTCCGAGGTAGGGGAGTGGGGGGAGCGCGGCGTGCCGATCGACTCGTACAGGGACGACTCCGGAGAGTGCTCCACGGAGAGAGCCGAGAACGACTGCTTCCCCGTCTTCCTCTGGACAAAGTTGATCACCGCCTGCTGCTGGAAGCGCTTCAGGTCCGCCCCCGAGGTCTTCTCCATGACCAGGAAGGAGGAGTGGGCCGGCTCTGACGGGGTCACCTGACCATCCACTCTGGACAGGATCTCCGAGCCCACCCCGGAGTCGATGCTGCCGTCGAAGAGACGCTGCGGCCTGGACGATTCGAAGCTCCGCCCTGATGATGACGCGTGCTCTGACATGGTCACGGGCTGACCCCGCCCTGTCCGCTTGTTGAGGTCGTCCTTCCAGCTATCCAGCCTGTGGTGTGGGTCGGAAATGTCCCCCTGTGTTTTGTGGCGCACCAGGTCGGACCGTGGCTTCCCCTGGCTGCTGTCCGTTTCCTCCTTGATCTGGTCCAGCGGCTTGGAGTCGGAGCAGCTTCCTCGTGCCCGACTGCCGCCCTCCAGGGAGGACGAGGCGCCTCTGGGTTCTTTGCTGGGGATCAGCAGGTGTCTGTCGGCGTCGTCGTAGATCCCGTAGGCCTTCTTCATGGAGGTTTTCCTCGTCAACATGTCTGCAGACATCGTCCTTTTCCCGGCACCACTGTCCCGTATGGAAGTCTGGCTTAAACTTCCAGATTCCCTTTGGTCAAAGGCACTATGCTCACTGAACACAGAATCAGCCGACTCACACCTGGCGTGCTGTGAAGGTGCGCGTGAGGCTGACTGGATGGAGTCAGGGTGCAGCTGTCCTTTGGAATGGGGCTGTGTGCTAGAACTGACACTGGGGGAGTCGGGCGAGATTTTGGACTGGGGCGTGGAAGGCCCAGAACCTGAACTGGAGTTCCGATGGGAATCTGGTCTGTGAGAGCGAGTGTCCGCATGCATGTCCTGACTTGTTAGTCGCGATTCAGCGCTCCTGATCATGACAGGAGCGCTTCTGTCACGCTGATGACTTATGGAAGACAGAGAATTGAACTTCCTGGATTCGTGCAGCGGTCGAGGGGCAGACCTAGGGAAATAGTCCAGACTGTTTCTACCCCTGGGGGCGGAGTCTTTCAAGTTGGACTGAGAACCCGTCAGATCGTTTCTGGAGTCGGTAATGCTCGACTGTGAACCAAAGTCGTCTCGACCAAACGGGCCGGCACTTTCCGACGGGTGGATGATGACACTGGCGTAGGACTCTGCCTGGCTCATGGTGCCGCTGTGCACAGACACGCTGCTGGACTCCACGGGCTTGGGCGACTGTTCTTGAGACGACCCGGAGGAGTGGCGCTTGTCGCCCAGGAAACCCATCTTGCTGCCCCCGCCGTAGAACTCCTCCGACAGTTTGCGCATGATGGACGCCTGGTCCCCGGAGCTGAAGGGGGAGAACACTTCCGTGGACTGCGAAGGCTCCGAGGCGTCCATGTCGGTGCCGTACTTGGCCTGTATGCTCTGCATCCCCGTGAAGGGGTACTGGAAAAAGTTCCGCGTGTCCCTGTTGGGAGAGGCTTTCTTGGGGGAGCCGGCGGCAGGGGTGGGGTCTGGCAGGTCCGAGGGCTGGAACTCGTGGGACATCCTGGCCTGGATGGACTTCTCCTCGAACTCCTTGTGGGGCGAGGTCTGGCTGCTGGCGTGGTCCACCTGGATCTCCACGTGGCACAGCCGACCTCGAGGTTCCGCGGTCTTCACGGCGTAGGAGGACTGCGCGTCCGTCTGCGTGGAGGTGTTGTAGTAGGGGGTCTGCTTCACGATGTAGGCCGAAGGCCTGCCGGACCGGCCAAAGTCTCTGAGCGCCAACTCCCTGTGAGAAGGGGAGGGGAAGTTCTGGGCGCGAGGGCTGGACGCTGAGCCCAGGGGGCTGGCTAAAGGGCTGGTGGACATGTCGGCTCTCCTGGGCTCGCCCGTTGCTGCTGTGTGCGGCGAAGACAAAGCCAGGCTTCCAGGAGGGTTCCTGATGGAGGTGCCTGTGGCGGTAGTAGAGAGGGTGGTGGGGGACATCTGTGAGGAAGAGCCCTCTCTGGTCAGGCCCACTCTGTGGCTGGAGGATAAGTGGGGGATGGCGCGTGGTGGTTGACTAGCTGGCTGGTCCTGGTGAGGATTCAATTTATTGTACTGGGATGAGTACGTGGACTGCGATGGAGGGTGGCCTGGTTCCGCCCCAAGGGCCTGCCACAAACAACACAGGGCAAGATAATGCAGGTCAACAGCTCTAAAAGACGTGCATAACACAAGATAATGCAGGTCAACAACTCAGGAAGTGCAACAAACAACAAAGGACAAGATTAATGACTCTACGGGCTACAGACAAGAAAAATAGAGAACACAAGATTGTATGTATTGAATTGAAACCCAGCAATGACCAAACGCCTTACAATTCTGTTTTGGACAACCAAAACAATAACAGCAGCAACACCAACAAAAATATGGCGACATCAGATTGCACGTCAAGGCTCTAGACAGTGACTTAACGCACAGCCGGCATATATAAAGCTTTCACGTGAGGCGCGCGCCATCACCCCATATTCATAGCTTCGGGCCAAGTGGACATAAAAGTTTGAAATTTGGTTCGTTCGCGCGCCATCACGAACCGTTCTTTATTCCCTGTTGCCGGAGCCACTGCGAGGCTGAACTTCGCAGCGACTAGCCTTAGCAGTCAAGACCCGATCCCTGGGATCGGTTGTTTTGCCTTTAATAACTCTACCATCTCCACAAGCACACGTGTTACAGTTATTCCAACACGTACTGCACTGGATAGCAAATTTTAATCCCTCGCAAAGTAGATTAGGAAAAAGGAATTCTGTTAAAAAACCGATTAAGCTTAATTAATCGAAATAGCATTCAGACAACAGCTGGGAACGCCTAAGTAGAGATAATCCTTTCAGATACTGAAATAGCAAAGAACACTATGTGTGCGTGTGCGTGTGCGTATGCGTGTGCGTGTGTGTGCGCGTGTGTGTGTGAATGAGCCAACGATAGGGGAAGAAGCACAGACACGTCAGAAAGGAGAGAAGGATCGAAGCAGGGGAAGCAGTTGTTGATTTGGAAAGAACTGCTGGCAAGTACAGATACTGAAGGATTGTTTTGTTTATCTTGCTAGAATTCATTGGTGACAATATTTCTGTATCTGCATGGTGATCCAGATTGAATTCAGTGGATTGCAGCCCGGGGGTGTTATCCCAGGTGTCAACTAAAGTTCACCAAAATACATCAAAGTCAACGAACAAAGAAACGATGGCACAAAGATACAAACATACCTTGAGAGATAATGTGCCCTCTTTATTATGAATTAACAAGTAAACGATTACACATGAATAAAAGAAAGAACAAAGAATGAAAGCAAAATTCAAATAACAAAATAATTATTAGGCCTACAAGTTATGTCACCCACCTATACCTACCCACCAACCAACGCATCTACAAACTTAAAACAATTTAAAATTAAAAAACAGCTGCATGCATAACATAAACCCAACCTACCTCTGACAAAATGTGCCTGTCTATCCCAGCCACGTCTCGTTCCGGAGGGGAAGGAGCATTGTACTCCTTGTCCCCGTAACTGTGTCCGTCAGAATCGAACCGGGGTGGCAGGTAACCCGGCTTGGAGTTCTGGTAAAAGTCTTCGAACCTGCCCTTCAGGTCGTTCCTCTTCTGGACCACACGCCCGTAGCGGTCATACACGAACTCCGGCTGCTGCGCCTTCAGGCCAGGGTCGCTGCTGTTGCGTGGCGGAGCCTTGCCCGAGGAGTCCTCGCCTTTGGGGTCTGCAGCGGGAGACGTCTTGTCCTGAAAGTTCTTCTCCTGCAGAGGCCTGAGCCCCGGCTGGTAGAGCGGCCGTGGCTGCTGCTGCTTCCCCGGGAACTCTTTGGTGGTGCTGGTGTGGTCGGTCCAGGACTGGGCGCGGGTGTTGATGGGCGGGGTCTGGGCGGGGCCGGCGTGGCCTGGCTGGCGGGCCAGGAGGGGTACTTCTCGTGGCTCTGGTTCACCTTCACGAACTTCAGGGTGGCCAGGTCGCGTTCGGGGGGAGTCGGGCAGTAAGGACTCCTGGAACCCGCCTTGTTGGAGGGTTCCCTGGAGAGAGGCAGGTCGGTAGCGTCCAGGCTGTCAATGTCCATGATTTCTGAGATTTTCTCGCTCTGTAGAGGAGCGGTGGCCAGCATGGCCATGTTCTCGTAGTCTGGCTGGTACTTCTGCAGGCAGTGGGAAGAAGAAGGCACCGGCTGTTGGAACTCCCCTAAAGAGCTCATGTCGGACGTGTACATGTCTTCGGACACCCTCTGTGACTTAGATCGGGGGAAATCCCCCTGTCTTCCTCCAGCCTCCCCTACACCCCCGTACCCACCACCACCGCCGACATAAGAAAAGGCCTGGCTCTTCAGCCCCTCGTGTCCCAGAGACCTCTTCCCGTAGTGACCGGCCCTTTCTTTCCCCAGCTCATCAGGAATGTCCGAGCTGGACCTGACCGGCTTCACCACAGCCTGACCACCGTCCGCGGCGGAGGGCACAGCAAGACTGGCCTGGGCCTTGTTCAGATCGGGGGAGGACCGTGAAGACACCATGTGCCGCTCGGTGTTCCTGTAGCCTCGCTGGTAGCGGCTGGGGGCGTCAGAGTAGCGACGATCCGATTTCGTGGAGGGTCGGGAAGGAGGAGGAGGGTCGCGGATGTCCGGGTAGCTGGATCGTGCGGAGCTGGAGGTGTAGGGGTCTGGGCTGGGGGTGGGAGCAGGGGGGGGGGGGGTAGGCTGATGAGGGTCGGGTCCATGGAGGGTCAGAGGTGGTGGGGCTCGGTGATGACGGGTTGGACTTGCCCACTCTGCACACACACACACACAACATTGACATTCATTGAAATAATCTATACACGCATTTGAATCAATATTCGAACATTTTAGTTTGGTTGACATTAGTTTGAAGTTGGGGAGGGGGGTGGGGGAGTTGGGGAAGGGGGAGGGGGAGGGGGAAGGCAAAAGTAAACCGAGAGCGCTGTATAATCCATCACTTTCTTCGGTAATGGAAAATCCAGGTACTGTTTAGTCTTTTGTGTATGACTTTGACTCTCAAACTTAACTTAGGCATCTGTACTGGCTTCTTAAGGGCCAGCCACATGTACACGTCCACTAAAAATCGTACGACTGCACTATACGATTCGATCACGTGGTCTCCAAGAAGAAATGTGATTGGAGCATCGAAATCACGTGATCGAATCGTAACGTACAGTCGTACGATTTTAGTGGACGTGGGGCTGGCCCTTTAATGCTACAACCAATCCCACGTGGATTAGTTGGCTTCGGGGAACCTCTCCAAACGCCAACAGTCCTCTTGGCTGAAAGACGAGGGCAGTCCCCTGGATAAAGCTTCCCCACTACAAACAAAGCTCCAGCCCTTCCCTCCTCGCCAAGTCGTCTCCTGCGTTATCTCGAAGTCATAGTCGGACACGACTGACTGGCACACACATAATCAGTGACTAGGACAGGACAATCGAACTGACCGTCGAGTCCTTCGGATGGGGACTTAAAGCTAGTCTGACCCGTGCGCTTTACGCACGTAAAAATCCCACGGCAGTTCAAAGTCGGTAAGAGCAGGGAGAAATCCCGCTGCCTGGTAAGGCCAAATTGATAGCTAGGCTTTCCAAGTGTTCCCACACCCCCTCCTCACCCTGTGGCCCTCCCCCCCAAAAAAAAAAAAAAAATCAAAAAAAATTGTGTAGGCGCTGCACTTGCGGCGATGCGCTCTCCGGGGTAGAGCAGCCCGAATTTCAGAGATAAGTCTCTGTGACTAGAATAATTATACCAAATACTAAATATTTTCACAACAGCAGATGGTTCTTGAATGAAGGGATGAATCACGCTGGTACATTATGGATACGTAGTGTATGTGTGTGTGTGTGTGTGTGTGTGTGTGTGTGTGTGTGTGTGTGTGTGTGTGTGTGTGTGTGTGTGTGTGTATGTGTGTGTGTGTGTGAGAGAGAGAGAGAGAGAGAGAGAGAGAGAGAGAGAGAGAGAGAGAGAGAGAGAGAGAGAGAGAGAGAGAGAGACAGAGACAGAGACAGAGAGAGACAGACAGAGACATTAAGACTGACAGAGATTTGGAGGCGAACAGTTTGGAGATATATAGAGTATAATTATGTGCACGTTTGGATGAGTAAGTACCGGTACCACAAGCAGCAATGAAACGAAAAAGTACTGGCTGACAGCAAAGACACTCAGTAGAAACTATAGTAAGCTCCTTGCTGACAGTTTGCGAGACTGTGAGTAAAGGGACAGCAATCGTGTTGACTTGGATAGGTAGGATAGAAGTAACTTCCCTTGAATGTCCTTCAGGTGGGGGTGGATAAATGCTTTCGGTGGTTGTAGCAGAGAGGACGGACTGAGTTAGGAAGAAGGAAATAAGAAACAAAAACAAACATAATAGCATAAACAGTTCTTAAACGTTTCTATGTGCACGCAGTCTGTGTCTCTGTCTGTCTGTCTCTTATATGTTGCATGCTCTTACAAGTTCATTGTGTTCATTTCATGGAAGGGGCTATGGCTTACTATCCATTACATTTCTGAGTTCCGAGTTCTCTCTCTCTCTCTCTCTCTCTCTCTCTCTCTCTCTCTCTCTCTCTCTCTCTCTCTCTCTCTCTCTCTCTCTCTCTCTCTCTCTCTCTCTCACACACACACACACACACAAAATTCCACACACACACACACACACACACACACACACACAATTAAACAACAACAGTGCCTTTTTAAATTTTTGTATACACTATTAGTAAGTGGATAAGACTATCATCAAAGCTATCACAGTGACAAGAAAGCTGAAAAGAAAACTCTCCACCCTCAAGATCCTCTCCAAAGTTTCTTCCACTGGTAGAAGGAATGAGAGACTTAGTGCGATTTTTCTCACACCAGAGGGCATGACGCTCGTGTGGGGCTAATCCTCTCTATATTATTAGTTGGGGATAAAGAAAGAGAGAGAGACAGTGAGTGGTCCTACCATCACTCTCTCTCTCACTACGCCCAAGTAAGAAAATCGCGTGATAAGCCCCTAGTGCATTGACTGCCCTCTGGCGTGAAAAATATCGCCATAGGTTGACCATTAGCCCGGTGATAATTTAAAGACCCAACCAAGGAGAAGAAACGAGCTTAATAAGGCATTTGCCACGTGAGGGCGACCTTGAATTTCACTGAGTTCAATTTAGAGAGTTGAATTAGAAAGGTCAGCGTGACTCGGGCAGAACGAGTGCGGGTAAATTAGTAGTCTACTCTAGTATAGAGAACGAACACTCGTGGCAAATGCCCTATTTCCCCTTGTGACCCGGTAACACGGTGACCTAATTAGTACTGATGCGTCTGGGTTGGGTGAGTGGGTATAGGCCTATCTCGTGACTCTAAGGACCCCCTCGTCTGAATTTATTGTGCTGGTGTTGATATGTGGGCGGAACCAGGCTACACACATGTCGCATTGTTATTGTACATAGTTGCTATTTTGAGAAGGAATTTATCAACTTTTATCTGTTCCCTCGATTGTTTTATTGCTGTCTGTTTGTTCCCCCCCCCCCCCCCCCCCCCGCGCGCCTGTGTGTGTCACTCTGTGTGTGTGTGTGTGTGTGTGTGTGTGTGTGTGTGTGTGTGTGTGTGTGCGCGCGTGTGCGTGCGTGCGCGTGTGTGCGCTTGTCTGTTCACACGGGAATTTGCATGATTCTGCAAACCCAGGAAGACTTACAGACAGATACATATTCAGCAGATAGATAGATAGATACGGAGGGAGAGAGAGAGAGAGAGAGAGAGAGAGAGAGAGAGAGAGAGAGAGAGAGAGAGAGAGAGAGAGAGAGAGAGAGAGAGAGAGAGAGAGAGAGAGAGAGAGAGAGAGAGAGAGAGAGAGAGAGAGAGAGAGAGAGAGAGAGAGAGAGTATATGCGTGCATACGCGCGTATATGCGTGAGCCGTATGTGAAAGACTGAAACAAACTTTATAGCTCAAGCAATAAGGAAGTGTGAAATAAAGTCCTTTAGATAGATAAGATAGAGGGAGCCGCGTACCTACATGGACATTATTTTATCAACAAAACATGAATGAAGTAAACAAGTAACTTACCAAGGAGAACAAGCATGTAATTGATCAAACATAGACACCTGTGAGCACGCGCGCACACACACACACACGGTAACCAAGTCACTGACAAGTTCACAAGAGTCGCATACTACTGTAATATTTAAAACATTCGACAACACCTACATCACCAAATACACAGGTCTGTTTCGTTAGTGGCAATATCCGTAAGGTTGGTCATAACCGGAACTTTCCCTCCGAAATGCGTAGAAGTAGAATCACAGTGACGGTCTCGTTAGTAGGCCTGTTACTTTCTGCCTACCACAGAGGCAATGTTTTAAAACTCGCCCTCACCACACCACGACACTTGTTATATTGATCGCAACTCCTATGACATTCATAGAATGCCTCTTCACTTTACAACTAATGACTATTATATCTCACACTACACCGAACGCCACATGTAAAAAAACAAAAGCTACAATCTAGCTTGATTCTAATTAAATGTCAACACAAATAAATTAAATGTCAACACAGATAAGTCTCGTTCGTGACTTTAGTAGCTGTCATTCGAAAGCGACCCTCCCTTTTTTTTTCTTTTCGGTTTTCAAAGCTTAATAGTACTATACTCCTCGACTCTATCATGAGCTACTAAGTGGGTACGATCCGAGGACTCTCTTCTCTAAGTTCCTTGTTTGAAGATCGCCCGCAGAGTGTAGTAAGGATCTATCGCAGGGCGGGCAAAAAGCTAGCGGTATGACAGAACTGGGGTGGGAGGTGGGATATGGGGATAAGGAGGGCGGGTAGCCTCCTACCTTATGGGTGTTTAGGGACCTGTGCTCAGGTGGATTTAAGGGAGCAGGGTGACAGGTATGGGGAAGACACACGCACACAGAGATATGAACAAGCACAAATACATATGCCCCCGCGCGCGCGCGCACACACACACGCACAGAAAATAAATTACAATTTTATCATAGATTCACACAGAACAGAGAGAAACAAAAAAAAGAACTTGAAACACTTGACATTTATTGTCATTGCGAAATTGCCAGAGAGAGAGAGAGAGAGAGAGAGAGAGAGAGAGAGAGAGAGAGAGAGAGAGAGAGAGAGAGAGAGAGAGAGAGAGAGAGAGACAGAGAGAGAGAGATTACAAACTCTCTCTCTCTCTCTCTCTCTCTCTCTCTCTCTCTCTCTCTCTCTCTCACACACACACACACACACACACACACACACACACAGCAGTACACATATATGCAGCCGGCTACGTACGCATTTCAACACCCTCACCAAGCCTACTACTGTATACACTGAAGTACTGAATAACCCCACTCAACTGAAGGAACTTTTACATACGACATCAACTCGAACATAACTTAAATCCCCCACAATAACCCCCACCCCCCTCCTACTCCTCCATACGCCCTACACCCTTCCTCGCTCCTTTCCACCCCCTTGTTGTCATCCCTCCCCCTATTTGTCTCTGACAAGACGAACATTTTGATATCCCTTTCCATGACTTCAGGGCTAATTTACATATAAAAAGTTTTCCAAAGAAACAGAAACTGATGGATAATGGAAGCGACAGATGAAGAATAGGAAAAGAAAGAAAAACAGGAAGGAAAGAGAGGAAAGATTGTCAGTATAAATTCCTATATAATTACTAGACGACAATTACTATGTCTAATCTAATTTGCGAGTTCAGGCGACCTTCCAGAAGTACTCACAAACAAGTGTGTATGTGTGTGTGCGCGGGCGCGTGTGTGCATGCATGCGTGCGTGCGTCATGTGTGATGTATGATGTGTGTGTGTGTGTGTGTGTGTGTGTGTGTGTGTGTGCGTGCGTGTGCGTGCGTGTGCGTGCGTGTGCGTGCGTGCGTGCGTGTGTGTGCGTGCGTGCGTGCGTGCGTGCGCGCGCGCGCGCTGACGTCTGTGATAATGACAACGAGAAAAAATGTCGTCTTGGCAGTTTTGATGAATGCTCCCTATATTTAGCTCGTTTTCTTCACCCCAGCAGTTGTATTCATTTCTGAAATTCCTTGGCCTTTGACATTGAAAAAACCCATCCCAACATGTTTGGGTTATTTCGTTCCAGTCCACCTTACCTCTCGCGCATCCCCTTTCTCTACCCCTTTCCTTTTGTGTTCAAGGACGTTTGCATACCTAAAACGTCAATACCTTTGGAACTCATCCATCTGACAAACACAGTTCAACGGACATATGCAAATATACGATTTGATACACGCGCACACACAGACACAGACTCTCAGTTTAGCCTCTTGTGGAAGACTATGACTCTCGAACGAGGGGGCCCTTGCACCGGCCCTGGTGCTGCAGCCACAGGGATGGGATGGCCTTTGGGGACCTTCCTCAGTCAACGCCAGCTGTGCCCTCAAATCCCTTTGGCCGAGAGAGTGGGGATGTACCCTGAGCAAGGCATCTCCACTGTAAACAATTTTTCGCCCAGCCCGCCAGAATAGTATCTGCCCCCTCTGCTATCTGGCAGTCATGGTCGGAAACGACAGACTAGCATGCACCATGTAGAAGTCTGTCTGCGGGCGATGAGCAGAAATGACATTATAGAAACTTCAAGGCTGTAATGTCAACACAACTAAATCAGACAGAAAAAGCACCCAAACTTCAAAACACAAGCTTGGGTCAGCAGAACACGGCTAAGCATCCCTAATGCTAACGTCACAAGTTAATAAAGATAACAACAGCATCTTAGCTCTCAAATCGAACGCGTTTTTTCTTTTTTGTTGTTGTAAGCATAGTGTACAATGGAACCTCCCTTATAAGACCTCCCATTATAAGACTCCCTCCCACATCCCATTATAAGACTCCCTCCCACATAGCATTGTTACAAATTCCGGACTTTCCTGGTGTTGCACTGCCTCCGGGTATTGCCTTCAGGACCGTTCGCACCATCTTTATATCTACTAATGTCCCATATGTGTCTGTTCCAGACCAGAGGACGTTAAGCAGAATTTCATACAACACTCCCTCCCACATAAGACCTACTTCTCTGAGACACTGCCCTTCTTTGTTATTGAAATTACATCCCTTATAAGACCCCTCCCTTATAAGACCTAATTTTGGGTGATTTTTGAAGGTCTTATAAGGGAGGTTCCACTGTATTTACTATTAATAAAACAGGTTTATGCGTAAGCCTACAGCAAAAGCTTTTCATTGATTTCCTCGTGTACTTGTGATGGCTCATAAATGTTGAACAGTGTGGCTGCTTTAACACCTTGCACACACATGTGCTTACACAAGCATCTCTTCACAACTTGCAACAAAGAAGAACAACACACCCAACACAATGTTAGGGCACATGCACTCACTCACACAGTAGACAGAAACACTTAAAAGAGTCACGCACAAAAACATTGGACGCAGACATTCAGACAAACAGACACATGTCTGCATGTCTGCGTGTATCAGTTCACAAACGCGCACGGAAACACACACACACACACACACACACACACGCGCGCGTACACACACACACACACACACACACACACACACATACACAGGCACGCACACATACACAAAATGTGATCACTCTCACAAAAGTCGCATGCAAAAAAAAACCCATTGGCTGCGACGCGCTCTCCAGGTGGGAGCAACCCGAATTTCACAGAGACGCCTCTGTGACTATGAAACACCTAATACCTAATAAT
>CM065691.1:17426170-17428670 GCA_017654935.2 Phymorhynchus buccinoides
ACTTAAAGACCCACTGACCCACCACGATTAAGTCGATTGCTTTTTTCTGGGTAGCTGCGACCCATATACAACAAATGCCCTCAACTTGAAATTGAGCCTGCTCTTTAAAATGTTTCGTTTTCAATTTGGGGGCATTTATATGGGAGTCAAACCTGGTCAAAACAAGATTTCTTACCAGCTATAAGAGGGAAAACACGTGAAACGCGTGATTTTGACACGTGATCTGGTGGATCTTTAATAGGTAACATTTGAAGTTGGGTGGTTGGATATTATCAACACGAAAATATGTTTATCGTCCTCCAACCTCAGTGGAACAGGCACATCATGGATAGTTGTAGTTTTAAAGATAGTGGGCCGATCCAGGAAATACTGCAATACCGGGAAAGACCTGTTGTTATTTGATCATAAATAATTGAACAAAAAAAACAACTACCCTGACCCAAACCCTAGCTCTAAACCACCTCTAATGTACAAATATAAAACTTGATTAAAATCTGGGTGTCTTAAATACACATCTGTATTGTTAAAATTCGGGACTTTCCCGGTGTTGCACTGCCTCCAGGATCGTTCCATCACCTTGATTTAAAAAATAACTGAAAAAATACGAGTATTCGTGTATTTCTCCGAGTAGCTTCCACCGAAGATTACTTTAGCGCATGAGAAGAATTGCTGCCTTTAACGTGTGCCTTGGCTTAAGGCTGGCTAGAACACCAAGGCTACATCAAAATGTTGTTACGCTATGCACAGCTATACAGGGATTGTATTTAGCCATGACAAGCTCCTAGCATAACACCACCAGTCTCAAAAATCATAAGAAGACTGCCCACGTGCACACACGTAACGTTCTCATCCGTAGCTGATGCGCTTTTAGTGTTCAAGTGTTTTGGGCTGTAGGGATGTTGTTGTTGTTGTTGCTGTTGTTGTTGTTGTTGTTGTTGTCGTACCCTGGCTTAACGACTCCAGGGATCATCCCAACAGCCGAAGCACTCGGAACACTACGGTACAAATGCACCAGCTAGGGATGAGAACATTACGCGCGTGACCGTTTTTGATTACCCCGCCACGTGAGCAGCCACACTCCCGACTTCGGAGGAGCTGTAGGGATGATCCCTGGAGTCTTTTAGCCAGGGTAAGCCAACAACATCAACGCGTTCCACAGCCCGAAGAGAAGCACCCATGACAGAGTGGGCACGTGTGCAGGATCCCTGGAGTCTTTTAGCCAGGGTAAACCAACAACGTGTTCCGCAGCCCGAAGAGAAGCACCCATGACAGAGTGGGCACGTGTGCAGGATCCCTGGAGTCTTTTAGCCAGGGTAAGCCAACAACAACGCGTTCCACAGCCCGAGGAGAAGCACCCATGACAGAGTGGGCACGTGTGCAGGATCCCTGGAGTCTTTTAGCCAGGGTAAGCCAACGTGTTCCGCAGCCCGAAGAGAAGCCCCCATGACATAGTGGGCACGTGTGCAGGATCCCTGGAGTCTTTTAGCCAGGGTAAGCCAACAACGTGTTCCACAGCCCGAAGAGAAGCACCCCCCATGACAGAGTGGGCACGTGTGCAGGATCCCTGGAGTCTTTTAGCCAGGGTAAGCCAACAACGTGTTCCACAGCCCGAAGAGAAGCACCCCCCATGACAGAGTGGGCACGTGTGCAGGATCCCTGGAGTCTTTTAGCCAGGGTAAGCCAACAACGCGTTCCACAGCCCGAAGAGAAGCCCACATGACAGAGTGGGCACGTGTGCAGGATGGGGTGGTTGGAGCGGTGTGGCATTCTCAAAATGGATTTGTTCTCAACATGTCTGCGCATGTGCCAAATCGATCATGACGCACCATCAGATTTTATCTTTTGTGCATTCGACGCTAAATTGACGACCCTAAACCTATCCCTAACCCTATCCCTAACTCTTCGCACATGCGCAGACATATTGAGAACAAATCCATGTTGAGAATGCCATAGCGGTCTAGGTGTTGGTGACTCCCCAGTTCTTCCAGCGGTGTAGGCGTACACGATCAAAGAAGAAAGCACAGAGGAAGAGATAAAGAGGATGAGATACGGGGAGATTCCACGGTTGGCAGGGGACAGGGGTTTTGGGTTGTGAGGTCCAGCCTCACTCATAAACATCATCATTAATTTTTTGGTGTCTATCCACACATCTGTAGTGTTAACAATTCGGAACTTACGGAGTCAACGAAATAAGTTCTTTATTTGTTTCTGTTGTCTTCTTTCTTTGGTTATGTATATTTCAATGAAAACCCCAATACAAATGTTTAATACAATTTTTTTAAATTCGGGACTTTCCTGGTGTTGCACTGTCTCCGGGCATTGCCTCCAGGATCGTCCCCACCATCTTTATATCTACTAGTGTACCATTATTATGTGTCTGCTCCAGCCCAGAGGACGCCGTTAAGCAGACTTTCACACACTTGTCTATCCCTTTTCCCTGGGCGACACTCGCAGGGTTGACACCATCATGGATGCGATGAGGCTTCGTAACCGCCTGGTC
>CM065691.1:17433670-17436170 GCA_017654935.2 Phymorhynchus buccinoides
TCCACGAGTCTCTCCCCATGAGGATACCGGGGGGGTCTTTCGTAAAAAAATAGTTCCCCCACCTTCTGGGAGTTCTGTGCTTGTAACTTCCTCTTGTCTTTCACTCTCTTTGACTCTGCCTTTTCCCTTTGCTTTCTATCATCTATCTTTCTGATTTATTAGCCCATTCTCCTACCTTTGTTTTCTCCAAAAAACATCTTCCAATCTTTGAGCTCCTCCGAAATCTGAATGTGTCGGCTGTACGCAGTGGGGAGACCAGTGAAAACTGAAAAACGGACACATACATACCTTACCCATTATGGCCTTATGGCCTGGGAACGCAGAAGAAGAAGAATCCACACTCCACCTCTGTTCCAAACTCTGTCCCAGTCCTACACCCCTCATATTCCTGAGTCCTCACACACCCATCAATCCCCCCCCCCCTCTCTCTCTCTCTCTCTCTCTCTCTGTGTACATGGACACTACATTAGTTAATATAGAATCCATGCTCTGTATGACTCGGTGCGCGCGCGCCTATCCGTGTGCACGCGCTCGTGTGTCTACCCATCCTTCACAGAGGGGTTTCTTTGAACTTGAACAGTGTTTTCTGCCATGGAGGTTCGATTACTTATTCTCGCTCCTATAATTAAAAAAAGCAGTAATATTACAGTAGTTATTGTTGGTGCTTCTATGCCAATTCGTGTAGTATCTTTGTACGTAACGATTTGAATACATTGCTACCATTCTGTTTGACAAGCATTAGGACCTAATGCTTGTCAAACAGAATGGTAGCAATGTATTCAAATCGTTACGTACAAAGATACTCAAACAGAATGGTAGCAATGTATTCAAATCGTTACGTACAAAGATACTCAAACAGAATGGTAGCAATGTATTCAAATCGTTACGTACAAAGATACTCAAACAGAATGGTAGCAATGTATTCAAATCGTTACGTACAAAGATACTACACGAATTGGCATGGAAGCACCAACAATAACTACTGTAATATTACTGCTTTTTTTAATTTATAGTTTACATAATTATGTAATACGGAACGAGATTAATCATAAACACATGAAAATCTACCCACCAGATCACGTGCAACAAGCGTATATCAACACAGTGGACGCAAAATTATTAAATTACCACCTTCCTAATAAAAAGAAGTTATGAACGTGAAGATATCATCTTCCATAACAATCTTAGGCCGGGTTCACATTAGACGCGTAAGTTCCGTACGGAAAACCCTATAGGGGAAATTCGGACACGTGCGCAAATCTGTTCCCTTCTTTGTGTCACTTATTTATGGATTGCGCACGGGTTTCCGCATGGAATATCCGCTTACACGGCCTCTCGGTAAGCGCTTTCGTTTATATTTCATTCTGCACATTAGCCTTTTGCGGCGGGGGTCCGTTTTGCGGGTCGTTTCGTGACAAAGGGTCATAAATCCAGGGCCCCCCCCCACACACACACTGGCACAATATCACTGTTGGAATGTGTTGTATCCACTGCCCATACCTAACCTCCTGTTGTCCTTATCTCTAGTCATCTGTGTTGCTCCTTTGGTTCACGTGAGCGCACTTCTGAGATACTAAGGAGAAAGGAGAGTGGTTTTCAGTGGTGTTTGTGACGTGTGTGTGTGTGTGTGTGCGTGTGTGCGTGTGTGCGTGTGCGTGTGCGTGTGCGTGTGCGTGTGCGTGCGTGCGCGCGCGCGCGCGTGTGTGCGCGTGCGTGCGCGTGCGTGCGCGTGCGTGCGTGCGCGTGCGCGCGTGTATGCGCGTTTTTGTTGTTGTTGCTGCTATTTATTTATTTACTATATTGTTTTCTGGCCCAGCCCCTCTGTTCCCATTTGACACGGGCACATGGCCCAGATAAACAAAAAAAAATTCAAGTTTCAAATTTATCTCTCACCCACCCTCCCTTCCTCTTCTTCAGTTAAAAAAATGCGTTCCGGGTATAATTATAGTTTTATAAATGTGAAAGCTGCAAAAGGCGTAACCTGCTTACAAAAAAACATGCTGCAACTCAGCTTTAATCGCAAAACAAGTCCCAACGCGTACACTAAAACAAATCCAATTCTGTGTTTTGACTACTCTTTATTGACCGATCGAGCTACTTCACAAACACTTTCTTAAACGCAACAACACGAACAACTACAATATAAAATCTGTAACACCGTGACCTTTGTATGTCTATGACCCTCACCTCCCCCCCCTACACCCCCCCTGATTTCTACCCATATTTGTTCCCTTCTTTCATCTACATGTAACTAATCTGAGCTGCTGCTCTTTTGTGGGCTAAATCCATTCCCACTTGTTGGGTCAATGTTTGTGCCATTCTGCCACTACAAAAGGACCCCCCCCCCCGGGTCAAAATTTCCTCACGTAATCCCCCCCCCACATACGGTGTAGATCCACACTCAAGACCCCCCCCCACAATTAGTCCAGGGGTCAGGGTCCATTACCTGGTCAAAAAGCGTTAAAAAAACGGTTGAACTGTTTGCACACGCGGCAGCAGC
>CM065691.1:17443670-17458670 GCA_017654935.2 Phymorhynchus buccinoides
ACACACACACACACACACATTCTCAGAACATACATTTGTTTTACGTCCTCCGACCTGCTTAGAGGCACATATGGGACATTTGTTAGGATGAAGATGGGGGAGAGAAAAAATGGAGAAGGGGCACCACTCTCTCTCTCTCTCTCTCTCTCTCTTTCTCACACACACACACACACACACACAAACACACACCACACACACACACACACACACACACACACACACACACACACACACACACACACACACACATAATCTCTCTCTCTACCACTCCCAATGATGTCAACGATATTGTGATAGGCCTAGGTCAGTGTATTACAAAAAGCCAATCCAGTTGCTATAATTACGCCACCCCGTCAATCAAGGGCCTGCTGAATGCACCGCGAGCACTGAATAACCAATGCACTGTGTGATGCATGAGGTGACCCTTCTCTAATGCCATGTTTCCCCCTCTTCCCCTCCCTTTTATTGCGTATCACAACGTTCAGTGATTCTGACCAGGGACGGTATTCATGTCGAGATAGCATGAGACTTAGCATGATGCTAACTTAGAAGCTCTTCCAAAAGTCCTATTAAATCCTATAGGACATTGGAAGAGCTTCTAAGTTAGCATCATGCTAAGTCTCATGCTATCTCAACGTGAATACCGTCCCTGGTGCCAAAGGCTAAGCAGTATTTGCCGGTTGGCTTTTTGTCCGTTTTATTGCGTATCACAACGTTTAGTGATTCTGACCTGGTGCTAAAAGCTAAGCCATACATTGCTGACTTTTATTATGACTGACTAGCGCAACGCCGAGTACTGGTAACGCCTAGTAACGGTAACGCCTAGTAACGGTAACGCCAAATACTGGTAACGCTGAGCACAGCAAATTTGAAGCGATTCGGTTAAGAAACGGCGGAGTTATAAGGCCCCGTTTCCCGTTGGCGCTGCTCTGAGAGTGACTCTCTCCCTAGTAACGGTAACGCCAAGTACTGATAACGCTGAGTACAGCAAATTTGAAGCGATTCGGTTAAGAAACGCATTAGCATGTAGAAAGGGCCATAGCAAACGAGAGTTGTGCTATGATTTTCTACAGTATTGGAATATCACGGTACAGCCTATATCTTAGTCTTTCGTGGAAGACCATGACTCTCTAACTAGGGGGTATTTGCACTGGCTCTAGAGCTGCAGCCAATGGAATTGGTTAGTCTTCGGGGACCTTCCCCAGCGCCAACTCTCGTCCTCAAATGCCTTTGACCGAGAGGGTGGGGATGTACCCTGGGCAAGGCTTCTCCACTATAAAACAAATTGTAGCCCAGCCCGCCTGAACAGCAGCTGCCCCCTGCGCTAACTTGCAGTCATTGTCGGAAACGACAGCCAGGCAACAACAAATGCCCGATTTGCGAAAAAGACCTGTTGACTTGTGGAACTATTGACGGAAATGCAGTTAAGTCTTCATAAGAAGAAGAAGAAAAAAAAATCAAAAACAAGAGAGACAAGAAGGCACAGAAAAAAAGGAATAAATAGAAAGGCGAGGAAAGAACAGAGAGGAGGAAGGTGGGGAAAAGATAGGGGAAAACAAGGGACATTTGGGAATAAGAGGATGGAACAGACAAAAAAGATAAACAAAAATGAAGAGAGAATGTAATGAATATGAGGATAAAAGAAGGGTGGGGGGGGTGTGGGGGTGGGGGGGACAAGGTTAGCTGAACAACAGAAAGACAGAAAGCGAAGGATTAAAGAAGAATGGGCCGGGTAGATTAGACAGGTAAACTAAGCCAAAGGAGAACATAATTATAATGGTCAAATAATAATAATAATAATAAGAAGAAGAATAATAAGAATAATTCTGGACATTTATAAAGCGCTCTACTCCCTTTGCAGGGGGCTCAGACCCCCACATTGGGCGTACTTAAAAAAAAAAAATGTAGCGGTACCATAGCCGATGAGGTTTAACCGAGGCGTGGTTACCGCTACACCTATCTATATTGTTAAAAACTCGGGACTTTACTGGTGTTGCACTGCCTCCGGGCATTGCCTCCAGTATCGTTCCACCATCTTTGTATTTACAAATGTCCCATATGTGTCTGTTCCAGACCGAGAGGACGTAAAGCACCATTTTTCCATCGCAGGGGGCTCAGAGCGCTGTACATTAACATTGAGCTAAACACTACAAACAATGAGTGACGCCTACACGCACACACAAGAAACATAAACTAAACTAAGCAAAGCATTGTACATAAACACTGATTATAATGTATGAAAAGATAGAAACACAGATCATAATAGATATAAAGAACAAAACAGGTTTACATTATTTATAGTGAGGAGGGGAAAAAAGAATAATCTCTACGCACAAAAGGAAGACAATGCAATTACAATCATTAAACTGATGGGTTGAGAAAAAACATCATTGAAGTTGATGTTCAATGAGGCTAGCCTAAACGTTCCTTAAAATATACAGAGACTTTGGTGTCGTTACAATGAGAGACTTAGTGCGATTTTTCTCACGCCAGAGGGCATGACGCTCGTGTGGGGCTAATCCTCTCTATATTATTATTTGGGGATAAAGAGAGAGAGAGAGAGAGTGAGTGGTCCTACCATCACTCTCTCTCTCACTACGCCCAAGTAAGAAAATCGCGTGATAAGCCCCTAGTGCATTGACTGCCCTCTGGCGTGAAAAATATCGCCATAGGTTGACCATTGGTGTGTTCTGATTCCCGTGGAAACTACGAGAAAAAGTAATGTCAGTATTGCAGTTTATAAAATTCAGTTGGTAAAACATCGACTGTCTTAACCGTTATTATTAAATTTACAAACTAAGTTATGTGGATGTGTTTTAAATCCCTCACAGATTTGTTGATAAAAGTCTGATCTTGTAAAGGCGTACAGTCATGCCAAAATAATTCTAAGTGTGTGTGTGAGCGAGAGATAGAGAGAGTGTGTGTGTGTGTGTGTGAGAGAGAGAGAGAGAGAGAGAGAGAGAGAGAGAGAGAGAGAGAGAGAGAGAGAGAGAGAGAGAGAGAGAGAAAGAGAAAGAGAGAGAGATTGATTGATTGATTGAATTTTATTTATAGAGGGTAATAGAGTAAGCAATAACATGCTTTTTTACATTCAGCCCTCTGGAGAGAGAGAGAGAGAGAGAGAGAGAGAGAGAGAGAGAGAGAGAGAGAGAGAGAGAGAGAGAGAGAGAGAGAGAGAGAGAGAGAGAGAGAGAGAGAGAGAGAGAGAGAGAAAGAGAAAGAAAGAGAGAGATAATTCACTAATTATCTAAACTTACTAAGTATCTAAACTTAGTCTCACGACAGTAATAATAGTCATCAGTCGACATTAATAATGTACTTGAATGACCATAGTCCCAAATGATAGTGGTGACAACAAAGTAATGAAAGGCGTCTTGCAGCCCTTGCTCCATAAAATACTGCTAATGTCTTTTTAAACATGGACACAGAGAGTGAGAAAGACTGGGAAGGGGGTAGGACGCTGAGACAGATAAAGTCAGAGAGACAAACCAAAAGGCAAGAGAGAGAGAGAGAGAGAAGAGAGAGAGAGAAGAGAGAAGGAGAGAGAGAGAGAGAGAGAGAGAGAGAGAGAGAGAGAGAGAGAGAGAGAGAGAGAGAGAGAGAGAGAGAACATTTTTTTGTAGACAGATACAGAGTGGCATAGAGAGAAAGAGAAGGCGGGGGTTTCAAAATCACAGGTGTTAGAAATCCCTTAATTTGAGCTGCACGCTAACTAAACCGTCTGTGACTAACGACATCTTCAGTCAAAAAATAACACAGGCCCCTCCCTACACAGACTGAAAGATAGCGAGGCCTAGCCTACATTTTAAGGACTACAGTTTTAGTAATAATGGGTATTTTATAAACACCGTGATTTTCATCTCCTAGCGCCAACCCGCCTTTCATGATCCACCCTATCCTCTGCGTTCCAGCTTACCCGCGCTACCCGTAGTAGATAGATGATGAGCACCCAGCGCACACAGCAGGTAATATGGAAGAGGGGTGCGACAAAGGCCTGAATAGAACCTAAGCCCTTAAAAAGGTGCATTCTCAGCTCAGAGGGAGGGGTGATGGCTCTCAAATCACGCCTCGCTTGAAAGAACCTGGCTCCCATTACCGAGGAAGGACGTCCTGATGTCAGACATGTTGGGGCTCCGTGATTAAGAACAGTAGCCACTCCTTCGGATACAGACAGACTGTTTGGCTCAGAAACTTGCACATAAATCCTCGGTTGACTCGGAGATATTACAAGTGCCGTGCTCTTAGTTTGAATTTGTCAGGAATGTTATTAGCATCAGAATGCGAATGCGAAACAAATAATGCGTCAGGCAATGTTACTAATTCACATAGTAGGGGCAAGGTGGGGGTAAGGACTAGAAACAATACAATAATCGAATCGAACATATTTTACAAAGGCAATCGATTTCTATTTTACAATATGGAATCCACATCAAGGAATGTCTTTATACTGGCTTCAGAAGAGGCGTTAAATACTAAGTGAATAAGTCTGACTGTTGTTAGGAAATCAAATGTACTGTTCCCCTCTAAACAGATTCTTGTGATGATACAAAATTCCTCTGAAATCCCAACAGGACAACATAGGCTATTATTAATACTTACACGCAATGTCAGATCGATAGGCGAAGCAATGTCGATGCCAATCTGTGACAGCAATATCTCTCTCTATATAAAATAAAACTTTTTCGTTACAATAGGTCACATTGATTTTATTCGGCTGATTTAATGACCAGGGCCTGTACAGGCCCAGATCTGTTTCGTGCTTTGGCACCATGGTTATTATTTATGTATATCTCCTATTAGTACATGAGTTACATCATCACTAGAACTGGAACCGCTGGACAAAAGCATTAACCCTTTCACCGCCAATGTCGCATTTTTGCACCACAATGGTTTGCACCACCCATGTTACTAAAAAAAAAAAGAGCATCAAATCATTAGCTGAAGACCCTATTTTCATAATTTTGGGGGTAAGGATAGTCCTAATGTCATAGTTACGTGTCACAGAGAAATTCGCAATATTGCAGGTTTTTTCTACCCTGGTAAGTTTAATATATATAACAAAATTCGGCTGAAAAATGGCTGGCGGTGAAAGGGTTAAACTTTGTGTGAATATTCTTTTCATCACACTGATCACATTTATAAATGAATATATATTCTTCCCAGGCTAAAACTGGTAACATAAGACATACATCTCACAACTAGTCATCTAGTAGAAACAAATATGAACTGACTTTTGAAAAGAATCATTTGCTACTAATTATCTGTTCGCTCTTGAAAGATTTCTTTTTCTCTAGCACTAATCACATCATGGACCCACCAGATCACGGGTTTCACGTGTTTTCACTCTTATAGCTGGTAAGAAATCTTGTTTTGACCAGGTTCAACTCCCATACAAATACCCACAAATTCAAACCGAAACATAATTTTAAAGAGCAGCCTTAATTTGAAGTTGGGGACATTTGTATGTGGGTCACAGCTACCTAGAAAAAAACCAAGGGACTTAATCGTGGTGCATCAGTGTCTTTAAAGACCCACTGACCCGGCTGGATTAAGTCCCTTGGGTTTTTTTCTGGGTTGGTGTGGCCCACATACAGACTTTCTTCATATACGAACGAGGCTGCTCTTTAAAGTGACGTCTCGTTTTCGTGCATGAGAAAATTAACATAGGAATCACACTTGGTCAAACTAAGATTTCTTACCAGCTAGAGAGGGGAAACGTGAAACCCATGATTTTCACTCACGGACCTAGTACCTGATGGGTCATTAAAGACACACTGACGCACCACGATTAAGTCCCTTGCTTTTTTCTGGGCAGCTGTGACCCACATACAAATGCCACCAACTTCAAATTGAGGTTGCTTTTTAAAATGATGTTTCGTGTTCAATTTGGGGGCATTTGTATGGTAGTCAAATCTGGTCAAAACGAGATTTCTTACCAGCTATAAGAGGAAAAATACGTGAAACCCGTGATTTTGACGTGACCTGGTGGGTCTTTAAGCCCGCCCACAGTCCGTCGGTTTGAACCAGGCCCCCCGAAACCCACCCATGCATGCAGTGGGTGGGGGAAAAACCCGTTACATTGTCACACAATGAGCTATCTGTTCCGGGGCATCCGTCTGCATATATCAATCACACGTGACAAGTCGAGAGAGCAGGAACACACAATACAGCACGGGTCACCAGAGGGGTGTGGACGTCTTTGTTGGTTGGAACATACGACAATGGCGCGCGTTAACGAAAGAATAATATAATAATAATAATAATAGTACATTTATATAGCGCTTTACCTCAGATGAGCCCAAAGCGCTTTACAATCAATTAGTCATCAACAGACAACAAAAACAACATTCAAGAGTGACACCAACCAGCAACAGCGCATATATACAAAGCAACTCTCTCTCTCTAACACACACACACACACACACACACACACACACACACACACACACACACACACACACACACACACACAGAAGAACACTGTAGAATGGTAAACGGATTTGTACAAGACACTACTTATTTTTAATCCTCGCAGCGTGATATATCAGAAAATGGCCTGACAATTTTGTATATCGTGGGGAAGAAAGAGCAGTTTTCACGCTTAAGTAAATCTGCATTGTGTAATATTTATGTACATATAAACCTGATTAGTCAGTTTCCCTCCCAACACCCCATCACCTAATTATGAAAGACAATCGGCCACGCTACAGTCTTTTTTTCTTACTCTGTTATTAACAGCGGCATGTGATCTTTGACAAGTCATTTGTGTACTACATTAAAAACCTATGGGCCACAGTTTATGAATTGAAAGCATTGTTTAGCATGTAAAATGACAGGACAGACAAAAAAATATATGCACACATATAGGCTACATAAAAACACCCACACGCGCGCGCGCGCATGCACACAAACCATGTACCCCCCCCCCCCCCCCCCCCGATCCAAATCCAAACCAAAAAATCAAACACCTCTTACAAACAAAATTCCACCTGATCAGCAGCTTTCGCCCAACAGTCCACTCTGTGCTTTCACACCTTTCTACTACAAAGAGAACTGACCACCAAGACTAAAACCAACACCACCAGATCATCCAAACACAAACATGCGGCCAAGTCAATACTCTGGCACTAACCCTGGCCAAACCAACCCTAGCCCAACAACAACAACAACGCCACAGCATTCACAGTGAAGAATGTTAATAGGTTTTCCTGGCAGGCCCGGCCATCAACTGTGATGACCAGCAATACAGGCGGGCTGACCCTTGGCTGACCGTCCCACGGACACGAACAGCACTGACCCTGAACAGCACAAGACACAAGGCCAGTAACAGGCAGGTACACTGTACGTTGGGATCGTACCTCCCCGTGGGGATACCGGGGGGGGGGGGGGGGGGGTGTCTTTCGTAAAAATAGTTCCCCCACCTTCTGGAAGTTCTGTGCTTGAAACTTCCTCTAATCTGCCATTCTCTTTGACTTGCTTTTTCCCTTTGCTTTCTATCATCTAGTATCTTTCTGACTTATTGGCCCTTTCTCCTACCTTTAAAAAAAACAAATCCTCCAAATAATGTTTCTCCTTTGAGCTCCTCCGAAATCGGAATGTGTCGGCTGTACGCAGCGGGGAGATCAGTGAAAACTGAAAACCGGACACATATGTACCTTACCCATTATGGCCGTATGGCCTGGGAACGCAGAAGAAGAAGAAGAATGGGATCGTATCGACATGGCCCCGTTTCTATGTGTCACCCTCATTGTTCCCCCGTCTCTATGTGTCACCCTCATTAATAATAATAATAATAATAATAATAATAATAATAACTAGTGCGTTAAGACGCTAAACCACCATCCGCGCGGCAGCATTTTCGGGTCCAGTGACCTTGACCTTGATTTTCGAACTTGGTCCAGATATCCTTAGTACCCATCCGCAAGCACAATTTGAGTGTCCTAGGTCGCTGGGGTGACACACAGAGAAGAGGACACATAGAGACGGGGACATATTGAGACGGGAGCATAATGAGGGTGACACACGGAGACGGGGTGGGGCACATACAGATGGGGGTACATCGATACGATCCAAAACATAAGGCCAGTAGTGGGCAGGTAGGCTAGCTACTACTACCACCATACTATACACACCACACACGTAGTGTACTGTCTACCTGGTACAACTAGTTATCATTCTCATTAACCCAGGAATGCAGCGGACACACCAACACACGGCAACGTGGAGAAATGATTATGTGAAGGACTCGGGGTAAACAACTAGTAGACATTCACAATATGCTGGGGGGCGGGGGTGGGGTGGTAAGGGAGGGGGGTACAAGGACAAGAAACGTGGTAGGTAGAGGTAGGGGGTTCCGAACCGAAAAGAACAAGGAGGCTGAGGAAGAAGAGGTGGGGTAAGGAGGAGGGAAAATAGATTTTTAAAAAATTAAAGGAAGCAACCATCAGAGAGAGAGAGAGAGAGAGAGAGAGAGAGAGAGAGAGAGAGAGAGAGAGAGAGAGAGAGAGAGAGAGAGAGAGAGAGAGAGAGAGAGAGAGAGAGAGAGAGAGAGAGGTGGGGGTAGGGGAAGAGATGGAGGAAGAAAACGAAAACAAGAAAGATAGAAAAGGCAAAATGGATGGGGAAAAAAAGAAAAGAAAGAAGAGGCAAGTATACGTAGATAAAGAAATCTAAAGATACAGTGGAGATGTAAAGGTGAAAGAGAAAAGTAAAGGTCATAAAGAAGAAAACTAGAGGTAAAAGACGCATTATACTAGGAGTAAAGGAACAAGAATGGCTTGTACCCACGTGTCGTCATATCCGGCCACAAGGAGCGTGCCATATTATGGGAGACCGCCATCTTAGTCAGTAACTTTGTTTGAAAAATGCCAGATCGATGCTGTTTACACACAAATCTGACTAAGATGGCGACACTTCCGTTGGAAGGGTCGAGATGCGCACGCAGGTGGGGGGGAGCCATAGAGGGCTCAATTAAAGATAGAAGGAGGGAATCGGAGGATTGAGGTGGTTAGGAGGAGAAGGGGGGGGGGGCGGCGGGGGCGGCGGGTAGCCTAGGTTATGAACAACAAAAGACCAACGTATATGACCCCCCCCCCCCCCCCCCCCCCCCCCCCAACGTACCGCCACTAAGAGGTGACAGGAACAACAAAAGACCAACGTATATCCCCTTGACGGCTGAAACGTTTTTTTTCCCCTACCCCCCGGCCCCCCCACCCCCACCCCCCCCCCCACAGGCCTACTACAGTTTCTTTAAGGACCTAAAGACCGTTACAAAAAAAAAAAAGGTGGTTGACATGGTCAAGTGGTGGACGGGGGGGGGGGGGGGGGGGGAGGGGGGGAGGCAATGAGGGAGGATGAGGGTAGGGGTGGGAGAGGACACTGCTATAGGGTGGGTGGGGGGGGGGGGGGGTGAGGGCAGCCGGGTTGAGGGAGGGGTGGGGGTGGGGGTGGGAGTAGAACAGAAGAGTTGTTCATAGGTTTATGGTCGAGCTAGCTCGATCTTGTTACAAACACCCAAAAAAACCCATTCGTTCTGGTCTTGAAGCAGTAAAAAAAGAAAAGGAGGAACAAAGCGCGCACGCACGCACGCAAAACGCACGCACGCACGCGCAAATATGCGCACGCAAACATAGCACGCACACACGCACACACACGCACGCGCGCGCACGCACACACACACACACACACACACACATTGAATTTTAATGATAATTATTTGGTTAGTATAATTTTGTTTCACACGTTTGATTAATGTTCTTTCAGTTATGTTGTATCTCTGTCATTGTTGTTGCACCTAACCTGAATTCCTCTTTTGGAGATATTAAAGTATACTTGAACTTGAACTTGAACACACACACACACAAATACAGCCACACAGTCACATACACACATACGAGCGTGCACACAAGCAAACACAGACACGGACTAACACAGACACACGGACTGGGCAACGATTCTACTAAGTACACTCACCAAAGAAAAAAATATGATGATAATTCTAATCCTAATAATTCTAAATATAAAAAAATGAGTGTGTGTGTGTGTGTGTGTGTGTGTGTGTGTGTGTGTGTGTGTGTGTGTGTGTGTGTGTGTGTGTGTGTGTGTGTGTGTGTGTGTGTGTCTCCAGCGTATTCAAAACACAGCTGCTCGTCTTGTCCTTAGGAAGAAAAAGTTCGATCATGTTAGCCCTCTTCTGCGTTCTTTGCACTGGCTTCCTGTCGCAGACAGAATTGAGTATAAATTAAACACACTTTGCTATAAATCTATTCATAAAGCTGCTCCATCTTACCTCTGTGACAATATTTCCATCTATACGCCAGCTCGCACTTTACGTTCAGTTTCTGACCCTCTTTCTCTCCAGATCCCTAGGTATAAGCTTTCAACTGTTGGTCGGCGCTCTTTTGCTGTCTCAGGACCGACCTCCTGGAACAAACTTCCGCTCTCCCTCCGTCAGCGACCGACTCTCTCTGCTTTCAAAGCTAACCTCAAAACCCACCTGTTCCCCCATCATTAAAGCTCCTCTCTCTTTATCTTCTCTCTCTTGCCATTAGGTCTGTTTCTGCTATATTCCATTTATGTTATCTGTGTGTGTTCGCGTTGTAAAACTTGTATTGCGTTTGTGTTTGAATGCGCTTTGAATGCTAACGTGTGTGTGCGCTTTGATTTGATTTCTATCAAGATTCAGCGCCGTATAAATACTGTATGTTGTTGTTGTTGTTGTTGTGTGTGTGTGTGTGTGTGTGTGTGTGTGTGTGTGTGTGTGTGTGTGTGTGTGTGTTTGTGTGTGTGTGCCGCGTGTGTGTGTGTGTGTACATACGTGTGTGTGTGTGTCAGGGGGGGGGGGGGCTTGGTGTTCCATCCCCACCCTACCCTGAACACTCTCTTTCTATCTGCACTTTCACAGTCCCAATGCCACACAAGCACCTTTTAACAATTGTTGAAGGCTTACGCTATGCTTTATATGCTGGAGCAAAAAGCCTAAATGTTTCAGCCTTTTATGTTGGAGGTTAAGCGCGTGTCATCGAGTTTACTGTCACTGTGTGTGGCCATGCCTTATTGTCACAGATGGGTCGGCAAGAAAGTTGGCGTGATTCAATAATGATTTTTACCAACGATATAATGACAATAATGACCATCAGAACTATTCACCCCCACTACTCTACACCCTCCTCTTTAATCACTCCACTTTTCACTTACTTTATAATTCTTTCCTATAGAACATACCGAATATCAAATACCAGATGCCTTTAGGAATCGGCATATTGCAACAAATTCGGTTAAGACGTGAATGACAGCAATCAATCATTTGAATGGCACGGAGTCTCTACATGCTCCCCCCAAAAAACAAATCCACACAAAAATCCTCCTGTCTACATCCCCACCTTCTCCCATCCACTATGGAGTTTTTTTCAAAGTGGTGTACCCCCACCCCCACCCTCACTCGTATCGTCGTTTCTCTTTTTGTGGTGAGGTCCAGTCTCTGTGGCCTAAGGTGGCCAATAACCCAATATGTCACACGTCAGTGTTAAGCCCTTGCCCCAAACCAAAACCCTTTCTCCCATCAATCCACCCTTCTCCTGCTTTTCTCTCTCCTCCCCCCCCCCCATGTCCCCTGTTCACCCTCCCCTCTCCCCTTAACGCCCCCCCCCCCACTTCTGAACTTGCTTTTCATATATATATTTTTTTTTGGCAATGCAGAAAAGTTTAACAAAAGTTAAAGAAAAACACATTCCGCAACCCGGCGGCAACATTATTACACGCGCGAATGTCAGACACATACATGCATACACACACACACACACACACACACACAGTCCTGCTTCTAGCTCACAGTGGATCAAGGACCCTTCAAGCCAACAACCACAGCCCATTATAACCAGGCGGTGCTGCCTTGGTTGGGGGCCCAGGAGACTAGCAAAAGCCGAAACAGTCTCTTTCTGTCCAGTGTCCAGTGGCTAAGTGTACCGGTCAAGTATCATTAGTACTGGCCACACCACCGCCACTGGTGGTCAGGATTAGTACCCAACACACACACACACACACACACACATGTGCGCACACACATGCAAACACACACGCGCGCACACGCACGCGCACACGCACACACACACACACACACACACACACACTTCATTGCAGAAACATGCGAATACGCACATACACAAACGCACATGCATACCAAACAAAGCATGATGCTCGCGCGCACCGTGCACTTACTCCCAACACGCTAAACGCACACTACACATATTTATACTTCTACCATATTGCGTACGCTGCGCAGAAAAATCACATTTATATGCAAAGTACAATGGCATGCACACGCTAAAATGGCATCAGTCAGTCAAAGAAATCTCTTGATCTTTAGACGTTTGTTGACACCAAATTGTATTTTGATAAGCACATAAATGTGATCATTGCATGTGGGCATATCTCTGCATAGTCTAAGTTTACTCAGACTACACGGATATATACTTCTACTATACTTCTACTACTACTTCTACTATACTGCGTATGCTGCGCAATAAACTCACAGTTATACGCAATCACAATGGCATGCACACGTGATGCATGTATGCACACACACAGACAGACATAATACAACAAACGGTAATTCTCACACAATGTATAACAATTTCGAGTATCCCACCCCTCCACTTGCTCACACATATACACTTACACAAACGTAGTCAGATTTTCTTTTAACGTGGTGACAGCCCTAAGATAAGTAGTTGCCCACGGGGCTTTTAACAAAATAACTTAACACGTAAACAAACACATGTCCACACGTCATAATTCTTCTATCACAGGTCAGCATCCTTAACTCTCCCCCCCCCCCTCTCTCTCTCTGATCTCTCTCTCTCTCTCTCTCTCTCTCTCTCTCTCTCTCTCTTCCTTTATGTTCAATTATGTATGTGTAATTCTATGCCTTGCCATGTTTGTATTCTATGTTCGTATATGTACAAAGGTGCTACCTTTATGTTCAAATTTGTATGTGTAATATCATGCCTTGCCATGTTTGTATTCTATGTTCGTATATGTACCAAGGACAGATTGGAAGACTAGGCGTTGCCTAAAATCTTTATCCTTGAAACATAAAGTTAAAGTTTTCAAGTTTTCTCTCTCTCTCTCTCTCTCTCTCTCTCTGTTTCTGTCTGTCTGTCTGTCTGTCTGTCTGTCTGTCTCTCTCTCTCTCTCTCTCTCTCTCTCTCTCTCTCTCTCTCTCTCTCTCTCTCTCTCTTTCTGGCACACGCACACACGCGCGCGCACACACACATTTAACACAAGAAAAACACGACACTAAACACTTGTGGCGAACCGACCAATAGGAAATAGCCGGAAGTGACGTGCCCTAAGCAACGTCAGCCAATAGAAACCCATTAATCAATGTGTCGTTTTAACAGCTGGTCCCTACATGGCAGTTTGGAAGTTTACCAATGTCACCCCTAAAAAAATACGTTTAAAAAAAAAAAGACTGAAAGAAGAAAACAGAAAGCTGGTGAAAAGTTGAGAGTAGTGTGAATGCGCAGGCCACGAAAGGAAGAAAGACAGTCGCCATGAAGTTAACGTTTATTCACTCATGAACGAAATAGTACATTACTGAGCCAAGGTATACTAGTAATTATAAATCTTGCTAAAAATGGCATTAGCAAACAAATCTCTTTTGACGTATGTTGAGACCAACTTTTATTGCACATAAAATGTGATCATTGCATGTAGGCATATTTCTGCATTGTCTAAGTTTACTCAGACTATACAGTCATAATATAGTATTAGTATTAGACTAAACAGGCCAATGCACTTTATACTGTCTCACACATATGCCCGCGTATGCACACGTACACACACACACACACACACACACACACACACACACACACACACACGTACACACACACCATACACACACGTACACACACACACACACACACACACGTACACACACACACACACACACACACACACCATACACACACGTACACACACACACACACACACACACACACACACACACACACACACACACACACACACACACACGTACACACACACACACACACACACGTACACACACACGTACACACACACACACACACACACACACACGTACACACACACACACACACGTACACACACACACACACACACACACACACACACGTACACACACACGTACACACACACACACACACACACACACACACACACACACACACACACACAGCTCATTCTGTCTGTCAGTCAGTCTGTATTTCTGTCTTTCCTGCTATACCCCCCTCCCCCCTCTCTCTTAAAGACACACTGACGCACCACGATTAAGTCCCTTGGTGGGTTTTTCTGGGTAGCTGTGACCTACATACAAATGTTCCCAACTTCAAATTGAGGCTGCTCTTTAAAATGATGCTTCGTTTTCAATTTGGGGACATTTGTGTGGGAGTCAAACCTGGTCAAAACAAGATTTCTTACCAGCTATAAGAGGGAAAACACGTGAAACCCGTGATTTTGACACGTGATCTGGTGGGTCTTTAAACGTAGTTTCGACGACTTGAAAGTCGACACACACCCTTTTGATGTACATACAAACCAAGAGGAGGAAACTGTTAGAGAGAACAAACTTTCCAATTACCAGACAAGTCACGGATTCTTGTAGAGAACACCTGTGTTTGTTCACAGTTTAGTCCACCTTCTTTCTTTCTTCCTTTTTTTGCATTCTTTCTTTTCTTTTTTGGTCCTCTTTCTCCGTTCGTATTGCTACTGTTGTTCACAAACAGGGAAGTTTGAGGTTAGGGCTCAGTGTGGTCTGGCACCACCACCTAATGCTTTATTATTTCTTCACACTACCCCTCCCCCCCTGTTTGTTCAAAGTAGGGACTATCAATAGGTTAAATGTATGTACGAAAGTACTCAATCAAGCACCGGATAATCAGATTTCATGATGTGCTATGGATCACTTATTGTTTTGTGCCTTGCTTCCCTTTGGTCTCTCCCAAATTCACAAATTTG
>CM065691.1:17463670-17478670 GCA_017654935.2 Phymorhynchus buccinoides
AGAGAGAGAGAGAGAGAGAGAGAGAGAGGGGAGGGAGAGAGACAGACAGGCAGAGAGAGAGAGAGACGTAGGTATGTGGGCATAAGGGGATTATAAATGAGGGATAATCGATTCACGGGCATTGCAAGGTCAGTCAGAAGCGCCAAATGTACGTAAAATGTCATCAGACTGCCAGATAAGGCGATAATGGCACGGGTCAGCCAAAGGTCACCGAACGAAGACACATGTTACATACTGCTTATGGATGTTTTAAAGCTCGAAAGGTAAGGAGCCCGTAAGGAGATTCTGGTAGTTAAGAAGTCGTAAACACGAATACACGGAGAATCATATTCGACCATAACGATATGAGTAATGATACGCAGACAGACAGACAGACAGACAGACAGGCAGGCACTGTTACTCGCGCACATTCCCTGACGCACCCACGCACGAGCCACACTGAAAGACACAGAGCGAGAGACAGAGAGAAAGAGACAGACATAAGACAGACATAACTGTAAGAATATGCATACACATACAAAACGCGCACATAAATCATCTCCTTCGGATGTACACCACTGCTGGTCCCTCCCTCCGTCCCCCTTATCTCTCGCTGTCCACACACACACGCACGCGCGCGCACGCGCACACACACACACAAGCACGCACGCACACACACAACACGCGCGCGCAGAAACCATCTTCATAGCATTTGCTAAAAATATGATTCACATTAAAAGTGACTTACAGTATTCTTAGTCACTCTCTCTCTCTCTCTCCCTCTTTCTCCACACACACACACACACACACAACGCGTGCGCAGAAACCATCTCCATAGCATTTGTGCACACACACACACACACACACACACACACACACACACACACACACACACACACACACACACACACACACACCAAACACACAGAGACACGCACACGCACACTTTCCCTATTTGTCTCTCTTTCCCCGTGAACAGAAAGCCAGTTTGCGAGTGTTCTACAGTAAAAGACGACAGAGATTGACAACGCAGTGTGAACGACGATAATCACAGCCAGTCACCAATTGCCACCTTCCTTGGGCCCGCACAAAACATATCTTTGATCAAAGCAATGCCAATGTTCCGTTGGGCAACCCTCCACCCCACCCTAACCTCACCCCTAAAAACAAAAAAACAAAACAAAACCCTGCAAAGCATAATTTCTACTCTCAGGCTGTGTGATACTAGAAACGTTTGAAGAGCTAAGCTTTCTCCGAGGTCACTTTTCTAAAAACAAGTTTTAAAAGGCAACTAAATTGCTTAAAAGACAAATATGACAACACCGATTAACCCTTTCATCGCCAATGTCGTATTTAAGCACCACAATGGTTTAACACCCATGTTACCAAAAGGCATTAAATCAGGGCTTGTTATCCAAAGATCCTATTTTCTTAATTTTGGGAGGTAAGGATACGACTAATGTCATATATGTCACAGATTGCAGATTGTTTATATCTACGCAGTTAAGTTTAATGGCATTGTTTTTGCGAAAAAATGGCTGGCGGTGAAAGGGTTAACTCCATCTTCGCACTTACGCTCGCGCATGGCATACTCCATCATCCTACAAAGTATCGTTGAGATCCATCGAGTAGTTTTTGATAGAATCGACTTTCAGACAAACAAACAGACAACGCCGAAACAACATACTCCCCTTTCACTCTGTGAAACGGGGGTATAAAAGAGCCATGGTAGTCTGGGGAGGCTCCCAATTCTATTACAAAAGAACATTTAACTTAATCCAAAGAAATGTCCCATATGGCTTTGTGCCGGGAGGACGTAAAACAAACTTCAGTCTGGGGAGGAAATTTAGGGCTTTACGTCCTCTCGACCTGGGAAGGCACATATGGGACATTAAACTTCAGTCTGGGGAGGTTATTGCTAACAAACACATGTAGTTGGTTTGTAAGAACTAACCAGCCATGTACTTTTCATAAACAATATTTAAGAAACAAATCTATGCGTTTGAAACGCAGACATTTTTCTGGACCTGAATGAATTAGGCCTAATATCTCATTTAATTCGAAGGTTTCTTAGATTGTTCTTTGAGGATTGTTTATGCCAACTTGGCACTAATGTTTGTTTTTAAAGAAATCAGTTCATGTGTTTTTTCCTTGTTTTTTTCTCTCCATTCTTTTGCAATCCTGCGATCTTATCTACAAAGGCAAAATCACATCTTTTTTTTTTTTTTTTGCTGTCCCATCTTCTGGGCCGTACGGTGGCGCTGCTCTCACGCCGCTCATTCCGAATCCCAACTCGCAGCCACACCTCCGCTTGTTCAGGTCGCAGAATCTGAGACCAGCAGTCCAAGGGGAGCGAATCTATGTTAGGCCGTCAGGAGGCAACCAACCGATGAGACACTGCACTGCTGCTGAGTCAAAATCACATCCTCCTTGGTTTAAGGTGAATACCATGACACAATTTGTTTTTGCTACCCTGTACATTATCCCCCACCCCATCTCAAATTTTTGCATTGAAAAATGTCACCGAGAAGCCCCAGGCATGGGAATTTTCAGCTTTTAAGCAAATTTCAGCTTTTTTTGATGGCCCAAGAGGACATTCTTTTAGATAAAAAAAGAAACCAAGTGAGTAAGAATCACTTCTTATGAGTGAATGTAAAATGAATTAAATACATCAGTTCTATTTCTGATGATGTTTTTTAAGGCTTAGATTCCAACAAAAAAGCTTCAGTTTCTGGGCGCTTTGTCCCTTGACACACACTTTTCAGCTTTTTTCACGATTCCTCAATCCCATGCCTGGGGTGTGGGGTGTGTGTGTGTGTGTGGGAAACAAAGTACAAGATTGCCCAATTTTGTTTACTACTTTTTTCTTTCGCAGGATGGCAACTGTGTTGTACCTACCTATTTAAGATATGGCGCGCCAAAGATACAAAACTCTGTCTAGCAGTTCGACAGTTTAAAAACCCTATCGAACTGTTAGATACAGTTTCTAAACTATAGCTAGCAGTTAGATAGAGTTTCAAAATTCTGTCGAGCAGCTAGATAGAGTTTCCCGTCTTAAAACTCTATCGAACGCGCCATTTTGATACTTTTTTTAAACGAAGCATTTCATTGGTAGATAGGACTAGTATCTTAAAATCATTAATTCTTGTGAAATAAAAAATGTTGACGTTTTGAATCATTGAAATAGATTTCATTTACTTTTAAAAGGTGTACAAATTGAAAACTGAGACTTCAAATTCAGCTGCCATGTTTGTTTGACTACATGTAGGGGCCTAGACCTATTGTCTTATTCAAATTCACGGGTCCCTGCCCTACCAAGGCCACAAACATGTTGCTGAAGCCATGTACCAATCAGAAATCGCGATACAAAAACTATATCTCGATAGGGTTATTTTGTGGAAACCCTATCTAGCTGTTTTAAAACTCTATCGAACAGCTAGATAGGGTTTTCAAACTCTATCTAGCTGTTCGATAGAGTTTCGAAACTCTATCGAACAGCTAGATAGGGTTTACAGCTAGATAGAGTTTTGTATCTTTGGCGCGCCATATTAAGATCCATGTAACCTAGTTGAAAAACGCCCTCGGGAGTCGTGGCCTTAGTAATCCCTGGATCTTGGGTTTACATCCCCAACAGACCATGAACAGTGTAAAATAAAAGCATGACTTTCAGGAACATCCAGTGTTATTATCTTTCAAATCAGAAAATCATGTATTGACGTATAACGTTAGTATTCTTCTCTCTCTCTCTTTTTCTCCACACACACACACACACACACGCGCGCGCGCATGCACACACACACACGCACGCACGTGCGCACACGCGCGCACGCACACACACACACACACACACACACACACATTTTCCATGTTTGTCTCTCTTTCCCCCGCGTGTATGTATAACTTAAAGAGAGGAGAGAGAGAGAGAGAGAGAGAGAGAGAGAGAGAGAGAGAGAGAGAGAGAGAGAGAGAGAGAGAGAGAGAGAGAGAGAGAGAGAGAGAGAGAGAGAGAGAGAGAGATAATGAATGAATGAATTAATTAATTTTATTTATTGATAGAGGGTAATAGAGTAAGTAATAACATGCTTTTCTTACATCCAGCCCTCTGAAGATTGAGAGAGAGAGAGAGAGAGAGAGAGAGAGAGAGAGAGAGAGAGAGAGAGAGAGAGAGAGAGAGAGAGAGAGAGAGAGAGAGAGAGAGAGAGAGAGAGAGAGAGAGAGAGAGAGAGAGAGAGAGAGAGAGAGAGAGAGAGAGGGGGGGGGGGGGGGCAGGCGGGAAGACTAAATAAATAAGATATAACAAGTCTGCTTTCCATAGACTGAGTTTTTCGGGATTGTGGATGATAGACATCAAGAAAACGCCAAAAAAAAGAAGAAGAGATAATAAAACTGTTGTCCACAACTTTTTGTGTAAAACGTTTTGAATAATATGATTGTTTTGAGGAACATTTCAACAAAATCCACAAGTGTAACACATCGAGAACTACAAAAAACTTGGGCTAATGAACTGGCTAATTCCACGCACACACACACACAGACATACAGACAAAAATACAGACAGACAGACACACACATATAGACAGACAGACAGACAGACAAACGCGTCACACACACAGACACACACACCACACACACACACACACACACACACACACACACACACACACACACACACACACACACACACACACACACACACACACACACACACACACACACACACACACACGCACACACACCCCACACACACACACACTGGTAGAGAGAGTACTAACAAGAACAGGAGGCATTACACTCATCACATTAATTGTCCATTCGGCGTTCACACGTTCACTGAGAAAGTCTTTGCTATCAACCTTACCATCTTGTGATCGAACTTCAACCACCTACTACCTCCAATCAATGCTGTTGTCCTCCCATTAGACCTCCCAGGCAGAACAAAGGACCGGGTTATTGCCTCCCTGTGAACTTATAATTGTGCTTTGATAGGCACGGTGTCTTTATTGTATTGCTTTTTCCTTTTACTTTCCTTAACATTCCGATACAGGTTTCTCCAGGCTACAAACTGCTGCCCACCATTTTGAACTGAACCTTCAGTTTAACCCTTTCACCGCCAAAGTCGCATTTTAGCACCACAGTGATACCTATGTCACTAAAAGGCATCAAATTGGGGTATATTATCCAAAGGCCCTATTGTCTTAGTTTTGGGAAGTAAGGATAGACCTTATTGTATATATTTCACAGAAGAATCCCCAATACTGCAGATGGATTTTGTTCTCTACCCAGGTAAATTTAATGGAAATGTTTGGCTGAAATATGGCTGGCGGTGAAAGGGTTAATAGAAACAGAAGTACAGGTTTCTCCAGGCTACAATATGCCCACCATTGTGAACCGAACCTTCAGTTTAATAGAAACAGGAGTACCTCACAAACGGAAAGAGTGTCTGTCTGTAAATGTGCCTATAATAATTAATTATGTCTGCCTGTCTCTGTCCGTCAGTTTCTGTCTTTCTGTCTATATGTCTGTTTGTCTGATTAGACGTCTGTCTGTCTGTCTATATGCCTGTCTCTGTCTCTGTTTCTGTCTCTCTCTCTCTCTCTCTCTCTCTCTCTCTCTCTCTCTCTCTCTCTCTCTCTCTCTCTCTCTCTCTCTCTCTCGGTCTGTCTGGCTACTAGAGAACACAATGTCTAAGCCCCCACTACACACCCTATATGCACGGAACACATCGAAACAGAAACTGATAGAATACTCCCCAGTCTCACAATTGATGCTGGTTACTTCACTTCACCCCTGTGTTTAACTGTCAGCATGTTCAGTATTTAAAAATAACAACAACAACAACATACAGTATTCATACGCCGCTGAATCTTGATAGAAATCAAATCAAAGCGCACACACGCGTTAGCATTCATTACGCATTCAATCAAAAACGCAATGCAAAGCGAACACACACGTATGACATAAATGGAATACAGCAGAAACAGACCTAAAGGCAAGGGAGGGAAGAGAAAGAGAGCGGAGCTTTAATGACGGGGGAACAGGTGGGTTTTGAGGTCAAGATGTGCCACCCCCCCTGCATTTCTCGGTTAATTCTATTTTTCCGTTTTTGCCTTTCTTACCAAACATAAAGCTGTATTTTAGGAACATTTTTAGCTAATAACCTTTTTGGAATACTAACCCTAGCCCTAAACCTAACCCTACCCCCCACTATGTACTGCAGTACACCGCGATTTGTCACAGTTGTGGTTCGTTGCGTTTTCCCGTCTTGTTGTAGGGTTAGGGTTAGGGCTAGGATTAGGGTTAGGGTTAGTATTCCAAAAAGATAATTTGGTGGAAATGTTCCTAAAATACAGCTTTATGTATGGTAAGAAAGGCAATAACGGAAAAATACAATTAACCGAGAACATTTCCTTTTTTTGTTTTTTTAATACAGCACACTGTATACTGGCCTTGTCAAAGAAATACACATCTAGATTTTACGAAAAAACCCTTTGTAGTTTTATACTCTGTTCTCTACTAGTCAAGACTTTAAAGGGCCAGCCGGCCACACGTCCACTAAAATCGTACGACTGTGCGATACAATTCGATCACCGTCGTGATCTCCAAGCACATATGTGATTGGCGCATCGAGATCACGTGATTGAATCGTATCGTACAGTCGTGCGATTTTAGTGGACGTGTGGCTGGCCCTTTAGACGTTGTACTGAAGAAATCGAACCCCCAAGCCTTACCACACTAGCTTACTAATTGTTATCCATTGTCAACATAGAACAGTCTTGGGATTTTGTTTTCAAAATTACCACAAAACACCAATGGTTTCAAGCTTTCGAGATTTTTTATTATCTCTTCATCAGGAAGATGAGTTTAAAACTCCATTTTTGGTATTTTGTTGTTTCAATAACATCACCAAGAGAGATAAAAAATAAAAAAAACATTACGAAAGACTTACAGAACATTGATATGGCTCGCCGTCCTATTTGATAGTTCTCACAATGTGCGTAGCCTTGAATTATATCCACAAACAATCGGTTTTTATTGGTGTTGGCTAAAAGTTCAACCAGGAGGCACACTGTAAGGGCACCGAGTACAATGGATGTACAAACAGGGGCAAGGGGAACTCGACTAAAGGGAGTCACAGAGTGAGGAGAGATAATGAGCTGTTTAGGTGGACCTACCTTCCTTAGCCCTTGACACCAGGTGGCGCTTCATTTGAAGGCAGTTTCCTAGCAACGGGAAACTCAGTCTCTCTTTCTGTCTCTCTCAGAAACCCCGTGCGGGGCAAGATTTGGCTTCTATTTCACAAAGGGAACTAAAAATAAGCCAGAAGGGCGATCTCCTGCAGGGAGACCAGAAGCTCTGAATCGCAATAAACGCTGATGAAAAGGTATTGTCCGTGGCTTCTGTTTTATTAGGGCGACGACGTTCAGAACTGATTGGTAATAATGTTGCCTTTTTTTTTTAAGGCAAAAAATGAAAAGTGCATGCACAATTTAGGAAATTTGCAAACTTCCTGATTAAAAAAAAAGGAATTTTGCAAAATCTCTGATTGAAACAGTAACTTTGCAAATTTAATTAATTTTTAAGGGAATTCGCAAATTTACTGGCTTCGTAAATTTACTGTAAAAATATGTCAATTTAGGAATAGCAAAGAGCTTAATACATATTTACGTACCTTTACATGCATACACCTTCGCCACTATCTAGTTTTGGCATGTCACTGACACGGTCTTGCTTACAACGTATTTGTCACAGATATATAATAAATACTGAACGTGGACCACTGTTCCTAAACGGCGTGTCCCAGCGATCAATTAATCTTCATTTGCCGCTTCCAGTGTTTCCCTCACCACTGGGGCATTTTGTATTCAGTCGACGGAGACACTCAGGAATGTTCCTTAATCCGTCATTATTTCAGCCGTTGGGTTTAATACCAAGAAGAGCTGCCTAATATTGCGCTCACAGTCGTGTTTCATACACATCCAGACATAGGTTAAGGTCTCCGTACACATAAATTATTCACAAAATATCACCATTTCAACATTGTGTTGGAAATAAGAGATATTTTGTGAATGGTGTTAACGTGTAACCTTTAGGCCTACACGGTCATAGACTAAAAACAAATTGCCAAACATTCTCTATAAAACAACAACAACCCTATCAATCTAAATGAACACTTATACACATATACATGCGCGCGCACAGACACACAGTCGAGCGCACAGAGAGAGAGAGAGAGAGAGAGAGAGAGAGAGAGAGAGAGAGAGAGAGAGAGAGAGAGAGAGAGAGAGAGAGAGAGAGAGAGAGAGAGAGAGAGAGAGAGAGAGAGAGAGAGAGAGAGAGAGAGCGAGAGAGAGAGAGAGAGAGAGAGAGAGAGAGAGAGAGAGAAGAAGAGAATAAGAGAGAGAGAGAGAGAGAGAGAGAGAGAGAGAGAGAGACAGAACGAAATTTTATTTATACAGGGTAATGAGATAAGTATGCATACTTTTTTTTTACACCCAGCCCTAAGGAGCCCTGAGAGAGAACCAGACCCCCCCCCCCCCCCCCCCCCACACACACACACACACACAGCTTTCTTACAAACAGGCGTGCGCGTGTGCTTTAGTAAGTGAGAGTGTATTTGCATTTGTGTGCACGTGTGTTTGCACGTGCGTGTACATATCAGAATGCCCCATGTACACCACTGCGCTCTTGTGCCTGCATGTTGTGCTTCCTTGCGCTAAAACCGTGGCAAAACGTGATGTATTTTTAATCCTCACTCAATCACCAAAAAACTGACACACGTATTTCTTTTGGATTCTCGCTTGTTAAAAAAACCCATACTGTCCTTTCAAGATGTTGTATAGGTGAATGGAGACCGTGTGGTACGATTCGATCTTACGCATGCAGTATGTGCCATGAACCATAGAACCTGGATCAGCTCTTTTCACGAGGCGGCGTGCAGCCTTTCCCTCTTTCTGCCTCTTTGTCTGTCTATCAAAGACTTATCTATGTGTCTGTCTTTTTTTTGTTACCCTTCCCCACCCCCTCCCTCTCCCTTTCTTCCTATCTCTCTCTTTCTCTCTCTCTCACATATACGCGCGTGCGCGCGCACACATACGCCAGAGGTCTCTCTCACGCGCAAACGCATGCATGCCAAGACATAGAGAAAGACTCAAAGAGATAGATGTAAAGGCAGAGAGAGAAAGAGAGAGATACAGACCGACCGACCGACCGACCGAAACAGAGAGAGAGAGAGAGAGAGAGCGAGAGAGAGAGAGAGAGAGAGAGAGAGAGAGAGAGAGAGAGAGAGAGAGAGAGAGAGAGAGAGAGAGAGAGAGAGAGAGAGAGAGAGAGAGAGAGAGAGAGAGAGAGAGAGAGAGAGAGAGAGAGAGAGAGAGAGAGAGAGAGAGAGAGAGAGAGAGAGAGAGAGAGAGAGAGAGAGAGAGAGAGAGAGAGAGAGAGAGAGAGAGAGTGACAGACAGACAGAGGTAGTATTAGGTACTTTATAGTCACAGAGGCGTTTCTGTGAAATTCGGGTTGCTCCCACCCTCTCTCTCTCTACCTCAGAGGTAGTTGGAGGATTGGAACAGAGGGAGACCGATGGCAAAACATCAGAAGATCGAGTGAGGGTGAGGTGAGGGTGGAACGGGGGAGACCCAACTCATTTCAAGTCAGCAACGCGCTGCTGCACCTAATCCTACCCCCACACGTGGGACTGCATCCTAATGTTTCTGTCACTAAAGCTGAGGTATTAGGTCCCAACTGTCGCTCTGTAGCAGGCAATAGGCTGTCATTTCTACTCCCCCCCCCCCCCCCAGCTCCCCTTTCCCTTCCCCTTGCAACCCAGTCCTAACGTGTACAAAGATATCTCTCTCTCTCTCTCTCTCTCTCTCTCTCTCTCTCTCTCTCTCGACATTTTGTGTGAATTAATGTGATTATTTGTACTGATATCTTTCGTTTGCATTTTACTTTATTTCATTACACCCCCCATGTCATGATGGCATTAAATCATCCATTTGTTAATTGTCTTTCTCTCTGTACGCCTGCTGTATGTCTATCTCATACACAAACACATACATACAGACGCGCGTGCACACACACACACACACACACACACACACACACACACACACACACACACACACATATACACACACACTGAGTATGTGTGTGTGCACGCGCGAATACTGTGAAAATATAAACACACATAGTACACACACACGAGCGTGGCACATACACACACATGCGCGTGCAAACACACACACAAACACTAGTGGAACAAGTGAGACACACACACACACACACACACACACACACACACACACACACACACACACTGAGTATGTGTGTGTGCACGCGCGAATACTGTGAAAAATATAAACACACATAGTACACACACACGAGCGTGGCACATACACACACAAACACTAGTGGAACAAGTGAGACACACACACACACACACACACACACACACGCACACACGCACGCACACACACACACACACACACACACAAACACACACACACACACACACACACACACACACACACACACATATCACACAGCCAAAATAATCGTCACATTTCAACTTGCTCACTTTTAATGACCACGAAGACGTAAATATAAGTCAAAGAGATTTAGCTTATTAGTAAAGTTTAAGAAACAAGTTCAACAAGAATGCTTATACAACAAAATAACATAACAAAAAGTGCACATGCCTTCCATAGAAACAACCATCACGCAATCATCATCGTCATCATCATCATCGTCATCATCATCCACATTTTGAACAAACTAAAATCTGTTCACATTGCATAATCATAACATAATGAGTGTAGCCATCCTAACAACGCTGACAATCGCGATGTCTTCCTTTTGGCCAAGAAACAGGGGGGGGGGGGGGGGTGTCCTTTACAGGTTGGTTTAACTCATTCAAATCGTTCCACCCATATATGGCTGGAATTAACATAAAGCTGTCAATTTGATGAATGTTTCAAGGGAAGTAAATCTGTGTGCACACCATACTTTGGTCACTTCTAAACTCGCTTCGCTCCCTTAGACCACACTTTTGCCTCTTACTATGCGTTTGTAGCGGTTTGAAGCGGGGCACTAATTTCTGTAGAGTTTTTTCTATATAAAGTCTATATATTAACAAAATCTGAATCTACCACTTCCCTATGTCTAAACCTGAAGTACAAACCTGCAATTTCCTTTCATTTCTCCTTTTGTTTATGTCTGTTTTGTTTGTGTTTGGCTGGAGTGATTTGTGAGGGTTTAAAAAAAAAATAAATTCAAAATTATTGCGATGCGAATGGGTTAAACATATTCTTCTAAGTGAATGAATGCACTGTTACAACAACACAATGGCGTCCGGAAGCAACAGTGAGCAACCATGAAACTTAACATAAAGCTTACATTGTACTCTTACAAAACAGTTACAATTGTTACTTGCATGACGGCTGGTAAACGACCTAATTTCGGCACAGAAATATGCCTGACAAAAACATCACCTGTGCAAGCTTTACATTACCATTTGAAGTCAAGGTTCAGATTTCAGGTAACACTCAGATTTAAGATCCAATCCCTCAGAAGGAGACGACGTGGAAAATTATCGCAACAAGATGAGGGCAACGTCTGACTAAACTATAGTGATTCATAAGAAAACGCGCACGCGCACACACACACGCACGCACTCACGCACCCAAGCACGCGCACGCACGCACACGCACACGCGCGCACACACGCACACACACGCGATTGTGACCCAAAAAATCCTATTCATATCAAGATGGGAACATGCATGTTGAATCAAAGCATTCCCCAAACAAACAAAAAGTCCAGCCCAACCTTCCAGGTTAGCAGTGTAGCCTCCTTCGCTATCGTACGGGCCTACTCGGGCGTGTGTATGTGTGTGTGTGTGGGTGTGCTTGTGCTGGGTGTGCGTGTTGTTTTTGTGAATATTATGCTGTTATTTCATGCTTGTGAATTGTGTGAAAATGCATACGTGCATTAGTCCTAGTAGTAGTAGTAGTAGTAGTAGTAGTAGTAGTAGTAGTAGTAGTAGTAGTAGTAGTAGTAGTAGTAGTAGTAGTAGTAGTAGTAGTAGTAGTAGTAGTCACAGCAGTTGTTGCTGATTGATATGTGTATTGCTTTTGTCTGCTGATGTTATTGGATTTTTGTTTCATGTTTTTATTCAATTTCAATTTTGTGTAAAGCGCCCTGTAGCCTACATAGTAGGATGGGCGCTATATAAATTTTCCTCATTATTATTATTATTATCCGGTTCGTTTTTGTCAAAACACAACCATTACATGGGCTAACAGCCAAGCAGCGTGGAGAACGGTCAAAGGCGCCACCAACACGGGCACAGGTCTTTACTTGTTGACGGTGGGCTAAATTTGCCCACTTTGTTTTCTTAGAGTGGTCACTGGTCTGAAAGGGCTTTTGTGTTTGCTGGTCACACCCCGACTCATCTTTCTCTTTTATTTTATTTTTTAACCCCCTTTCTTTTCAGGCTCTTTTTGAAAAGTTGGACTTTTGCAGATACGTAGGCGAACGCGCGCGGGGTGTGTGTGTGTGTGTGTGTGTGTGTGTGTGTGTGTGTGTGTGTGTGTGTGTGTGTGTGTGTGTGTGTGTGTGTGTGTGTGTGTGTGTGTGTGTGTGTGTGTGTGTGTGTGTATGCATGCACGTGTATGTGCGCGTGTGTGTGTGTGTGAGAGACAGAGAGAGAGAGAGAGAGAGAGAGAGAGAGAGAGAGAGAGAGAGAGAGAGAGAGAGAGAGAGAGAGAGAGAGAGAGAGAGAGAGAGAGCAATACAGAGATAGACACAGATACATACAGACAGATAGAGATTTTGTCTAAGATCACAGTAAAGTGGATAGACGCTAAATTAAAGAACAAACGAACAGACAGAGAAACAGTTGCTGAAACTTCCCTCCAAGCACACATTGGATCATTATAACAAGATGGTGCATGATAGAGGCTCGTGCACTTTAACTGTTAGCCAACTTTGTTCAATTGGCTCTGAAATTGGTACTTGTCTTTCTTTAAAATCAATGCGCCAAATTATTTAATGGAAGCACCGTGGCGAATATCTGCAAATTTTCAAGTATGTTTGGTACTCTTTTACGCTTTGAAACGCAATTGCTCATTCGACATCTCCCCCCCACTTTTCGTTTTCCGATTTCTTCTTTGGCGCATGCACCAAAGACGATGGTAAAATGTATGGCGTTTTCAGTTTCAGAGTATTTTGCACTGGGAGACCAATACTTGAATGCACATCTGAACTGTACACCAAACCAAGTGCCTGAAACATTTGCCTTCACGCACTCCAGCTTTTCATGTAATAAAAGCTCGTATTTGAGAAGTCATTGAAATGGGCACAGACAGTCAATTTTATCTCGTCTGAGCACACTTCGTTCCTGACTATAGTTATTCAACTAATATGCGAATAATGTATAAAACATGCACTTTAAATGTTTTGGGAGGCGGTGTGTGTGTGTGTGTGTGTGTGTGTGTGTGTGTGTGTGTGTGCGTGCGTGCGTGCGTGCGTGCGTGTGTGTGTGTGTGTGTGTGTGTGTGTGTGTGTGCTTCTGTGCTTGTTTTCTTCTGACTTAAAAGGCTGCAAAATCTCAAGTTGTTCGAAACTGCTTTTAATTTCATGTACGTTAAATCTTCCTCCCCCTTTCTTACTCTCCTCCCCATCCCAGTCAACACTCAAATTCATACATACACATTGTAGTCAAACACATTGACCACTAGCCCAATCTCATTTCATAAGTTAAATAAAAATGAAGGGTTCCATAATAGCCCTTTCATAGCAGTAGAACCAGTGAATTAATCTTTTACTGTGTCTAGGAACCGGCGTCATGAGAAATAAGTACCTACCGTGAAATAAGTACCCTTTAAAAGTGCACTAGAGCCATTCTTCTTTCATGTGATAAATAAGTCAACTATTATTTAAAACATTTATATTTAAGTGCTCAATCTACACGGAAAGAACCAAGATATAGAGCGGGGGGGGGTGGGGGGTGGGGGGGGGGGGGGGGTAAATCTACATTTTTGCTGAGAAATCGATATACAAAGCCATGTCACTTAGTTTCGTATTTTTTTCAAAATGGCGGACGATAAAAACAACCATCCATGCAAACAAAAATAAATAATAGAAAAACATCCCTGACTTCTCAGTATTTCATGATGAATCTTCTGTTCTTCCTGCATGCCACAAGACGCCTCTGAATGTATTTAGGGGCGAATCTTTCCCAAACAGCAAACAATTTGAATGAGTAAAAGAGTATTTATTTCATGGGTAAAATATTTTATGCAACACCGGTGTGGAAAATCAGTGCCCTTGCCTTTCTTTCCACCGCCTTGACTGCCCACGACCGAAATAAGGAAAGTGTGCTCAATGAGAGACTTAGTGCGATTTTTCTCACGCCAGAGGGCATGACGCTCGTGTGGGGCTAATCCTCTCTATATTATTAGTTGGGGATAAAGAAAGAGAGAGAGACAGTGAGTGGTCCTACCATCACTCTCTCTCTCTCTCACTACGCCCAAGTAAGAAAATCGCGTGATAAGCCCCTAGTGCATTGACTGTCCTCTGGCGTGAAAAAATCGCCATAGGTTGACCATTACACTTGGGTGAAAGGAACCCAATAGGATTCGAACCCCCGACCCGCAATCCTTTAGATGTTGGGACAGCTGTTTATGTTGTTGCTGTTGTCTAACTCTGGCTTAAAGACTCCAGGGATCATCCCAACAGCCAAAAACGCACCAGCTAGCGATGAGAACATTACGTGTGTGACCGGTTTTTTTATTACCCCGCCACGTGAGCAGCCACACTCCGACTTCGGAGGATTTTAAACTGATGATATTATGTTAGGAGCTTGTCATGGCTTAGGACAATCCCCGCACAACCATGCAGAACATAACAATTTTTTTTTATGTAGCCTTGGTGTTCTAGCATATGTCAACTGGTCTGACACAGCCTCATGCCAAGGCGTAAGACAGCTGTTTAGAATCGACCACCGCACCATTATCTCAGTCC
>CM065691.1:17483670-17498670 GCA_017654935.2 Phymorhynchus buccinoides
GGGGAGAGAGAGAGAGAGAGAGAGAGAGGAGAGAGGAGAGAGAGAGAGAGAGAGAGAGAGAGAGAGAGAGAGAGAGAGAGAGAGAGAGAGAGAGAGAGAGAGAGAGAGAGAGAGCACAGAGAGAGAGAGAGCGCACAGAGAGAGAGAGAGAGAGAGAGAGAGAGAGAGAGAGAGAGAGAGAGAGAGAGAGAGAGAGAGAGAGAGAGAGAGAGAGAGAGAGAGAGAGAGAGAGAGAGAGAGAGAGAGAGAGAGAGAGAGAGAGAGAGAGAGAGAGAGAGAGAGAGAGAGAGAGAGAGAGAGAGAGAGAGAGAGAGAGAGAGAGAGACTAGGATAGAAACAGCATATTAATCCCTTCAATGTTGAAATTCCCGTGTGCCACTCCGTTCTTCCCGCGCTGTCTATCATTTATTGTTTGACACTGACATCCAGGGAAAATACCGTGGCCACACACACACACGTACGCTCGCGCGCGCGCGCACACACACATGTGCGCACACACACGTACGCACGCGCACGCGCACACACACAGGCACGCACATGCTCACGCACACAAAACAGCCACACACACACACACACTCACACTCAAGCACGCACGCTTATATGCTCGCACCCCCCCCCCCCCCCCACACACACACACACACTCATATGGACACAATTAGTTGCACATGTGCCAACATTAACCTTCCTTATGAGTATTTCTTGAGTCAATGAATCAATACAAATTAATAGATGGGCACGCATAAATACAGTCATAAACATAAGCCTTTATGAAAAACAACACACACACACACACACACACACACACACACACGCGCGCGCGCGCGCGCGCGCGCCAAGAACAAAGCCTTCAGGTGAGAATTCAAGAAACCCTTTATCTTTCAAGCTCATCCAGATACATTTTTAAGACTGTCATTCAAGAATCCTAATTCCATCAGATTTACAAAATTATAACCCCAACCAAACCAATTAGACTCTTTCTTACACAACGGCATACTAGGGGTGGAAATCAACACAACTGTAATTTATAGCAGTTAACATGCAACAATCTACTAGTCGTAGTAGTAGTAGATAGGGACAAAATAAGCCGTGAAACTTTCTTGATAGTCCCATCTTTATAATCAGTGTTATACAAGTAATGGTCAAGGTTTATGCGGTCAAGTTTTCCTACGATTACTCATCAAAGCTTCTAAATAACTTTCAATAAATCGGAGATTTGTCGAGGCGATTTTTGAATAATTTAAGTAAAATGTTCATTCAGTGCGAAAAACAACAACCAAACAAAAAAAACATACCAACTCACAATGACCGAGGTTCCCCCACAGATGACAGATGATGATAGCTCTCCATGGTATCTAAAATCCATCCCACAACACAGCTCAGTCACAACCCCAACAGTGATCACAGGAAAACAACACTACCCAGGTAGGCCTGGCCTACTCACTGTACTCAGGCTACTGCTGCTACCTACCTACACACGTTATGCATGCTACATTATTTGACACTCCATTCACGTAAACATCGTGGTAATGATAAATCTGTCAACACGGAAAGAAGAGGAGAAAAAAAAATCCCGACACGCTTGCTTTTAAGTTTGTGACACAAATACCCAGCACACTGCATTCCATGCGACAGGGCTGTGCACAAATACACAGTGTGTGTCGTCCGTGTGTGTACTTTTAGTGGGAAAACCACCGACGCGTTTTGAACGATCTCTCTACAAGGCTCGTTTCCTACCACCACCACCCTTGTCTCTAACCCCTCATCCTCCTTGAGCCAGTGGAGCAGGGAGGTTGCATTGTCCGGTGGGAAATTGAAGGGGGGGACCAGAGGACAGCGATCTTTAGCCGACAACACCTAACACCACTCACCTGAAGTTGAAGCCACTGTCGCTGCGCCGCCATCTTGGCCGAGCTAATTAAAAAGCTGGAGCGAAGGATCCGCGCGACTGTGCGGGCCAAGGAAAAGGGCGGGGTGGGGTGGCGCCCAGGTAAAACACGCCACAGGTAAACACAGTCAGGTGGTTCAAAAAAAGGCTCTTGCTTAATAATTCATCCCAAAGAAAGGCTTTTATACGCAATTCGAAGGTTATAGATCGCACTTATAGGAATTATGCCTGTAAACTGTCGTCATGATTAACACTTTAATTAAGTCTCTACAAATCTCTGTTAGAAATGTTTGTACGAATGGTGAGTGAAAAGCGCATTGAGTTGCTTAGCAAGATTATGCTAAGCTTTATGACAATGAAATAAGCATTATTAAATATTATTATCATTATTATTGTTTTGAAGAGCCAAATTGTCACAAGAGTGTAAAGAAACATCAGCATGAAAATGCAATGCCTTCTTTTTGATTGATCTGTCACTTTTATTTTATTTGACAAGATTTATCTTCGACTTTGGAATACGGAGATTGAAGTAAGAAGAAAAAGGAGTTTACTTCAACGTCCTCCGACCTGGAACAGGTACATATGGGATATTCTTATTTCAAAAGATAGTGGGTCGATCATGGAGGTACTGCAATGCCAGACTACAGTATGACAGACTGGATGAAAAATGGTGTTTTACGTCCTCTCGGTCTGGAACAGACACATATGGGACATTTGTAGATACACAGATGGTGGGAACAATGCTGGAGGCAATGCCCGGAGGCAGTGCAACACCAGTAAAGTCACGATTTTTTAAACAATACAGATAGGTGTAGCAGTAACCACGCCAAATCGGCTATGGTCCCGCCACAAGTGTATAATAGTATGACACAGACTGAATGTAGACCCGCGGCATTCAAACGCTGGGCCTTTATAACAAGGAAGTGCTCCTGTGGCACTGGCATTCAGACTACGGAACACATCCACCCTCCAGCCCAACTCACCAAGACATCAGGTAGCGTGATATCTACCCCTATTTTCTTTATCTTGACACTCGGTTTTGTGTCTTTTGTTCATTTTGACTGAAGCATATAATTATTTAAATCCGTCAACATTGTCTGTTATGCACTTTTTCTTATACTGAGCACGCCATAAGCCTAGCTTGTTGTTGCTTCAGTTTTGTTGCTTTGTATGTTTGTTATGTGAAGACAATAAAACGTTTAACCCTTTCACCGCCAATGTCGCATTTTTGCACCACAATGGCTTAACACCTACGTCACTAAAAAGCACCAAATCAGGGCCTATTATCTGAAGACCCTATTTTTGTATTTTGGGGAGGTAAGGATAGTCCTAATGTTATGCATGTCACAGAGGAATTCGCAATATTGCAGATTTTGTTTCTCTACCCAGGTAAGTTTAATGGGTGTTGTTTTTTTTGGCTGAATAATAGCTGGCGGCGAAAGGGTTAAACCAGGTAGCGTAATCATGCGTGCGTCTTAAATAGTTAACACGGGTAGTAACATGTAAATGAGACCAAACTCCCAAAACCATTGACTGTTTTTTTCCCTTCTAATTCTTATATTTTATACATCTGTATCATTAAAAATTCGGGACTTTCCTGGAGTTGCACTGCCTCCGGGCATTGCCTCCAGGATCGTTCCCACCATCTTTATATCTACTAATGTCCCATATGTGTCTGTTTCAGACCGGAGGATGTTAAACGGATTTTCACACTCACGGGTAATGACATGTAAATGAGACCAAACTCCACACTGGGTTTTTCCCTTCTAATTCATATATTTTATATTATGTGACCAGCACCATGAAAGGAACGTTATTTTAGTGTCAAAATGACCATTCTGAGAAAATGGCACGGTTGGCACCTTCAGGTCATTCTCTTTCGATTGATATGAAAACCATTCTTGTATCGTTTTTCGTTGCAGAGTTATGAGCATTTAAAGTTGGTAAGATGAGTGTCGGACATTTTGAAAAAAAATCACAGTCTAAAGTCTAGCCTATCCTAAGAAAATGCATCAACCTGCTAATTTTAAAGTACTTTTTTTGAATATTTAGAGACTATATTACAGACTATCCTTTATAAACATGAAAGATAAGATGTTAGAGAGTACGAAAATACCCCATAACTCAAACTTGATAAAATATGAGATTTTTGACTTTGCAAGCATGTTGTGAGAAACTAGCCCAGCGACTTAATGTCCCTTTCGTGGTGCTGGGTCACATATAACTGCCCGTGTTAACTGTTTAAGACTCACTCATGTTTACGGTCCCAGATGTCGAATCTGACCGACGGAATGAAGCTCCATAAATAAAGAGACACACAGAGGCACTGATGAAAACGGTTGAATAACACGCTCGGGATTGGATTGACAATTCATTATTTTGAGCGTGGCCAAAGAACACAGAACAACTATGTAGGTCGACTAACATTTATATAACGGTCATTATTGCTGAGAGAACACAGTCATACGCGGAATGTAATGCAATACCAGGCAAACCACCACGAACTTAGTCGTAGGGGAAAACATAGCTTGACAATTTAAGATACACTTATTTTAATAAGCGGCAAACAGTAGGTTGCATGTCTCGATATATCAAGGTAGCTCATCCCCCGCCTGTCAACTATTCCATGAACCGAGTCAGGCACCAAATGTATGCAAGATGTAGGCCTTCGCCAGTAAAACACCCCACGGGGATTGTAAGTATAGGGGAATTTATCGGGGTAAAAAGCGCATGGGCGGGTAAGAAGCCCACCCCAATTATCTCATCGTAATATAAAGCTAAATTTCAGTCAAAATTTGAAAGACGAATTTAGACATTAACAACTCGTCTCATGGGCAAAATGAGACTGAAATTTGCTTCATTTCAAGAGATAATTGGGGTGGGCTTCTTACCCTCCCATGCGCTCTTTTACCCCGTCTTCCCCTACTGCTAATTTATCAGCCCCTCAAGCACAAAGACTGCACACACACACTCGACGTTTCTTAATCTTAATATTTTGCGCATTGTATCCTTGAAAATACATTTCACAACTACCACTCTCTTTTTCAAACAAACTCCAACCCTTTCTCTCTCTCTCTCTCTCTCTCTCTCTCTCTCTCTCTCTCTCTCTCGCCCTCTCGCTCTCTCTCTCTCCCACTCATCTCTCACTCACTCACGCACGCACGCACGCACGCACACACACACACGCACGCGCACTCACGCACGCACACGCACGCACGCACACACACACTCACTCTCTCTCTCTCTCTCTCTCTCTCTCAACTCTCTCTCTCTCTCTCTCTCTCTCATTTCATACATACTCCAACCCTGAAGGATCTCTCTCTCTCTCTCTCTCTCTCTCTCTCTCTCTCTCTCTCTCTCTCTCTCTCTCTCTCTTAGTCTCCCTAAGTTCCCTACCTTTTACCTGGGAGGAGAGCAGAAAACCACAAGTGACAACGACAGTCCCCACTTCAGCCACACACCTTTCACAGACACAACACACACACACACGGTACAAGGTCACCGCACACTTTCAATTGGCCCACTGCCTAGGCCACTGTGGGCCGCCCACCCCTGAACCCGCTCCGTCAGCAAGATTGGAGCCTCATCCGGTGATCCCGCACCCGTGTGATACACACGTTTTAAGTTCCCCCACCTTCTGGAAGTTCTGTGTTTGTAACTTCCTCTAATCTGTCACTCTCTTTGACTCCGCCTTCTCCCTGTGCTTACTGTCATCTATCTTTCTGCCTTACTTCCATGTTTTTAACCCTTTGGTTTTTAACCCTTTCACCGCCAAAATCGCATTTTAGCACCACAGTGATTATAACACCTACGGCTATGTCACTAAAAGGCATCAAATTGGGGTCTATTATCCAAAGACCCTATTGCCTTAGTTTTGGGAAGTAAGGATAGACCTTATTTATATGTCACAGAAGAATCACCAATACTGCAGATGGATTTTGTTCTCTACCCAGGTAAATTTAATGGACATTTTTGGCTGAAATATGGCTGGCGGTGAAAGGGTTAAAAAAAGAAATTCTTACAACCGAAGACGGACATGCTGGGCCTAACTATTTGTCGACGCCTTAGAGTCAAAACGGACTATCTCCAGATAGTCCATGGACTTATTTAGGAACTTCTTGCAAAAACTAATAACCTGTAACAATCTGAAGAAATATAAATGGCATAATCCCCAGTTTATATTATCATCAGTCTTTTTTTAATACCAGTTATTGGTTTTCGCTATATGTTCAATAATAAGCCAAGGGACTATCTGGAATTAGTCCGTTTTGACTCTAAGGAATTTTCTTAGTTAGGCGCATGACATGACGCATCGGCGCTCGTAATTGACAGGAAACTGTCTGAGCGATCGAAGAAGGAGAAGAAGAAGAAGGAAGAAGAAGAAGAAGAAGAAGAAGAAGGAAGAAGAAGAAGAAGGAAGAAGAAGAAGAAGGAAGAAGAAGAAGAAGAAGAAGAAGAAGAAGAAGAAGAAGAAGAAGAAGAAGAAGAAGAAGAAGAAGAAGAAGAAGAAGAAGAGAAGAAGAAGAAGAAGAAGAAGAAGAAGAAGAAGAAGAAGAAGAAGGAAGAAGAAGAAGAAGAAGAAGAAGAAGGAAGAAGAAGAAGGAAGAAGAAGGAGAAGAAGGAAGAAGAAGAAGAAGAAGACGAAGGAGAAGAAGAAGAAGAAGAAGGAAGAAGAAGAAGAAGAAGGAAGAAGAAGAAGAAGAAGAAGAAGAAGAAGAAGAAGAAGAAGAAGAAAGAAGAAAGAAGAAGAAGAAGAAGAAGGAAGAAGAAGAAGAAGAAGAAGAAGAAGAAGAAGAAAGCACTAACTTCATGTCTTAGAGCCCCATCTATTCCTTAAAATGTGTGAGGAGGGGTGGGCGAGGGAAACAAAGTAATGATAAATGAAGGGCAGGAGCTGTGCCGGTCGGGGCTTGCCCCCGGTGACCGCTACGGTAGCCGGATTGGTCTTGCCCGGATACTGCGAAAAAAGAACTATGGTTGATTGGTCCCCCCCCCCCCACCCCCCTTCCGCTCCAAGTCCTGAATGTAGACTAGCTACTCTGCAAGACTATCAACAACACCTAATAATCAGCAATGTAGTAAATGATCAAATCATTATAAGCGCTCATTAAAAGCAGTGCAGTGTTCAGTGTTCTCTCTCTCTCTCTCTCTCTCTCTCTCTCTCTCTCTCTCTCTCTCTCTCTCTCTCTCTCTCTCTCTCTCTCTCTCTCTCTCTCTCTCTCTCTCATCTGAACCGTCTTTCTGGATCGATCATCTGGATCGGTCCTGGGGCGTGACAACCAGTAACCTTGAGCAATGCGTTTTTTGTGATATAATTCAAAGTTACCAGTTTGGGTCTTCTTTAATATGGACATCAAATTCGAAAAAGACTAACAATAACATACACTTTCTAATCTCGTGTACATGAAATGTGCAATAAAATGTTAGTGTAAAACAAAACAAAAACAACAACAACAAAACAGACAAGTATGTGAACGAGTCATTCTGTACAGCTCTCACACACAGAACCAGTACAGATTTTTGGCCAGAAGGGGAAGCAACCATTCACTGGAATGTCTCGCTCATCAATCATTCAGTTCACCTGCCTTCACAGCTATCCATATGTCACTGAAAGTCACCCAGGGGTCAGAGAGAGAGAGAGAGAGAGAGAGAGAGAGAGAGAGAGAGAGAGAGAGAGAGAGAGAGAGAGAGAGAGAGAGAGAGAGAGAGAGAGAGAGAGAGAGAGAAACAAAAAGACAGAGACAAACAACAAGAACGAGAAAGAGACGAGAGAAGGAGATGAGAGAGAGAGAGAGAGAGAGAGAGAGAGAGAGAGAGAGAGAGAGAGAGAGAGAGAGAGAGAGAGAGAGATCAAATAAAATATGTTTTATTGCCATTAGCAAGCGCCCTTATGGCAGTGGGGGTATAATCATGTAACATTCTGATAATCCAGGTAGACAAACTTTGGATAAATGAAAGTAGTTAACATGGTAAGAAAGATGTAATAAAAAGAGACAAAAATACAGAGAGAGAGAGAGAGAGAGAGAGAGAGAGAGAGAGAGAGAGAGGTGATGGTTGGAGTGATCTAAAATGTCTAAATCTGGAGCTGTTTCATTGGGTTCATGCCTCTGATTTATTTTTCAACTCTCTGTCTGTCTGTCTGTTTGTCTGTCTTTTTCTCTTCCTCTTTCTCTCTCTCTGAAAAATAAAGTGGAGCAGGATGACTCCCTGAATGATCTTAATAAATGTGGATGATCATTTCTTGGAATGACATCTAATAAGTGCTTGTGGATCCAGAGTACAATGTGTAGGTGTCACTCACACACACACACACGAACGCACGCACGCACACACACACACACACACACACAAACACATACCCGAGCGCACGCACACACATACACGCGCACACACACACATACACACACGAACACACGCACGCACGCTCATACACACACACACACACACACACACACACACACACACACACACACACACACACACACACACACACCACGTCTATGCTTTACTAGCTTTTTTATTTTTTATTTTATTTTTTTAACGTTCCTGGAATTTTATTGGATTACGAGAATGAGCGATGCGCGGTCTCCCTTCACGATCTTATAGAGTCCGTTATTTTCGTGTTGTTTTAACAAGGGAAACAGCGCGGAACAGCGTGTGTCATCCTCTAAATTAAAAGGACATTTCACAAAACATTCGCCTTCAAATGTTCAGAACATCGTACCAAAAGGGAAGTATGACTGCATATGCGCTCTACACTATTGTTTAAAGGACTGTGTTGCTTGCTACCAAGTTAACATTGTGTTTTGAACCAATTCACCAATTTTGATAACATCTGAACACATTGTCTATGATGCTGATGTGCGTTTGGCTGCTTTTATGTTATTTGATATGCTGTAAATGTTAATATAGTTTGCGAATGTAAGTATTTGATTACCAGCCACGAACGAAGAGAGCGAAGCTGGTAATGTTTTCAGTGCATTCTGAAGCCGACTATGCTTTACTAGCTGATTCACATTTCATGTTGTGCTATGGATCATTTATTGTTTTGTGTTTTGCTTCCCCTTGGTCTCTCCCAAATTCACAAATTTGTAAATTTTATGATTGATTTTTAATTTTTTTTTATTTGTTTTGTTCACTCATAAATTCTTCTTTTGTATTCACAGTTGTAATAAGTTTCTAAATGATATTGATTAATAATACCTTTAATTTTGTTCATCATTACATTACTTGGTTTAAATGCAGTCTCCATCTGTTCAATCAATTGTGCAATGTAATATTAAGGAGCACGGTACAAGCTTCGAGTTTGTTGTTGCTCTAATCGTCTTTCTGTTTGACTATGTTATGAAATGAATAAAGATTTGCTTACACCACACACACCACGTCCTCTACCAAATATAATGTTCTGAAGGACTGGATCAAGAAGTTGCAAACTAACAAAATGTACGCTCTGTGTACCCGGTGAAAATTGTGTGTTATTGAGTTGTCTTTGAATTTTACAATCACTATAAATTATTTGTAATCGTTACTCTTTCCAAAATAAAAGAAGACACGTTGAAGAATGAATGTGTGTGAGAATGAAGGAACTGTTGAATGGGGGGATGAAAGAGGAGTTAATTTAACCCTTTCAACACTAGCCATTCCTCAGCCAAAATTTACCATTAAACTTACCCGGGCAGAGAAAATATTTTGTCTGCAATATTGGGGATTCCTCTGTGACATGCGTAAAATAGGTCCTATCCTTTCCTCCCAAAATGAAGAACATAAGGTCACTGGATACCAGACCCTCATTTGATTGCCTTTCAGTGACATGGGTGTTGAATCATTGTGGTGCCAAGAGGCGACAGTGGCGATGAAAGGGTTTTAATAAAACAAAATATTAACAAAAACTGAAAACGTAACCTCTCCATTACTTCTTTACCTTCCCACCATTTCACCCATCGTGCATTCTACAGACACAGAATGGTGAACTTGTATTTTGCTCCTACTTACAGTACGTCCTCCAGCCATGACGACCTTGCAGGAAAGGACATGATGTGTTGAATCACTCCGCACCAAAACAGCACACTTTTCCACTCACAAAAAACAACAACCACACAAACGTCTTACTCCAGTATTAAGAAAACAACAATTTAACAAACGGTTTCCTTGTCAGTTAAGCATCACCTGCATTATATCTACAATAGTCATTTCATGTTTGAATCCTTTACTTACACAATACAACCAAACAATATGTACATCCTCCATCTTCAAACGGCACACAAAAAGCGCAAAGGGCAGTAATAACAACTTCAGCAAAACTGATACACTCCTTATTCTCAAACGGAGAGGCCATTCTCAAAAGGAGCGGAAACTGCCTTTCAGAGATTTTTTTGGGGGAGGTGAAGTTTGTCACGAAGTAGATGGCGGCCGTCACAAGTCATGTTTCACCATAAGCAGTGACAGTTCGTGACACAGCCAACACAGGGGAAAACTCGCTGGATGGCAGAGCTGAGAATTAATTTATCTGTGTCGCAACCATTTTTTTCTATTACTTTATTATTATTTTTTCATATTTAAAGACCCAGTGGGTTGTACAGCAAGTAAGGTTATTACTTTAAAACAAAAAGCAAACCCAGTTACATACATTAACAATTGTGAAAAATATTCTGGTGTGACCTTCAGAAGAATGCGAAGAAGCAATTAGTCAAAACATCACTTATGTGTGTGTGCGTGTGCGTGTGTGTGTGGTTTGTTTTCCTATTTTTCTTACGGATTCCTCTTTAAAGTTATGCTTAACGCTTCTGTGTGTTCTGTAGATTATATATATATGAGGCAAGAATATGAATATATCATCATCTCAACGGGAAGACTTCGTCTCCAAGAACATCGTCCATAAGGGTCTCCGACCAATTGGACGCTAATCTCACCATCTCCTGCTTGAGTGTATCTGCCCATACCACTTACTTCTATACATTGAAAAACACATTCTGCCATAATGGTCAACTTATGACGCGGATTTGACCGCCAGGGGGCAATCAAACCAGTAGGGGCTTATCGCGTGATATTCCTAGTTGGGCGTAGCGAGAATATCACGCGGTAAGCCCCTACTGGTTTGACTGCCCCCTGGCGGTCAAATCCGCGTCCTAAGTTGCACACCACACCAAATTATGCTTTTCAATCAGGTTGATCAACCACCTCTTGTATCCCCGGAAATTAAAAAGAAAACATCAGATACAGTATTCATGAGTGCGTCTTAGACAGTTAACACGGATAGTAACATGTAAAGTAGCATAAAAAGCCAATCGTTTTGGCAGCTTAGCCCAACTTACATGCTGCGACCCGTGTCAACTGTTTAAGACGCACTCATGAATACGGTACCAGAAGACGTTTCTGCACATGTTCGTTTCCAATGTCGGTATGTCTCAGTTCCATTTTATTTATTTATTTGTTTGTTTGTTTGGGTATTAATTGGTTGATTGATTGATTGGTTTATCAGCTGATTACGAGAGAAAGATAGAGAGAGACAGACAGGCAGACAGACAGACCGACTACAGACAGACAGAGAAGAGAAAGAGAGAATGTGCATAACATCAACAATCACCATCAGGGGGGATCAAGTTGATTCAATATGACGTTTACTGTGTTTAATTGATGGAGTAACGGGGGAGAGAAAGTTGAAAAAACCCAAAAACAACCCACAATCACCATCAACCTCCTCTTTGTTGACGTCCTCGTCGTCGTCGTCGTCCTTGTCAACGTCATCATCATCATCATTATTATCATCTTCAGGGAACAGACACCTTTAGAAAATGAAAGAAATGTGTGGGGACTTAGTGAACAGCAAGGGTGTTTCAGACTTTAACGAATTTGCCTATTATTCATAATCGGGACATCCCTGGTATTGCAGTACCTCCAGGATCGCCCCGCTGTCTGTGTGTGTAGAAATGTCCAGCGTGTACCTCTTCGGGGTCGGGGGTCGTTAAACACACCTTTCGTTCTAAGGGTGTGCGTGTGTGGGGAGGGGTTACAGGGATTGTTAAAAGACCCACCAGATCACGTGTCAAAATCACGGGTTTCACGTGTTTTTCTCTCATAGCTGGTAAAAAAATCTTGTTTTGACCAGGTTTGACTCATACAAATGCCCTCAAATTCAAAGCGAAATATCATTTTAAAGAGCAGCCTCAAATTGAAGTTGGGGCATTTGTATGTGGGTCACAGCTACTAAAAAAAACCCAAGGGACTTAATCGTGGTGGGTCAGTGTGTCTTTAAACACACACACACAAAAGCCAAGAGTCAAAAACTGTCTCCCTTGAATTTCACCAGTAGCTGGGAGTACAGTTTATATGGCTATGCCATGTTGTTGATAATGTATGGACTTCTCGTGGATTGGGTTCTCCATACGCGGGCACTCGTAATCCACAGTCACAAAGCAGAGGTAGCAGCCTAAGGCTTTTCTTCAGCTTAACAAGCATCCATTGTGCATAATGGTAGTAAACTTCCTGAGACTGAAATGGCTTGGGTCTCTCCTGGCAAGTGTGTGTGTAGAGTAAAAACAAAGTTATTACAATTGCCATTATATAATGACAGATGTAGAACAGGGTGTATATTGTATGACTTGGGTGGTGCTAAAGACCCACAGAACCGGCTGGATTAAGTCCCTTGTTTTTTGTCTGGGTCGGTGTGGCCCACATTCAGACTTACCTCGTATACGATCGAGGGTGCTCTTTAAAGTGATGTCTCGTTTTCGTGCAAGAGGCAATTTGTATGGGAGCAACACTTGGTCAAAATAAGATTTCTTACCAGCTATAGAGGGAAAGCACGTGAAAACCGTGATTTTGACACGTGACGTACTGGGTCTTTAAGAGAAGAAAAAAAGTGTGTGTGTGTGTGTGTGTGTGTGTGTGTGTGTGTGTGTGTGTGTTTGTGCGTGACAGAGAGAAAGTCAAAGAGAGAGAGAAGTTAGAGAGAGAGAGAGAGAGAGAGAGGAGAGAGAGAGAGAGAGAGAGAGAGTTAGAGAGAGAGAGAGAGAGAGAGAGAGAGAGAGAGAGAGAGAGAGAGAGAGAGAGAGAGAGAGAGAGAGAGAGAGAGAGAGAGAGAGAGAGAGAGAGAGAGAGAGAGAGAGAGAGAGAGAGAGAGAGAGAGAGAGAGAGAGAGAGAGAGAGAGAGAATGCACCCACGCAGGTGTGTATGGCCATTTATACACGTGTGTCTAAGTGTCTCTCTCAGTGTTGTGTGACTTTATTGTCGGTTTAGCGGAAGGTGTCTTTTTTTTCAACGTTCCAAAATTAAACCACGCATAACAATGACAAACCATTAATTCTTTTCTTTCAGTTAAAAGTTCAGAAACAAAGTTAGAAATGGTACAAGGGTGTCCGTTGATCATGTGGCCCGATAACATGTCTTTGACTCCGTGACAGATGCGGAAAAGAATCAAAGTTCCTCGCGTGAACTAGTTCCAACTTTCCTTATGGCACAGACGGATAAAAGAAAGAAAAATCTGTTTAACGTCCTCTGGTCTGAAACAGACACATATTATGGGACATTAGTAGATATAAAGATGGTGGGAACGATCCTGGAGGCAATGCCCGGAGGCAGTGCAACACCAGGAAAGTCCCGAATTGTGAACAATACAGATATTATAGTGACTGACGGATAAAAGGAGGGGAGCAAGCCATGTGGCCTTACCTTCAACTATTGAACTTATACTCATCTGTATTGTTAAAAATTCGGGACTTTCCTGGTGTTGCACTGCCTCCGGGCATTGCCTCCAGGATCGTTCCCGCCAACTTTATATCTACTAATGTCCAATATGTGTCTGTTCCAGACCGGAGGATATTAATCAGATTTTCATTCATTCCGTGTGGCCTTACCTTATATATTTATTAACAATACAGAATATTATTCTGTATTGTTAATAAATTCGGGACTTTCCTGGTGTTGCACTGCCTCCGGGCATTGTCTCCAGGATCGTTCCCGCCATCTTTATATCTACTAATGTCCCATATGTGCTGTTCCAAACCGGAGGACGTCAAGCAGATTTTCATGTGGCCTTACTGTCCATAAGTGTCAACAACGACCAATTGGACGTTAAGCTCACCATCACGCCCGTGTGGCCTCATTTCGCGTCGCTGCTGCCGATAACAGCACTTCACCCCTGCTTTTTTTCCTATTATGGGTAGCAGCACGCTTCGCACGCCGCCTCGCATGTGTCGGACTTATATGACCCGATTCTTGGGATCGGGTATTATCGGGAACTAACAAGAGTATCACCACCCCTTCCCCTAAACGAAATAAGAATTAAATGTCCCACATGTGTCCGCAGGACCGGGAGGACATACAATGTAATATTCGTTCGGGTATCACCGAGCATACCAACGAGTCCTCCAGTCCGCCGCAACAGTTATACACGCTGGAGCACATTTTAGACCTAGTCTGGTTTAGCCCGGGGGGTGGGGGGTGAAGGGTACCCCCCCAGCTCCTCACCGACTATTACTCGGGAGGACATATCTTCAGATAATGAATGTACTGTCGCGCATTAATGTGAAGTGATTGGTTACTCTTAATACAGATCTGTATTGTTAAAAATTCGGGACTTTGCTGGTGTTACACTGCCTCCGGGCATTGCCTCCAGGGTCGTTCCCACCATCTTAATATATCTACTAATGTCCCATATGTGTCTGTTCCAGACAGGAGGACCTTAAGCAGAATGTCATCAATGTGAAGTGATTATAAGCGGTGGTTCACAGGATAATTGTGAACAGTGCAGTAATAAGCCACGGATGGTGACGTGGAGGTTTACTCATATCGAAAAGAACAAGACATTCAGACAATAGCTTTGAATATATTTGAATACAACGAAGGCAGAGTGAAACTCATCTAATAAGCGGTTCAATCTAATTAGGCAGCAAGCTGGCTGGGGATCATTTGAGGAGGAGTGTATGAACTGCCTCACGCATCCAGCGACCTTTGAATAGAGGTGGGGTGAAAAACCGGTTTGAACCGAAAAACCGGTGCTAAACTTTCGCGGTTCGGAAAACCGGTTCGAGTAGCTGTGAACCGGTTTTTTTTAACTGCAAACTGAAAGTAAGTTTTTCTTAGAATAACGCATTCTTTTTGAAGAACAACACTGATT
>CM065691.1:17501170-17503670 GCA_017654935.2 Phymorhynchus buccinoides
AAAAGAAGAAGAAGATGCCAGGTTGCCACTTATTTATTTCAGCATCACTTCTGCTTCGTAAGGCGAGGCAGGTTACTTCAGATTACTTGCATTCAAACATTGTCCATAGTAATAATAAACAAGTGCAACGCCGGGCGGCTGCAAAGTCCCCTCGCAGCATCGCCGAGCTACTCCGAAATCGGAATGTGTCGGCTGTACACATACATAAAAACGCATAAAAACAGCACGTAACTACATAAAAACGCATCAAAGCAGCACGTAACTGAATAGTTTTTTTAAATTATATATATAGCATTGGGGTTCGGACCCGTGATTTGAGCGCGCGCGATCATGCGCACACGCGCGCACAGAAAAATTCATGACAACTGTGTTATAGACCATTCATCAAGAAATGTTGTGAACAAAACTGCATTAAAATACATGCAAAACTTCGCGAGATATTAGCGATTATGTGTTTCGGGGTTTGAACCCCGTAACTGGCGCGACCTTGACCTTAATGTAAAACTAAATACATCAGTGGATAGCTTGCATCTTGGCCAACTAGTAAACCAAATTTGAGGATGATAGACTGAATAGTTTTTGAGAAAAACGGACGAATAGCCGGACGGACGGAGGCACGCCGGACGGACGGACACCGGACGGACGGACGGACGGACCAGACAAAATAGCTCCCCGAGGGAGAGAAAAGGGAAAATATTTCGTTGGTGAGTAATCACAGGTGCACACTCGCAAATAACAGGAACGAAAGAAAATAAAACTACACAAACATTACATTATCAATACAAATCACAAACTAAACAGTTTTTTTCATTACAATGACAGTCTGTACAGATGATTCCTTTCGAAATCTGAACGGAATTGTTGAGTTTCATTATACCATTACCAACAGAAATATTGCTGAAAGGAACGGATACACACCGAATGTGTACACAGATGCATTCATTACTGAGAGAGAGAGAGAGAGAGAGAGAGAGAGAGAGAGAGAGAGAGAGAGAGAGAGAGAGAGAGAGAGAGAGCGAGAGAGAGAGAGAGAGAGAGAGAGAGAGGGAGAGAGAGAGAGAGAGAGAGAGTTAAATTGCAATCCGCATCATTCAAAACACATGCACGCACCCCCCCCCCCCCCCACACACACACACACACTCTCTCTCTCTCTCTCTCTCTCTCGCTCTCTCTCTCTCTCTCTCTCTCTCTCTCTCTCTCTCTCTCTCTCTCAAAGCAACCAACAAGAACAATTAAACAAACTGTTTTACTCTATAATATTGACCGAGCAATAAACCATCTCCATGCAGAAGCTTCAAAGAAAGCAAAAGGGGAAACATTTTAAAGGTGATAAACCGGGCAATAAGTAAGTTTATCCTTAAAGACCCACTGACCCACCACGATTAAGTCCCTTGTTTTTTTTCTCGGTAGATGTGACCCACATACAAATTTCCCCAACTTCAAATTGAGGCTGCTCTTTAAAATGTTTCGTTTTCAGTTTTGGGGCATTTGTATGGGAGTCAAACCTGGTCAAAGCAAGATTTCTTACCAGCTATACGAGGGAAAACACGCGAAACCCGTGATTTTGACACGTGATCTGGTGGGTCTTTAAGCTCTTATAACTTTTCCTCTTTTTGAACTTCATACGCTTCCATAAACCTTGAATCCTTTCGTTCTTTCATACGAAAAGCTCTGTATTTTTGTTAAAAACCCTTTCATCGCCACTGTCGCCTCTTGGCACCACAATGATTTAACATCCACGTCACTAAAAGGCATCAGACGAGGGTCTGTCAACCAATGACCTTATGTTCTTAATTTTGGGAGGTAAGGATAGACCCTAGTTTATGCATGTCACAGAGGAATCTCCAATATTGCAGACGGAATGTTTTCTCCACCCAGGTAAGGCTAATGGTAAAGTTAGGCTGAAACACGGCTGGCGATGAAAGGGTTAAAAATAATTAACCCTCTGTTCGAAGCACTTGTTACTTTCCTCGGTTCGAAACTTCACGTGCTTCCATAATATAATCATATTATTAAACGCCAACTGTGTGTGCGTCCGTCCGTCTGTGTGCGTGTGGAACACAGAACGGGCCTTATAACTCCACCGTGTTTCGACCGAATCGCTTCAAATTTGCTATCAGCCCTAACGTGGCGATGGCAACGGCAACCAAGGCGGCCGTGTCATTTGCGTGGCTTGGCAAATGCGCGAAACGCGTATCCACCGGCCTCTCGGAGCCCGTATCTCCGGTATGCACCGCTTCACCTTTTCACAAACCGCGGCGAAAACAGACCAGACATTCACTCCAAATTTGGAACGTGCATGACCAGGGGTAGTGACTATCTTGGTGCAAAATGTAACAGCATCCATTCATAAACGCGCGCGATATGAGCCAATTTACATTTGCGCGGACCCAAAACGGACGCAAATTTCAACACTTTACACAGAAACAACTGCGTGCCAGCAAGAAAACGGTTGGACAGCGGAGATTACTTTAGCGAGGATTACTTTAGTGACGTACAA
>CM065691.1:17521170-17523670 GCA_017654935.2 Phymorhynchus buccinoides
AAAGACAGCCATTTAGTGGCCTCAAATAGGGTTATTGGTGAGAGTTATACCCTTGTTTGGTCAGTACTCAACCATCTTCCCCCACCCACCAAGGGCATTCACTCTTGCAAAAGGTGTTTTTTGCAGTAGCCAATAAGTACCATCATACACGGAAAGGAAATCTGGTTTAAAAATGTATATAAATACATCTGTATTGGTAAAAAAATCGGGACTTTCCTGGTGTTGCACTGCCTCCGGGCATTGCCTCCAGGATCGTTCCCACCATCTTTACAATCTACTATTGTCCCATATGTGTCTGTTCCAGACCGGAGGACGTTAAACAGATTTTCATTCAGGGAAATCTGGTTGCACGGAAACTAGATTCATGGTAGGGGTGCAGGGTATTCCTTTTCCCTGCAGGGATTGATTTTAAAAAATGATGATAACTAAATTCATGAATGTGAACTGAGGTGACGGACATAATCATTCGTTCTGCTAAAATAATTATTATGTTCTACTGGATTACGCTTTACTGGCCTATGCACATTAACTTGACACGGAGACAAAAATCCACAAATCGTAATTTCGATGAGGTATTCGCGTTCTCTTTTATGAAACTGAAAGAACAAAATCATATAGGGAAAAATATTTGGGGGGGGGGGGGGGCTAAATGAAAAAAACCAAATCACAGCAAAGAGAAGATGTCTCCAAGGAGAAACTTACATGCACGCATAAATGGATAAAATTATTTTCATTTCTACTTTAACTACCTGTTTTTCTGGTATCAAAATTCACCTCAATAACCCTCGCCAGGCGTGTCCTATCATAATAACACGACAAAAAAGACGACATTCATGTTGCCCCCAAACCGAAAATTGCCCGTCCCCCAGTAAAAGACTACCCTTTCTGATTCAAAGGGTTGATCAAATTACCCAGGCTGTTGTAACATTCCTGACCGAGCCATAAATTTCTCAGCATGGGTCATTTCATGGCGGGCGATAACTCTCCAGAGCAGCACCAGGGGGCTCTGGGCGCGCTGAGTCAGCCATTGTTGTGGACAGGGTGAAGTTTAGGGGCCACATTTTTGCTGTTGATAAAAGGCTATAGTGTGTCGTTGATATTGAAATATATCTATATGTTTGGGGATTAGATGACCGATTTTATGGTCACGAAGCTAACACTTCCAATTTTTATTGTTGTCTTTGTTGAGGGTATCTACAGTATCATGTAGACTGTGACGGTATGTATGCATGTATGTATGTATGTATGTATGTATGTATGTATGTATGTATGTATGTATGTATGTATGTATGTTACAATGTATGTATGTATGTTACAATGTATGTATGTATGTTACAATGTATGCATGTATGTATGCATGTTATTAAATCGTTTCCGACAATGACTGCCAGATAGTAGAGAAGGGGCAGCTGGTAGTCGGGATGGCTAGGCTAGAATTTCTAGAATTTGTTTATTGCGGAGCTGCCTCGCCCAAAGTATATCCCCACTCTCTCGGCCAAAACGATTTGATGACAGCTGGCTTTGAGGAAGGTCCCCGAAGGCCAACCAATCCCTTTGGCTGCAGCACAAAGAGCCAGCGAAAATGTCCTCTAGTTCGAGAGTCCTGGTCTACCACAAAAGGCTAAGCTGCACCATGAGTTTCCACCACTGTAGATAATCGTTTGCTGTACAGCTCTAGCTTTGCTGTTGGCCCCTACTACAAGCCACGGTATTACAACAACAGATGTTCCCCTATTCTGCTGGTATCTACAGCAGTGTCCGATAGAGCTCGTCCCTGTCATTAAGCTTTCCAGTCAGTTGGTCACCCAATTCTTCTTTATGATGCAGAGCTTGTAAAATGCTGTGGATGTCAGCATGACCATTACTTAACCACCTTTGTCGCACAAAAGTACTTTAGTAAGGTCAAAGAAAATGTAACCTGGCGATTTGGCCAGCAATGTCACATTTGCCCTTAAAGACACACTGACCCACCACGATTAAGTCCCTTGTTTTTTTCTGGGTAGCTGTGACCCACATACAGGTGCCCCAACTTCAAATTGAGGCTGCTATTTAAAATGATGTTTCGTTTTGAGTTTGGGGGCATTTGTATGGGAGTCAAACCTGGTCAAAACAAGATTTCTTACCAGCTATAAGAGGGAACACACGTGAAACCCGTGATTTTGACACGTGATCTGGTGGGTCTTTAACATTTGGCAGACAGACTAATCAACATGCCGCTTGTGGGGCCCACTTTGGTGTTGTTATTATTTGTCTGTTCTTGCATGTTATTTATTTTTAACATCAATTTGATGGCCACTTGCTCTAAACAGATGGCAAATCTGGCACCTTACCACGCGTCTCGTTTACTATTGGTACGTGTTTATATACAAATGTTCATAGCGAAATAAGGAAAGATAACTCTCTGTAATTAACTCCCTTCATCAAAGCTATTTTCGGTACCAACTCGCCTAGCAAAGTACAAGCAACAGCCACATGAATCAAATGTTCACACTGTAACCCT
>CM065691.1:17536170-17541170 GCA_017654935.2 Phymorhynchus buccinoides
CCCCATCCACTTAATAACTAAGTGGATGGGATTGCGGATGCATTGCTTATTTCTTATATCCGCGGATTGGGTTACTGAATAGAATTTGCGGGTTGCGGATCTAATGTGCACAAGCCCTTAGTGTGTTTTAGTCCCAACACCTTGAACTATAAAACTGATTTTGATGAAACTTGGTTGGGTGGTTTTCTGATGTCCCAAGACGCCCGTCACCTCGTTTAATCAAATAAATCAACGTTGATTGATCTTTGGGCCACCCCGTCCCTTCTTGATAACTGAAGCAAAACAACCCCACAGCTTACTACTGATAAAAGCATACGTAACCATGTATATCCCATACAGCGGACGTTCATCTTCTTTTCTTTGTAGGCAGACAAGCAGCATGGCTGGTTTGAAGGTCCCAACCCCAAAAAAAAACACCACCAAAAAAAAAAATCGATTTTGGTTTCAACTTATTCAAATATTAGATTTACAGGGCGAAAAGCTTATATGTTTTACCATCTTGTTCCTATGTATTACGTTGATGCGTCCGCAAGAATGTCTATGCCGAGAGAAGGAAGCTGATGTGAAGTGTTGATTTGCCGCTGGCTATTTTGACCCATTATGAGAAGTTGGATGATTGTAGTACACGATGCCTACCTACCCAGTTTGTTACAAATGGGTGGCGAAGTTGAAACGATCGGTCTGTGAAGCGTAGGATGGAATGAGCGACTTAGGATGCTCATTTCACCGCCAGGTGGCAATCAAACCAGTAGGGGCTTAGCGCGTGATATTCTTAGTTGGGGGTAGAGACAAAGAGAGAGGGGGAGATGAGTCCCTCCCTCCCTCCGTCTCTCTCTCTCTCTCTCTCTCTCTCTCTCTCTCTCTCTCTCTCTCTCTCTCTCTCTCTCTCTCTCTCTCTCCCCAACTAAGAATATCACGCGCTAAGCCCCTACACTGATTTGCTTGCCACCTGGTGGTGTAATGGGCGTCCTAAGTTGACCATTGGAGTAGGGGTGATGTGGGCAAAGGGTTAGTGTTCTGTCCATGGTTATCAAAATGTTCGGCAGAACATCTACCCCAGGTAAAACTTTTGATAGCATGAAACTTGAAATTAGTGTTGCTTACGATTGACTCCAAAGCAAAATTTGATTTAGGAAAAAGACACTAAAATAGTGAACAAACATCAACGATATTTAGAGCTATAGTTTCATTGAAGCCGAATAGAAATAATAGAACACAAAAATGAATGATGTTTGGCTGATATAGGATGCAAAAAGAACTAAACAAGAACAAACAGCAAACCCATACCCGGATTAGGCCTATGTAGATAGGTATATATTCAGATACAGAGATAGATAGATAGATAGATGGGTGGATGTACGGTGGATGGGTGGTAGGGTGGATGATAGGGAGGATGGATGGGTGGATGAGTGGTTACAAAGATAGCCGCCTACTCAGACACAGAATTAGGTTAGAAGACAAAAAGACGTTAGGGACTTTAGGGTGGGGGGTGGGGGGTGGGGGGAGACCACACTGTGATGAAATAAGAGAGACATGTAGACCGACAGACAGGACAGATACCAACAGGACCGACGACATACCACAACAAACTCACCTGAGCACTTTGAGGGTGAGAGTGCGGAAGGCACTGTCGATGAGCTGTGCTGCGGCTTGTATCCCTCCGCACGATATTCCATTGACACTGAGCACTATATCCCCAGGAAGCAGGGCTGAGTTTTCCGCTTTGCTGTTTTGCTCTATCTGCACATTCGGATGAGATACTCAGGTTTAGAAGACGCTAACATATCTAGCACATACACAGAGAGAAAATGGAGTTTTACGTCCTCTTGGTCTGAATCAGACACATATGGGACATTTGTAAATACAAATATGGTTGGAACAATACTGGAGGCAATGCCCGGAGGCAGTACGAAACCAGTAAAGTCCCGATTTAAAAAAATTAATACAGATAGCTGTAGCGGTGACCACGCCTCGGTTTAACCTCATCGGCTATGGCACCGCCACAAGTAGTAGGTAACAATTAGAGCACATACACACAAAAAACAGGAAGAGGACAAGTGTTTGATTTGCGCTGGGGAACGATTTCTAAAATAGGACATTCACCTAACTGAAAAAATAGCAAGTTCTGAAACTCTGCAAAGTTCTACCAAGACAAACTACCTATATCAGGAGGCTGACTTTAAATTACATATTTATATAAAGTTCTTTCTCGTATATTCCGAACTTTGCTGCTCCTTAATAGACGATTTTCGCGGGGAAAAAAATAGGGGAGAGCACTTCGTGAAAATTAGAGTTGCTTACCTCCATTACTCGGTCAAATACAATAGCAACAATGCAACAATGTTGTCGAAGCTTGAAACCGCTGGATGCGAGTCAGCAAAGTGCAAACATTTTGTAGAAAAAATAGGGGTGGCCAGTTGTCACAAACTGATAAAACTTGCAAAATGTGACGTAAGAATAATTATGAATGACATCATTTTTTCTGCTCAAACACACGAGTCGATAGGCTACGAGAGCTGATGGTAGAGTGACCTCCCCTGTTTGACCTGTTTGACCGATATAATTAGGCAAGATTACTCCCACACACCATGAAATTACTCCCCTTAATTATTTCCGAACAATTCCTATTGTTAGAAATCGTGGTGATCTACAAAATATGGTCAAGAAAACCATTGATTCCCCAATAACAAGAACTTGTTTTCCATTTGGTGAATTATTTCCCAATTCATAACCAATGTCTCTCTACGACATGTCACCAACATTCGTTCGTGACACTTCTTAAATGGGCTTGTAGCGGTGCCGTAGCCGATGAGGTTTAACCGAGGCGTGGTTACCGCTACAGCTATCTGTATTCATTAAAAAAAAAATCGGGACTTTACTGGTTTCGTACTGCCTCCGGGCATTGCCTCCAGTATTGTTCCCACCATATTTGTATTTACAAATGTCCCATATGTGTCTGATTCAGACCAAGAGGACGTAAAACACCATTTTCGTCGTTCGTCGTGACACTTCTTTAAAACCTTGCTATCTCACGATTAATTGACTGACACAAACATAATGTTTTGCATTATTCTATGGCAAGGAAGTGCTATTATGAAGCTCAATAAATAATGTTGATCTCTCTCTCTCTCTCTCTCTCTCTCTCTCTCTCTCTCTCTCTCTCTCTCTCTCTCTCTCTCTGTGTCTCTCCCTCTCTCTCCGCCCGTACTTTATTATTTACTCCCCCCCCCCCTCTCTCACTGCATCCTTTTCACCTCGACGTTCTGTTAATCGGCCAGGTATTCTTCTTCTTTGAACCAAACAAGAAAAGAAAAAATGGCTTTATGTTCATCTTTGATTATTTTGCATGTTTAAGATAACTTCCTTAGCAAATTTTGATCAGTATTTTTGGAGTTGGTTCAAAAACACATTAGTAATTTTTTAACAAGATCATTTTTTTTGCTCACATGATAATACATTTTCAAGGTTAAGTGTAGATGCTATGTATATTATTGTTTTACTTTTCAATCTGCTCCTTGCATCGAGTGACAAAATAGCCACAGTTTTAATATAATCGCAACTACACACACACACACACACACACACACACACACACACACACACACACACACACACACACACACACACACACACACACACACACACACACACACACACACACGCACGCACCACGCACACGCACACCACCCCCCCCCCCCACACACACACACCCAACCCACACCCACACACACACACCACACAAACACCCCCCCCCACACACACACACACACATAATCACCACATCACTAAACTATTTATGACTGACAAAGCAAACGAGGGCGTTTGAGACATTGTTTCCATACTATCTACCTCCTCAAGATAATAAGAATAGCAACTATCTTACATTCCAAACACACAAGATAGTATCAAACAAAACACAAAATAACATGCGCCCACACCATTGTTTACATACAATATCACGACGGCCCCGTGTATGATAAATTGAAAACAACAACTATGCAAAGTCAATGATTCAAAGGCACACCGGGAATATTATTATAATAATAGAATAATACACACAGATACATATTCTCTCTCTCTCTCTCTCTCTCTCTCTCTCTCTCTCTCTCTCTCTCTCTCTCTCTCTCTCTCTCTCTCTCACACACACACACAACACACACACACACACACACACACACACAGACACGTGCACTGAAGCGCATGCGTGCGCACACATACACACTAATATACGCGTACATGCATGTACACACGAGCGCGCGCACACGCACACACACTCACAGACAGACAACAGATAGGCAGAGAGAGAGAGAGAGAGAGAGAGAGAGAGAGAGAGAGAGAGAGAGAGAGAGAGAGAGAGAGAGAGAGAGAGAGAGAGAGAGAGAGAGAGAGAGAGAGAGAGAGAGAGAGAGAGTGACAGAGACAGAGACAGAGACAGAAAAGGACAGAAACCGACAAACAGACAGAATACAGACAAAACAGAAATAATTATAACATTGCCTGGGTGTTTTGTTTTTTTACAAGAGTGAAAAGAGGAGAGACCAGGTACTATAATCACGAGTACCTCTTAAACAGTTAACGCGGGTAGTAACACGTAAACTAGTATTTTCTAATTCGATAATCTACGCGTTGCTACCCGTGTTAACTGCTTAAGAGGTACTCGTGATTACCGTACCAGGTGAAACCGGATCAACCGACTTCACTTCAACAGGTAAAACAGACATTTGCTAAAAAATAAACTTAAAAATCTACATGATTCTTGCTTTCAGAAACCCTATAGGATCTGACAACATGACGCAACACGCCTGTAATTACACCCCTTGGCGTCTCCCTGATATCTGGTTGCTCCAATGAAGCCCATGCTACCTCCAAAAAAAAAGAGACACATCTAGAGAAACTCTAAGGAAACGCGAAGAACAACAACTCTGGAGAATGCGTTCTATCCCATACAGTCTTCCACAGACATTCAGGGTTCAAACCTACAAGCCGCCTTTAGCTCTCTA
>CM065691.1:17553670-17576170 GCA_017654935.2 Phymorhynchus buccinoides
AAAAGGGAGCAGGCCTGTCTATCTGGGGTTAGGGTCTCAGGGAGTGTATTCAAGGTTTGTTTTTTCTTCTTCTCTCACTTCTTCTCGCTACCTTAATATACACATATGTGTAAGCTCGAATACAAACACAGACAGAGACAGCCAGAGAGACAGCCACACATACACACTCACACATACAGACAGACAGACACACACACGCATGCGCGCGTACACGCATATACACTGTCACACACAGAGAGTAACTAACACACACATAGACTGCAACACACACATACACTGTAACACACACACAGACAGACAGACAGACAGACAGACAGACAGCCACACACACACACACACACACACACACACACACACACACACACACACACACACACACACACACACACACACACACACACCACTTTTGCAGAGTGAGAAGAAAGTTTAGATAAACAGCATGGTAAGATCAAGGTGGTGGCTGGGGAAAGTGGGGTGGGAGGGAGGGTGTAGTTCGACCAACGTGCGTTATCACTTATGTCAACAATCGAATCAAAGTGGTCGAAATGGCGATTGCCTTAGACGAGACGTCCTTACCATAATACCGTTTGATTAATCATCAGAGGTTAAAAGGTAACTGGAGCCAGAGTACATAAAACCAAACAGCTAACTTAGCAGTAGGACTGAAAGACTGTACTGACTGGAACTGTATCAAATCAACGTTTACGTTCAATGTTGGCAGAATGGGCCTGCTACTGTGAAGAACTAAATGACCTGACATCAGCTCTTTGATCTGGGAATGAAATCTACCCCCCCCCCCCCCCCCCCACCCTCTCTCTCTCTCCACCAATCCGACTGATCTGATTTCTCTTATTTCATGGGATATGGAAAAAATACTACTTGCTGGCATAAAAGACCAAAAAGGCTGCTCGTTTTCTTTGTTTGTTCTAATGCGAACATAATTATGTATAATTGAAAATACGAAATATGGTAAGTCTATGACCATGTTGATATTAAAATGTGTGAAGAATTAGAGTATCAACCATGGAAACATCTATAAACTTTGCACGTGATTTGAATCCTTGCGAATTAATAATTATCATTCCTGTAGTATTTTCGTACTCGCCTTTCAAATAAAAAGCTATAAACATACATTTTTTTTTAACATATTCTGATTGATAAAAAAGGATAGCTAAAGAGCCTTCCATGACTGTTACTCTGGTGTTGGTGACTGCATTAACAGGATTCCATTTAAACAGACTTACGTCAATAGATAAGCTAAACCGCTGAAGGATGTCTAGTTCTTACTACTTTATACAAAAAAAAAATCTGTTGGCGTTTTATTTCAGTTAAAAGACTACATAAACTTGCAGACTGTTTAAAATTGCTTTCAAAGTATAGGACTATGTCCTGCGAAAGCAAGCTGTTTGGTTTTGTCAATTACAGTTTGATAATGAATGCTCTATTCTTTGTGAGGTTTTTTTCTACAATATTAAATTGTGTTTTTATGTGTAAGTCGACTTGGCGGGGATGTTTTAGGTGCCTTATGTAAACCAAACAGTAATCCAACAAAACAATTATCGCCCCCAAGTTACAGTGTTTTGTGTTAATATAACCCCTTCTCTCCTAATACAAGACTGAACCTAACATATTACGCTCAAGCACACAAACATATGCCGAGACGAAAACATAAATAAAATTTGTATTGTGCGTGTGCGCGTGTGTGCGTGTATGTGTGTGTGTGTGTGTGTGAGAGAGAGAGAGAGAGAGAGAGAGAGAGAGAGAGAGAGAGAGAGAGAGAGAGAGAGAGAGAGAGAGAGAGAGAGAGAGAGAGAGGGAGAGAGAGAGAGAGAGAGAGAGAGAGTGAGAGAGAGAGAGTGAGAGAGAGAGAGAGAGAGAGAGAGAGAGAGAGAGAGAGAGAGAGAGAGACAGACAGACAGACAACAACAAACAGAAATAGAGATAGAGACATTGATAAATGAATCATTATTTAACTATTCAAACAGAGAGAGAGAGAGAGAGAGAGAGAGAGAGAGAGAGAGAGAGAGAGAGAGAGAGAGAGAGAGAGAGAGAGAGAGAGAGAGAGAGAGAGAGAGAGAGAGAGAGAGAGAGAGACAGACAGACAGACAACAACAAACAGAAATAGAGATAGAGACATTGATAAATGAATCATTATTTAACTATTCAAACAGCGCCGAAATGTAAGTAAACCAGTAGCCCGTGACTACTGATAGCCATCAGTTCATTCAAGCGAAAGATGTCCAACTGTTAACCTTTGAATTCAAAGGAGGGAAAAAACGCTATAGGTGTGATCCCCAATTATCATAGTCATGCGTGACATCATTGAACATCGTTTTATTGCTTTAAATGACTACCCAAAAAAAGTTGTCTTCAAAACAGAAATAGCTTCGGTAGTGTACTAGAATACGTACTGGATGTTCAGCTTATGAACTGTGTCCAAGAAGATGCAACATGTTTACTTACAGTTTATAAGTTAGTACAAACTTTGTGAACGCATAAAACTGCACGTGTAGTAAGTAACCTTATGCGTATGCGTGTGTGTTTGGGAAAGGGGGGGGGGGGGGGGGGCATCAGCGTGCGTGTATATTCATATGAGTGTTTCAGTGTCTGCGTGTTCTCTCTCTCTCTCTCTCTCTCTCTCTCTGCTTGTGCATGACGACGTTTGTATTTCTATCAGGATTATCAATGAGATTTTGAGGATTTTATTTTTTACTAATGCTTTGTCTATTTTTTCATTTTGTTCTACGTTTTCTTTTTATTGTTGTGTGTACTGTTCGTTGTTGATTGGTTTAATATTTTCTTTATTATTTTCTTTGTTATGTAATTATTGTAAACTGGTATAATTCCGCCTAATGTTTATGCTGTGTGATTTATTTTGAACTGAGCACGTCATAAGCTTTGCTTGCTGCTGCTTCAGTTATGTCGTTGCTGTTTCTTTTTACTATAAAACATTTAAACCAGAGAGAGAGAGAGAGAGGGTGGGAGAGAGAGAGAGAGAGAGAGAGAGAGAGAGAGAGAGAGAGAGAGAGAGAGAGAGAGAGAGAGAGAGAGACAGACGGAGACCAAAAGCAATACATTTGAAAGGTCTGCTTGTCTTGTAGACTAATAAGATTTTAGAGTAAGCACCATATTTCAACAAAAGGCTTATGAAACACATATCGATCTGTAATTTAATATACCAGAATTTCTTTTCCCCTCAGCTTTCAATTGAAATCCGTGTTAAAAACTGTTCGTAACTAACTTTGTTGCCATAGCTTATTTTGACACAAAACGTCAAGCCGAAAGCTATATAAACCGTTCGAACAAAACCTGTTGGGAACACCCCCCCCCCCACCCCCCCACCCCAAACCAGACCTATTTACCCCCTACACAAGTCTTGAGTAGACTGGATAGCTGAAATGAGTAGTTTGGGCTCAAAATGTGGGTAAAGGTCAAGATGTGCCCCCCCCCCCCCCCTACATTTCTCTGTTAATTCCATTTAAAATACAGCTTTATGTTTGGTAAGAAAGGCAAAAACGGAAAAATGGAATTAACCGAGCAATGCAGGGGGTGGGTGGGGGGCACATCTTTACCTTTACCAAAATGTGTAGTTTTATTCATTAAACCATCAAACAATGTTCACTGAAAATGAGTAATTAGAGCATTATTTTCAATTTTGAAGAGTAGCAGAGGTCCAAATTGAGTAGAATACTACTCGAAAAGAGTAGAGTAAACAGGCCTGCCAAACCCATTGAAAAAAAAAGAATACTGTGTATCTATATAATATATATTGTACACACACTACATCTTACCTTGTTAATGTGCAAGGCGGACTCCTCGCCCTCACCCCCTGCCAGGCTGAATCCCCAGGGCTCCCCACCACGCAGGATCACCTCGAACGGCCGACGCTCACTGGTGGGGGAGAACTTCTCCAACTCTCCAGCTTCCTCGATTAAATCCATGATGATCACGAAAAATGGGGACCCGTCGTCGTAACCTCGTGATCCTAGATTATCAACACCTTGAGGGCATTCCAAACTTAGCTTTCATTTATTTGCCTTCGACGACTGGTAGGCGTGTGGAAGGTTTATCTTGTAGCCTACGCTACTAATAGGTAGCACACAGATCATGAGTCACATAATAAAAAATAACAAGTTTACTTAAGTGTGATTTCAGTAATAACAATTCGAAGTATTTTTTTTATATTTTTGTCACAAAGCACTATTCACTTTCCAGTTACATTTTTCCATTCAAACTTGAACTTCAGAGTCGATACAGGGAAACATCAAACCCAAACAATCGCAGAACTTGTAACTTCACAACAGGTACATTTATCCAACTCCCCACCCAATCTGCACCAAACGACAAGCTAAGGTGCGCAGACGACACTCAGCTGAGCGCGTGCACCGATCGGAAGTTGCGAGTGCGCATGCTGATTCCCTAGTGGAGGTGGGGGAGGGGGCAGGGACAGCGAAAGTGAGAGGAGGGCAGAAACATGAGAAGAACAGCGTTTGGGGTCTGCTTATCACAGGTACAGCCGATCTTGCCGAGTCAAATACACTCGCTTAATCTTTGTCAACCACAAAACTTCAAAGCATTCTACTCCTATCAGCTAAAGCTATGATGAGGTTGAAAGTTTTGACTACCGAAAACACAATCGTAGCTTATCGACCCATTAAAACGGCCACACCCAAAAGTTGAACCAAACATTTCAGTCCATGGCAATAAACTTCAACTTTTAGGCAAAGCGATTTTGAAACATTGGACGAAAAGAATCCTGCTAGGCCTTGTCAGTCAGAGGCGACTTCTGTTCCCAGGGAGAGTAGAATAGGAAAAGAGAGCAGATAGGGTAGGAAGGGAAGGGGGTGGGTGGGGGGGGGGGGGGGGGGGGGTACGGGTATGCGGTAGTGTGAGCCGGAACGGGAGTGTAATGTTTTTAGAGCTCAGGAAAGTCCCCCAATACAATGTCCCGTTTCAAATCCCTTGCTGACAAAAGACCTTAAAAAAAATTATGGCTTTGGGATCGGGTTTAGGAACAGAGGCAGTCCGGAGTTGGAGTTCATTCACTCTGATGTTGTGAGGACTAACTTTGAAAGGTTGAGAGTGTTTGGGGGCGACGTTCTGATCATAGAACACTCTTTCAATATAAAAAAAGGGGTTTGTTTAAAAGTTTCAATTCACACACATCTCAACATTTGATCATTAAAGAACACATGATGAGTAATGTTTATCACACGATTCATCTCATGAGTGTTAAAACATAAGAAGCAGACATCTACACATCATAAATAGACTGACTCAAAGAATGAAACGAACGTGCAAAAAGCAGAAGCATTATGCAAACAAATAACACTTGTTGCAAATGACAATTGTTACTAGACGGTACACATCGACTTGAGGTAATATACCATCGTACCAAATTTGAAGTGATTCTCTGCAATGGTACACACGCTATTGCGTTGACAGACAAAACGGCAACAATCATCGGAAAGATTGATCACAGTAATTCATTGCCCCAGAAGAAAGGCGAACTAGAAACCGAACTAGACCGAACTAGACCGCTATCCTATTGAACTTCATCACCTTTGACCATTAATTAAACTCTCGAACATTTGATTCGAACACGGTCCCTGTAGAACATTCGACGCTGTTCAAACATAAACCTGTCACCACAGGTAATTCTATTCCACGAAAGGAGCCGGCAGCAATGTGAGGCGACATAGTAGGGACAGGGGTGAGTCATTTTGAGCGCAACAATACGGGGGGGAGAGCCATCTTTTTGGGTGTTGAGCCACATAATAGCGATTGTTGCTTTCTATGCTGGGTTGTCAAGGGAGCCAGTGAAGTGGGATTTTTTTTTTTTACTTTGTTGTTCCTGCGAATTATCTCACCCTTGCATGCACCCCAACAAAAGGAATTATTGGTCTGTAGCAAGCTTCTGGTGTGTGTGTGTGTGTGTGCGTGCGTGCGTGTGTGTGCGTGTGCGTGCGTGTGCGCGAGTGCATGTATGTGTGTGTGTTGGGTGTGAGTGTGTGTGTGTGTGCGCATGCATGCCCAGTGGTGTATCATGTGTGTGTCAGTAAATGTGCGAAAAGAGATGTAAAAATGAGAGAGAAAGAGAGAGAGAGAGACAGACAGACAGACAGAGACAGAACATAAAAATAATCATGATGAAACAAGACATAAACTGAAACGTAAAACAATGTCGAGAAGTAGCACAATATCCCAAGTAGATAACACAACAGACCAACGCATATAAGAATTTTCCAACAAAATGATATAATTCACGTCCGTTTCTATGATCAACTCTTTAACTCCTTTTAATTGAAAAAGAAAAAAAACTGCGTACGTACAGGAAAGTATCCAGAACAAGCCATGTGTTTGTACAATCATATCACAGCAGGGTAGAGAACAATAAATCGAGTAAAAACACAGATTAAAATTAAGTACATCATGGAAAATATCCAGTACAAGCTATGTTGTTAGTACAATCATATCACAGCAGGATAGAGAAAAAAATTATAGATTAAAATAAAGTACAGAATGGAAAATATTCAGCACAAGCCACGTTTTGTACAATCATATCACAGCAGGATAGAGAAAAAAACCCTCATACATTAAAAGTTAGTGACATAGCCATACAGAAGTGACTCATTAAATACTATAATAGAATCATTTTGTATCATGCTGAACAGTGTGGACTAATAAGATGAGTAACAAAATGACACGCTGTGTACGCAATTGAAAAGGATTTGTTTTTTCACAATACCATTAACAACGCCATAGGAACAGAAAAAAAAGCAGAGGTATTACTAAGTTTAGTTTCATGCACACACATGCAAATGCAACGCTTAAGAACATGCACATTCACACGTGCATACACATGCAAACACTCGCAACATATTTGCATAATTATACACATAAGCAAATACGAGCAAAACACATACACAGACGCCGTCTTCATGAAATTAAAAACACTTTCAAAATTTTACAATACTCGACATAAGATAAGGCATTCTCTACAAGAAAACAATAAATAAAATACAAACAGGGTTAGCAGATATCTTCATACCTTAACCCTTTGCCCACATTTCTGAGGCAAAAGAAATGTACACAATGCAAATTTGTCTGATACAGAAAAAACCCTGATCCATATAGGGCGGATTTCTGAGGCAAATATTTCAATATTACGACGCGTGTAAGGCAATGCTTGATCATTTATGTGAATTTCGAGTCACGAAGAATGTCACAAAGTCAAGATGTGCCACCCCCCCTGCATTTCTCGGGTAATTGTATTTTTCCGTTTTTGCCTTTCTTACCATACATAAAGCTGTATTTTAGGAACCTTTTTAGCTAATAACCTTTTTGGAATACTAACCCTAGCCCTAACCCTAACCCTACCCCCCACCCTATAAGACGGAAAAACGCAACGAACCACAACTGTGACAAATCGCGGTGTACTGCAGTACATAGTGGGGGGTAGGGTTAGGATTAGGGCTAGGGTTAGGGATAGGGTTAGTATTCTAAAAAGAGAATTAGCTGAAAATGTTCCTAAAATACATCTTTATGTATGGTAAGAAAGGCAAAAACGGAAAAATACAATTAACCGAGAAATGCAGGGGGGGGGGGGGGGGGGGGCTTTGATTTTATTCTCCCATCTTTTTTTTATTCTATCACCGCGACAACATTCCTTCTATCAAAAAGTGGGAGTATGTTGTTGCTGTTGCTGTTGTTAAAACTTCAAAACCAATTCCGTTGCTGTTGTTGTTGCATGCTTTTTGGCTCAAGTATATGATGTGGTGTTGAACCGACACTCTCTGGCTCTTTATTCTACTTGGACAAGTATTAATAATAATAATGACAATTTATATAGCGCTTATTCTCCTTACGGGGCTCTAAGCGCTTCACAAAGAAGTTAAAAATCTGAGCAAACATTAAAAAAACTTAACGAAACCAAACCACGATAACTACATTACCCCCCCCCCCCCCCCCCCCCCTTCACTAGAATCCAAACCATTACAAATAGGCATTTTCTCTACTTGGACTAGGCCCTATTTCTTATTTTGTGCCGGTCCCTTCCCATTTTGTGTTGAACCCGACTGACCAAAACTGTGAACTAATTAATTGATAGGTGACCGTTATACCGGAGACTGTATTAAATAAGTAGAAGCGATGGAGCCGAGGATGGAAAACAAATAATACTAATAGGACAAGCTGTCCCGAAACGAGAAAACTTACAGGACATCACTGAGTAGACTGAATACAAATTGTTTTGATTACCGGGGGGATGTCCGTGACACCGGGGTGCCCGTTATTAGACAGGGTTCCATTGCACTACCTTCTGGCTTCATTCAACGAACATTTATCCGCAGGCTGCCCGGGTTGGCTACCGAGCTTCCCGGCTTGACGGACTTGCGCCTCTCCAGGAACTGGATCTTACTCAGGGACATGGACATGGCCCTGTCCCTGGAGTTGTTGGACCCGGAGGTCTCCATCAGGCGCGCCTGTTGCGCGGCCAAGCGGCTCTTGAGGTTGGTGTGGCGGAGGAGGAGGTCCGGGGCGCCCTGGATGCCGTGGTGGCGCAGGGACTGGTAGGGCACCACCCCGCCCGTGCTGCTGTACAGGCTGTGCACCTCGTCGATGAAGTGTCTGCAAGCAATGGGATAACACGCCGTGTCCGGAGTTATTGGTCTTTGCGTTTGCCTGGACTTTCTCCTGTTTTTGTTCTTGCGAAAGGGTGTAATTTTTGCATCATCACGATACTGTCCATGGAAATGTGTTAATACAAAGTACTCAGGCATGGGATTTAGGAATCATGCAAAAGCCTGAAAAGCAGGGGTCTAGGGGCAAAGCCACCTGAAACTGAAGCTTTTTTGTAATCTAAGCCTTAAAAACGGGATTAGAAAATTAATAGAACTGATATATCTAGTTCATTTTGTATTCACTTTTAAGAGGTAATTCTACATTCAGTTGGTTTCATTTGTATCTCAAAAAATGTTCTCTGGGGCCATCAAAAAGGCTGAAATCAGCCTGAAGCCTGAAAAGTCCCATACCTGGTACTGTAATTTGATTGTGTTAATACAAAGTTCTGTAATTTGAATATTTGTTTGCTGATGTACATAGCTGTCATAACATAATTATGTAGCATTTCACGAGTATCGCAAAATAAGATAAGACCTAAGCACAGCAGCCTTTGTTTGCAACACACACCGCTAGCTACCTGCGTGTAGCCTTCATTTCATTCAATCAAAATGTCAGCGCATAGCACCTTGTCCACCATATACGGAGGAAGATGTTGTTTATTTACCGTTGCTTTGTTTTCGTGAGAATCGTTTTGTTTTCAGAATGTATTTGAAGCTGTCGTAGGTAACGATAACCGAATCTTTTTTTTCTTACTATATCATAACATAATATACCATCAGCATAGCTTTATATAACAGCCTAGCCTAGCCAAATCTCTAAGCTAAAGACATGCCTTAGCACACGTTAAACCCAATGGCAACGAAAAAGTTGTCATTTGAACCCCCCCCCCCCCCCCCTCTTCCTTCTTCATCAGTCACACTAAAATCGCATGCAAATTATTATTAAAAAAAAAATTGGGTGGCGCGGCTCTGGCTGCGACGCACTCTCCAGGTGGGAGCAACCCGAATCTCACACAGAGACGCCCCTGTGACAATAAAGTACCAAATAGAGTCATAAGACTATCTCCAGATAGTCCATTGACTTATTATTGAACTTATATCAAAAACTACAAATTTGTATTAAAAAAAAGAATGAAAATAATATAAAAAGGGGATTGTGCTATTTATGTGTCATCAGTCTTTTAAAAAAACCATACAAGTTATTAGTTTTCGCAACAAGTCCTGTAATAAGTCAATGGACTATCTGGAGATAGTCCGCTTTGAATCTTAGGCCGTGTACACACATAAGCGGATATTGCATGCAGAAACCCGTGCGCAATCCATAAATAAGTGAAACAAAGAAGGGAAAAGATTTGCGCACGTGCCCGAATTTCCCCAATATGCGTAAACTTTTTATCCTTCTTTCTTCCACTTATTTGGGATTTTCCTTACGGAACCTACGCGTCTAATGTGAACCCGGCCTAAGGTATCGAATTTAGTCTGGTAACCTGTGTAGCATACTGCCTACCTTCCTCTCTTGGAGAGGACCTCCTTCTTGCGGGCGAAGTACCTGAGGCCCGTCTCATAGGGGTCACTCTTCTCCTTGGGCTTCGTGGGCTCCGGCACCTCCACCTGCACACCACACCACACCACATCACACCGCACCACACCACACCATACCACACCACGCCACACCGCACCACACCACACCGCAACACACCGCACCGCACCACACCACACCGCACCACACCACACATACCACACACCACACCACACCACACCACACCACACCGCACCACATCACACCGCACCACACCGCACCACACCACACCGCACCACACCACACCATACACCACACCATACCACACCGCACCACACCACACCGCAACACACCACACCGCACCGCACCACACCACACCACACCGCACCGCACCGTACCGCACCACACCGCATCGCACCGCACCACGGGAGACTGGGTCACCATGGATTTTTTTCCTGCAAAGCTCCAGCTTTTTACCAATGACCGCGTAGCAAACCCCACAGGCCTAAATATAACCCTAGAAGTTGTGTAGATCAAAGGGAGTAAATACGCTTAGATGGCTTGCCATTTGTGGAAGCTGAAACGATGGCCATAGTCGTCGGGAATTTTTTGAAATCCAGGGCACGTTTGCCAATTTTCCTCACAGTGGAACCTCCCTTATTGGCCACTGCAACTAGGGTTATTAACGCCCATGACGGCAAGAGTTAAGCCCTTGTTGGTCAGTATCCAAAAGAGCATTCACTCTTGCAAAAGACAGCTATTCAGTGGCCTCAAATAGGGTTATTGGCGAGAGTTATTCCCTTGTTTGGTCAGTACAAAAGCATCTTCCCCCACCCACCAAGGGCATTCACTCTTGCAAAAGGTGGTCTTTGCAGTGGCCAATAAGACCCCCTATTATAAGACTGAGACTCCCTCCCACTTAAGACCTACTTCTCCGAGACATTGTTGTCTCCTTTATACAGCTCCCTCCCATTTAAGACCTCATTTTGGACGATTTTTGGAGGTCTTACAAAGGATGATCCACTGTATTACATCGGCTACAGGTCAGAGTTTGATATGAACTACGTGCCTCTTAAATGTGAAGTGGAGAGCTCTTTCTCTTTGGTCATTGCATCATCTCATCCCCTCCCAACCTCCTTACATTGGTTCTACCCTTACCTCTTCCTTTAGAGCAACGGGTGCAGCTCACAGACAAAACGTGTTCAGATTTGTTTTTCATGCCATAAACATAAAAAAACCACCAAATAATTTTAAGTTGTAAAAGTGATATTAATTATTGCTTAGTATAGGCAAGTTCCATCATATTTGTGCATGTTGTTGTGTTTCTACATTGCAGATTACAGTTTCTATTTGTTATCAAAGATATTCTAAAAGGGTAAGATGGACTACTTAAGAGCTCGGCGAACCGGGCTGATAGAGTTATCGTTAGTGGCGACAGTACACCATTCACAGTGACGCCTATCCAAAAACTCAGACTGGAACGGAACGGAGAATTCAACTGGACTATCGACGTGTAAAATGTGTCCTGTTTAAAAGGGACATAACCAGTGTTTCTGTCCTCACCACTCATATAGGGAAAAGAGACCGGATGTTTATCTTCCCCTATACAGTCTTTGCTGTTATGCAGAAATATGTCCATTGTGATGAAAATCTAATTAACCCTTTCGCCGCCAGCCATTATTCAGCCAAAAAATATTATTAAACTTACCTGAGTCACAAAGAAAACAATATCTGCAATATTGCAAATGCCTCTGTGACACATATAACATTAGGCCTTTCCTTAACTCCCAATTTTACAAAAAATAGGGTCTTCAGATAACAGGCCCTGATTTGATGCCTTTTAGTGACATGGGTGTTAATCCATTTTGGTGCAAAAATGCGACATTGGCGATGAAAGGGTTAAAACGTCATCCGGTCTGGAACAGACGCATATATGGGACATTAGTAGATATAAAGATGGTGGCAACGATCCTGGAGGCAATGCAACACCAGGACAGTCCCGAATTTTTAACAATACAGATGTATGCTTGTTAATACTGTATGTCCATTCTATTCCTATTCTTCTTTTGTACTGCCTTCTAAAGTGCAGCGGAATCTTCAACTTGACGTTTGCTGCCTAAGGCGAAGAAGAAGAACAACAGTTTGTTGACACTAGCAGGACTTTTGGGTTTTGTTTTGCAGCCTCAGTTGCCCACTACACTACAAGGTCAATATATAATGTACAAACAAAGTTACCGTTGCCTCTTCACCCTCTTCTTCCACTTCGTCTAACCGAGAATAGACGGAGGCCCGCCTGTAGAACTTGCTGATGTCCCGGGGTATGGCGGGGTGTTTGTAAGTGGTCTCCACGCCCAGTTCCCAGGGGATCTTCTGCCCGAACGTCCCTGAAGGCACACAGTACACACTGAGCCAGAAATTACGACGAAAACACGAAGTCGGAATGTAGCTGCTCACGTGGCGAGGTAATCAAAACCGGGCACACACGCAATGTTCTCATCCCTAGCTGGTGCATTTGTACCATAGTGTTCAAGTGCTTCTAATATTCGGCTGTTGGGATGATCCCTTGAGTCTTTAAGCCAGGGTACGACAACAGCAAAAACATACAGTATTTATACGGCGCTAAATCTTGATCGAAATCAAATCAAATCGAAGCACACACACACACATTAACATTCGCAACGCGTTCAAACAAAAACGCTGTAGGGGAAGACGGGGTAAAAAGCGCATTGGCGGGTAAGAAGCCCACCCCAATTATCTCATGAAATGAAGCAAATTTCAGTCTCATTTTGCCCATGAGACGAGCGTTAATGTCTAGCATTCGTCTCATGGGCAAATTTGACTGAAATTTTCTTTATTTCATGAGATAATTGGGGTGGGCTTCTTACCCGCCCATGCGCTTTTTACCCCGTCTTCCCCTACATAGATGAACAGGAAAATACCCCCTCCCCACACATTTGACATAAATAGTATGCGACAGAAAAAAGACATAAAAGCGAGAGAGAGAGAGAGAGCAAAGAAGGTTTTATTGACGAGGGAACAGGTGGGTTTTGATATCTGATTTGAAGGCAGAGAGGGCCGGTCGCTGACGGAGGGAGAGAGGAAGTGTGTTCCAGGAGGTCGGTCCTGAAACAGCAAAAGAGCGCCGACCAACGGTTGAAAGCTTATTGTCCAGCCGAGCACGGCGAGACTGTAGCGCGCGGTTAACTTCCGTCACATGGACAAGTGTTTGACGTCACTTCTGCTCACGGGGACGTGGACAATGGGGATATTGGTACCTATACTGGATCTGGAGAGAAAGGTCAGAAACTGAACGGAGTGTGCGAGCTGGCGTATTCCGACACAACCTACGCCTGGGAGATAACTCCGTCTCTTCTTATGGCTCTACGGGAGATACACCACTTGACTTATTCTTCCTTCTATCAATCAAATAGAAGGCATAATCCATTTTTGCTACATGCGCAAGAGGGAGAAAGACAGAGAGAAAGAGAGAGCGAGCTTGCAGTTGCCTCCTGTTGCGCCATCTACGCGAAAGTATGATAGATTACCAGAAGCGCTCGTTAAGTCTTGCAGGAACCTTGTTGTATTGGTTGGTTTGAATCGTCTTAAGGCCTTGTCCGACGATGCAATCACTCGCTCATTCGCAAGCGTGCTCACCCATTCTCACAGCGTGACAGCTACCATGGTGCATGCGAGAGAAAAGCATCGTCAGACAAGGCCTTTAGACTGTTACCCCAAAGTTCAGGACATCTTGTACAGTTGATATGGAAACACTTTTTGCACAGAGTGAGAACAACACGGACAAAACGGTGCAACGTCTTGTACATTTGATAATTATGGAAACACTTCAAAGAAAAACACAAATTCAGTTCAAAATGTGTATCAGGGGGGTGAAATTGTGTAGCATGCTACTCGTAATAGGAGGTGTGTATACGCCTGTCTGTTCTGACAGCAGGAAACCAGAGGGGTCGCTATTTTGGAGGGCTGGGCTGAAATGGGTTTTTTTTTATAGCGGAGATGCCTTGCCCAGGGTGCTTCTCCACTCTCTCGGCACAAAGGATTCGAGGACAGCTGGCATTAAGGAAGGTTCCCAAAGGCCAACCAATCCATTCGGCTGCAGCAGTAGAGCCAATGCAAATGCCCCCGAATTTGAGTCATATATTAGTTCTTCTTCTTTTTCTTCTTCTACGATCGCTCAGACAGTTTCCTGTCAATTATGAGTGTTGTTCCTATTGAAGAGTCCCGACAAAACCCCCCCACAAAAACGTAACAGAAAAAGAAAATCCATTGGGAAATGTTCGGCCAGCCTACTGCAGGCCTTTGTCAACCCATACTGAGCTGGGTGCCTGGGACTCTTAGTAAGAAGAACACTAATAATATGAACACACCAGTCAGAGAGTACATTCTCTCAAATCGAGTCATAGTTTTTCCTCCAAAGACTAGGCCGTACCATGATTATCCAATACCGTAGAAAATCATTTATCGCACAGCTTTCCCTTTACTGTTGGCCCCTACTAGAGGCTAGTGTCAAGCAGTGATCTTCTTCTTCTTCTTCTTCTTCGATCGCTCAGACAGTTTCTTGTCATTTATGAGTGTAGATGCCGTTATGCGCCTAAGTAAGAAATAATTAGTCCCAGCATGTCCGGCTTCGGCTGGAGGAGGAAATCTTTTTGAAAGCGTTTATTGAAAAAAAAAAGGCAGGAGAATGGACCAGTGGTAAGGCAGAAAGATAGTAAGATGAAAGTAAGCAAAAGGAGATTCAAAGAGAGTGACAGTTTAGATGAAGCTACAAGCACAGAACTTCCAGAAGGTGGGGGAACTATTTATACAAAAGACCCCCCCACGGTATCCCCACGGGGGGGGGGGGGGGGGTGTCAAGCAGTGATAAAAGCCATTTGACCCAAGGGCCTAGCCTGGTCAGTGCGGTGATGACCTACCGATGTCCCCCCGTGGGGATACCGGGGGGTCTTTTGTACAAATACTTCCCCCACCTTCTGGAAATTCTGTGCTTGTAAGCGAAGAAGAAGAAGACCTACCGATGTAATCTCCCTCGCCTGTCCACAGCCGGACAGTGTAGTCGGTGGAGCAGCTGACCACAAAATGGCGGTCGGTCACTATCCTGACCCCTGTGACTTTCTGGAGATGACCCTGCCAGGTGGCCAGGCCTGAGGGAGGAGGCACACACACTCATCACCAAGATACGCACAATTACAGACAAGCACACACAGCCACAAGCACGCATACACGCACATACATACGCATGCACATCTACACAAATATGCGCACTCGTATAAGTACATACTAACAAAACGCTAAGCATTTGCTACAATATTGCACATTTTTAGAAATCAATATTGACAATAACATAGTTTTTTTCTCTCTACAAATTTCTTTTTTTTTTGCTACTATTTTAACTCACAACTGGATCAAGTAACCGTGTGAGAGACAGAATCAGAGAGATGGAGAAAGACAGAGAGAGAGAGAGAAGTCAGGAAATGTTTTAATTGTTAGGCCATGCCCATACAATGGAGTGAGTGTGACAGCAACAACAAATTGACATTACATTATTAACTTGACATTACAAAACATTACGTAAATCTTGCCGAACTTTCAAAGCTTTAAAGATAAAAACAGCCACTTTTCTTACAATACTTGTGTTTGTACAAGAAAGTAATAACACAAATTTAAACATAGAAGGATTGTTATAATACTTTTTTGGAATAAGTTATCTTCGAAACAGAGAGAGAAAAGAGAGAGAGAGAGAGAGAGAGAGAGAGAGAGAGAGAGAGAGAGAGAGAGAGAGAGAGAGAGAGAGAGAGAGAGAGAGAGAGAGAGAGAGAGAGAGAGAGAGAGAGAGAGAGAGAGAGAGAGAGAGAGAGAGAGAGAGAGAGAGAGAGAGAGAGAGAGAGAGAGAGAGAGAGAGAGAGAGAGAGAGAGAGAGAGAGAGAGAGAGAGAGAGAGAGAGAGAGAGAGAGAGAGAGAGAGAGAGAGGCAGAGATGACGCACATTGGGGCGGTTCCTCCTCAGTGCTGGTCAAGGCATAGTCCCTGATGTCCCACAGAGAGAGGTAGCCCTCAGTATACATTGAGAGAGAGTGAGACACAGAGAGAGAGACACAGACATGACACACACATTGGGGCGGTTCCTCCTCAGTGCTGGTCAAGGCATAGTCCCTGATGTCCCACAGAGAGAGGTAGCCCTCAGTATACATTGAGAGAGAGTGAGACACAGAGAGAGAGACACAGACATGACACACACATTGGGGCGGTTCCTCCTCAGTGCTGGTCAAGGCATAGTCCCTGATGTCCCACAGAGAGAGGTAGCCCTCGGTGTCTCCAGTGGCCAGAAGGCTGTTGTCCACATCACTGTCCAGGGCCGTCACGCCCACCACCGTTTTGTCCGTGTTCTTCTCACTCTGTGCAAATAAGAGGATGGTGACAACGACGATGATGACGATTCTGCTTCTTTCGCTCAATTTCCTGTCATATAAGCAAGCGCAAGTGCGTCATGCTGCCGAAATGCGCTCAAACTAAGACATAGTTAGGTCCAGTCTTCGGCTGGATATCATATTTGTGAGAGTTTCTAGAATGGGCCAGTAAAGCAGAAAGATGGTAGATGGCAGTAAGCAAAGGGGAAAGGCAGAGACAAAGAGAGCGACACACTTAGAGGAAGTCACCAGCACAGTATTTCCCGAAGGTGGGTGAACTATTTCTACGACAGATCCTACGGTATCTTCATGGGGGAATTGATGATCGATTAATTTCACACCCCTCCACTTTAATGTGGGAGCACAGGCGTTCAACGTCCTCTACTTGTGTAATCCTTGTTTTTTTCCATCAAACTTTGACATTCTACATAAACGTATAATTATGTTTATCACATCAATTTGTTTTTACGAGTCAAAGGGAAGTTTGCTGAACTTGACAAAAAAACCAACATCTAGGGGAAGACGGGGTAAAAAGCGCATGGGCGGGTAAGAAGCCCACCCCAATTATCTCATGAAATGAAGCAAATTTCAGTCTCATTTTGCCCATGAGACGAGCGTTAATGTCTAGCATTCGTCTCATGGGCAAATTTGACTGAAATTTCTTTATTTCATGAGATAATTGGGGTGGGCTTCTTACCCGCCCATGCGCTTTTTACCCCGTCTTCCCCTACCTACATTTGATTTAGTTGGAGCTAGAGTTTTCCCATATATTGAGGAATATGGACATCCGAATCGTAATTTTGAAAAGGTACTACAAAAATAGGAAGTGATTAGGAGGTTTCAGTTGCCTTTTATTCGTTTGTTTGATTTTGCTTGATTCTGTTTCTTTTAAACAGAAAATCGGCTATTGAAATATCGGGAGCCGAAGATGATTTTTTTTGTTCTGTAGATCAAAATCATAAGGAACTAATTGGAAACTAGATCTATTATACCGTTAACATCTATCAATCGTACGTCAATGATAATTATTGATTGATAATGAAATAGAAAGTTGGCCCACATTTTCATTTGCTATCTACTAATCGAAAGCGATTGAAGAAAAAATCCGAGCAATGGAAGCCCATATACATTATTACATAATTGAATACAACATATTATATCTATGTATGAATCTGTATAATTATGTCGGTCTGTCATTTCTGACAATGACTGCCAGATAGCAGAGAGAGGCAGCTACTATTCCAGCGGGCTGGGCTAAAAATTGTTTATAGTAGTCGAGGCTACATTCCCACTCTCTCAGCCAAAGGTATTTAAAGATCCCCCACGTCACGTGTCACATTCCCTCTTATGCTAGGAAGATTTATTAAGATTTTATACCAGCTTTAAGAGGGAAAACACGTGAAAACCGTGATTTTGACACATGGCGTGGTGGGTCTTTAAGGACGGCTGGCGTTGGGGAAGGTCCCCAAAGGCCAACAATCCCTTTGGCTGTAGCACTAGAGTCAGTGCAAATGCCCCCTAGTTTCAGTCATAGTCTTCCATGAAAGACTAAGTCGTGCCATGATTTTCCAAGACTGTAGAAAAACAGCTGTCATTTTACCTTTGGCCCGTTATGGCTCTAAGACATCTGTGGGAAGAGTGTGTTATTCCCAAACATGCAGCAGACGCTTTGGACCATATGGAGATAGTCCGTTATGGCTCTAAGACATCTGTGGGAACAGTGTGTTATTCCCAAACATGCAGCAGACGCTTTGGACCATATGGAGATAGTCCGTTATGGCTCTAAGACATCTGTGGGAACAGTGTGTTATTCCCAAACATGCAGCAGACGCTTTGGACCATCTGGAGATAGTCCGTTATGGCTCTGAGGCATCTGTGGGAACAATGGGTTATCCCCAAACATGCGGCAGACGCTTTGGATCATCTGGAGATAGTCCGTTATGGCTCTAAGACATCTGTGGGAACAGTGTGTTATTCCCAAACATGCAGCAGACGCTTTGGACCATCTGGAGATAGTCCGTTATGGCTCTAAGACATCTGTGGGAACAGTGGGTTATCCCCAAACATGCGACAGGACCATCTGGAGATAGTCCGTTATGGCTCTGAGGCATCTGTGGGAACAGTGTGTTATCCCCAAACATGCGACAGGACCATCTGGAGATAGTCCGTTATGGCTCTAAGACATCTATGGGAACAATGGGTTATCCCCAAACATGCGACAGGACCATCTGGAGATAGTCCGTTATGGCTCTAAGACATCTGTGGGAACAGTGGGTTATCCCCAAACATGCGACAGGACCATCTGGAGATAGTCCGTTATGGCTCTAAGACATCTATGGGAACAATGGGTTATCCCCAAACATGCGACAGGACCATCTGGAGATAGTCCGTTATGGCTCTAAGACATCTGTGGGAACAGTGGGTTATCCCCAAACATGCGACAGGACCATCTGGAGATAGTCCGTTATGGCTCTAAGACATCTGTGGGAACAATGGGTTATCCCCAAACATGCGACAGGACCATCTGGAGATAGTCCGTTATGGCTCTAAGACATCTGTGGGAACAATGGGTTATCCCCACACATGCGACAGGACCATCTGGAGATAGTCCGTTATGGCTCTAAGACATCTGTGGGAACAGTGGGTTATCCCCACACATGCGACAGGACCATCTGGAGATAGTCCGTTATGGCTCTAAGACATCTGTGGGAACAATGGGTTATCCCCAAACATGCGACAGGACCATCTGGAGATAGTCCGTTATGGCTCTAAGACATCTGTGGGAACAATGGGTTATCCCCAAACATGCGACAGGACCATCTGGAGATAGTCCGTTATGGCTCTAAGACATCTGTGGGAACAATGAGTTATCCCCAAACATGCGACAGGACCATCTGGAGATAGTCCGTTATGGCTCTAAGACATCAGTGGGAACAATGGGTTATCCCCACACATGCGACAGGACCATCTGGAGATAGTCCGTTATGGCTCTAAGACATCTGTGGGAACAATGGGTTATCCCCAAACATGCGACAGGACCATCTGGAGATAGTCCGTTATGGCTCTAAGACATCTGTGGGAACAATGAGTTATCCCCAAACATGCGACAGGACCATCTGGAGATAGTCCGTTATGGCTCTAAGACATCAGTGGGAACAATGGGTTATCCCCACACATGCGACAGGACCATCTGGAGATAGTCCGTTATGGCTCTAAGACATCTGTGGGAACAATGGGTTATCCCCAAACATGCGACAGGACCATCTGGAGATAGTCCGTTATGGCTCTAAGACATCTGTGGGAACAATGGGTTATCCCCAAACATGCGACAGGGCCATCTGGAGATAGTCCGTTATGGCTCTAAGACATCTGTGGGAACAATGGGTTATCCCCACACATGCGACAGACGCTTTGTACCATCTGGAGATAGTCCGTTATGACTATAAGACATCTGTGGGAACAACTATGAGACATATGTGGGAACAGTGGGTTATCCCCAAACACGCTGTCATACCGTGAGGACATTACAAGAAATTAAATTCGCAAAGCGCTCTCCCCTTTCCGTTGAGTTAATAGCCTTCATAGGCTCCTTCAACGTATCAAATACAGATACAGATGCGGCAGACGCTTTGGACCATCTGGGGATAGTCCGTTATGACTCTAAGACGCTGACCACGGGGAAGGAGGCCATGGGGGCGGAGGGGCAGGTGACGAAGTTGATGTTCCACAGGGTGACGTGGCCATGAGGACCCCCCACCACCAGATTACCCCCCTTCCTCTGCCGCGACCTCAGCTTCAGGAAGTGCAGGCTCGTCACCCCTTTGTCCTCAGACACTGCACGCGCACGCATGCACGCATACAAACACAAGTACACACGTACACATACGCGAGCACACACATGTGCACGCATATGTACACACACACACACACACACACACGTCTGCACCGCATTAATACCATCAGTCACATACTTCTTCTTCTTCTTCAGCTATTAATGTGAGACTTTTAAGTTGGTCGCCATGTACATGACGAAGTCCACAGTTTTCTCCAGGTTGGTGGGGGCTGCCCCAGAGCTGTGCACGCAGTTCCACTCCCCTGGCCAGGTCAATCAATCAATCAATCAATCAATTAATCAATCAATCAACTTTAATGAAGTGGCTGTTGGAAGTGGGCTTCAACTGAATGGGATGAACATGCTCAATTGGCTTGAGGATTTGAGTGGCAACTGGGGCATGACTGCTTCGTTCATGGTTCCATCAGCCACTCCCAGTCTACAACCACCCCCCTCCCCATTTCTCAATGGATGTACACGTATCTCGAGACCAGCCCTGCTGGCTTTGAACATTCCTAAAACAAATCTCATGTCTGAATCATAATGATACTCGGACATAACAGACTGGGAAACAAGTAAACAGCCGCGAAGTTCATTCATTCATTATTACACTATATCAACTCTTACGTTTCTTCTGGCTCCATTCGTGAGGGGGGGGGGGGGGGGGGGGGGGGGGGGGTTGGGGGGGGGTGGGGGGACACTATGCCCTGGTGCATATGTCCATGCTCCACACACACACACACCAGTTCACCCCTTCCCCAAAGTCACACATACACACTTATGTTTCTTCTGGCTCCATCTGGGTGGCGGGCGGGCTGGATCTGAGGCAGAAGACCCTGTTGCTGGTCTCCACACACACACACGTACACACATACATACACTCACACACACACACACAACTGCACTCTCTCTCTCACGTTTCTTTTTGCTCCATCCACGAGGCGCATTCGGTTTGAGGCAGAAGGCTCTGGTGCAGGTCTCCATGTCACACACACACACACACATACACACGTACACACATGCACATACACACACACATACACTAACACACACACACACGTACACTCACACTCACACAACTACACACACTCTCTCACGTTTCTTTTTGCTCCATCCACGAGGCGGATTTGGTTTGAGGCAGAAGGCTCTGGTGCAGGTCTCCATGTTATACACACACACACACACACACACGTACACACATACATACACGCACGCACGCACACAACACACATACACTCACACACATATACACTCACATACACAACCACACTCTCTCGCGTTTCTTTTTGCTCCATCCACGAGGCGCACTCGGCTTGAGGCAGAAGGCTCTGGTGCAGGTCTCCATGTCACACACACACACAACTACACTCTCTCTCTCTCACGTTTCGTTTTGCTCCATCCACGAGGCGGACTCGGTTTGAGGCAGAAGGCTCTGGTGCAGGTCTCCATGTTACACACACACACGTACACACACACACACAACTACACTCTCTCTCTCTATCACGTTTCTTTTTGCTCCATCCATGAGGAGGACTCGGTTTGAGGCAGAAGGCTCTGGTGCAGGTCTCCATGTACCAGACCAGCACATTGCCCTCCACGTCCCCCGTGGCCACCTTGTCCCGCCCGGAGAAGTCGCTGCAGATGATGTCAGCGCGGTGCCCGCGCACCTGAGCAACACGGGTTCAAATCCCACAGTCAACCGAGCACAAAGGTAAAACCCAGGATGACATTGCTTCACAGGCATTAGAATCATCTAGGTTTAAATGATTTTTATTTGCCAAACGCACATATTACAAACAAATCACATATCTTAATGCAGGGCTCCCAATCGTCCCGTAAAATAAGGGGTCCCAGGGACTCCTTCTCTTACAGCATAGTGGGTCTTAGAGGCGGGATAGAGGGTCCCAGAGGCATTGTGAATGCTAAAAACAATTTTTCTAGTGCATCCCTGGGACCCCCTGCACATTCTTTTAGAGGGTCCTTGAGAATCTTAGTGTTTCATAGACCCCCAAATGGGGGTCCCTGGGAGCCCTGTTAACGGCAACATTAGAAATTTAAAGCTTATACTGTGCCAGCTTATTTTGTACGAATTGTACAGAATGGC
>CM065691.1:17581170-17588670 GCA_017654935.2 Phymorhynchus buccinoides
GTGATATCCAGCCCTACATGGACAGAGTGACTAATTAAGGTAGACTTATTTCACACGCAGTCTTTCACCAGACACCCCGATACCCCCGTATCATGCTGTCTTCCCGATGCCCCCCACTCACTTGACGTTACGCAAATCGATATACGAAACAGCGGACAGCTCTGGTTTTCCTCGATCTGAAAATGCAAAGACAGACACAGACAGACAGCACACACACACACACAATTATTTAAAAGCTTTAGTCCCTTTTTCCCCAGACATGAAAAAATTGTGAACGTATTAAAGAAAACAAGAAAATGTGTTGAAAATAGCATTTTTAGTTTTAATTGTGCACAAAGGATACATGTAAAGCTAGAGTTCATCAGTGATACTCTCTTCTTCTTCTTCATCATCTTCTTCTTCTTCTTCATCTTCTTCTTCTTCTTCTTTTTCTTCTTCCATATACTGGATTGGGCCCTCCGACATAAATAGTCCAATGTTGGAAACTCGCTAACGCTAAAATTTGAATAAAAAAGCCCCCCCCAGGGGATCTTTTGTATAAATAGTTCCCCCACCTTCTGGAAGTTCTGTGCTTGTAACTTCCTCAAATCTGTCACTCTCTTTGACTCTGCCTTTTCCCTTTGCTTGCTGTCGTCTACTATCTTTCTGCCTTACCAGTCCATTCTCCTGACTTTTTTCACGAAACACTTTCAAAAACATTAATTTTCCTTCAGCCGAAGTCGGACTTGCTGGGCCTAACTATTTCTTAGTCTGGCGCATAACGGCAGCACGCCGCATCTGCGCTCACAATTGACAGGAAACTGTCTGAGCGATCGAAGAAGAAGAAGAAGAAGAAGAAGAAGAAGAAGAAGTACAAAGCAGTGCCATACTGCTCTAAAATCTTGCTAAAACTATTGACACTGCTTGGTCCAGTGAGAGCTCAGCAGGAGGCCCGGTGGTTGATGTAAACGTAACCCCTTGACTGCCACCAACGTATTACATACTGACCTGATGACAGCACTGATGATGTCGTCAGATGTAGAGGAATAACCCTGATATGCTGGCTTTTACTCTTGCACAGTCAAGAGAGTTATATTCCCAGACTATTTTTGCCAGATTGGCTCTATCAGTTGTGTTTGGTATGGCATGATTTCCCCCAATTATTTTTGCTTTAATTTTCTCTGGCAGTCAAGGGGTTAAATACCGCCTAGGCCGGCACTGAATGCGTTCTAGACAGGTGGCTTCTGCTAGGGTTGTGGAGAGCGGCAGGTTCCACTCTCTCAGTGTTCGTGGGGGGAAAAGGAGTGGTAGAGGACTGAATGGCTGTCCTTTCTTTCTAGAACCTCTCTCAGTTTCTCGTGTTCTGGGGTCGCTGGGGCGCAGATACTGGCTTGCATTCAAGTCGACCAGGCTGTTGTTAATGTTGTGCAGTAGGAACAGGCGGTTGGCCTACCTCCGCTTTTCAAGGCTGCCCCACTGCAGCTCCCCAAGCATTCTTTCAACACAGCCAGGTGTCTTGCCTTCGAAGTTGTTGCAGGAGAATCTGGCTACCCTGCGCTGTACCATAACAAACTGGTGTATATCCTTCTGAAGTTGAGGATCTCAGGCATCTAAGGCGTACTCCACGATAGCGATGGCTGGGAGTCAAAACGGACTATCTTTAGATAGTCCATTGATGTATTGCTGAACTTATTGCGAAAACTAATAACTTGTATTTTAAAAAATATTGCAGAAATATAAAAAGTATTAATCCCTCTTTATATTATTTGTAGTCTTTTTTCAATACAAGTTCTTAGTTTTTGCAATATCATCAATAATAAGTCAATGGACTATCTAAAGATAGCCCGTTTTGACTCTAAGCCATCGAATTTCAGGTCGAACCATGGTGGTGTAGGAGGTGGCCTTGACTTTGGTGGTACAGTGGATGTTGCAGCGCAGGGAACCGAGGGTTCTGTTTGTTTTCCCATTTTGTGGTATGTTGACTAATTATTGTCTTTGGCTCACAAACCTTTCTAAGACAGTAAGAGACTCAGGCTTTAAAGGGGCACCCCGACGGATGAGTTTTTGCAAGAAAAACGCCCAGATCACCAGGAAAACGCCCTTTACAGAGATCGCAACCCTCCCTTTGCTCTGGTTTCCTAGAAATCAAACCTTCAAATCGGCGATTCCTCCTTGGCGGAGGTGCTGGAAGTCAAATTCTTTCACTGAAAGAGAAGGCGTGTGCCGTCTCTTTTGTAATGGCGGCTTGGGTTTAGACCAAATTGTTTGCACAAAATTTTCGCAATACAAGCCTTTTTATTTCTTTTTTATTCAGTTTATCTAAATGAGTTTCGCTCACAACAAAGGATATATATATATATTTTCTTTTACTGCACTACAATAAAGAAAGCTTCAACCACAATGGGTTTGGCCTCCATCCACCCCATCCAAAATGGCTTCTCTCTCCGGCATCTCCGCCAAGAAGGAATCGTCGTTTTGAGGGTTTGATTTCTAGGAAACCAGAGCAAAGTGAGTGTTGCGATCTCTGTAAATGGTGTTTTCATGGTGATCTCGACGTGTTTCTTGCAAAAACTCATCCGTCAGGGTCCACCTTTAAAGAGACTTATTTCTTGCTCTGTTACTGGCGGGTGAAGATAAAATAATGAAAATAAAAAGGATGGCGCCTTTAAAACCCTCAAAAAAGATTAGCGGCACCTTGCTATAGGATCCATTTACTCGTCATTGTAGGTAGGAATGGTGTTGAGGAGACCTGGCGCAGTGTTACATTTTTATTGTGCTATACTCGCATACACACAGAGGCACCAGCTCGCGGGCTCAGGCGCGCGCGCGCACACACAAGCTTACATACAGACACAATACACAAACACACGCCAGAGCAAACAAGACAGTTATGACAGGTCACAGAAACTGCTGTGTATCGAAATTCTGTCCTTTCTTCTTTTATCATGTCTTGAGTTTGAGTTGCGGTTGCTTTTCACTAAACTGACTGGTGAAACAAGATAAGAAAGGTACGTGTACACACACACACATATTAGCCTACTCACGCGTGCGCGCACACACACACACACACTGAATCACTTTTAGTGGAAGGACGTTAAACTGAAGAACAACACACACACACGCACGCACAGAGAGATTGATTGATTGATTGATTGAATTCTATTTATAGAGGGTAATAGAGTAAGCAATAACATGCTTTTTTACATCCAGCCCTCTGGACAGAATACATATATAAAAGTAGAAAATGGAAAACGAAAATAAACACATACAAAGTAATATAAAGCATGCAAAAAAACCCCATCCCTACATTGTAACACATGAGAGAGAGAGAGAGAGAGAGAGAGAGAGAGAGAGAGAGAGAGAGAGAGAGAGAGAGAGAGAGAGAGAGAAAGAGACAGACAGACAGACAGACAAACAGACGTAAACTGGGAGACAGACAGACAGGTAGACAGATACGTGGGAATTTACCCGGGCGCAGGGTTCGAACGCACATGCCCGAGTTGTAGTTCCATATCTTGGCCGTGCCGTCTGCGCTCACCGTGACCAACCTGCAGAAGGACAGGCTATGTAATGGCAGCTCGCTTCGCTTGGCATAACACACGCTCACATTCCGTAGGCCTACTGATTTCCTGTCCACTCATTTAATAATAATAATAATAAATAAAGCTTCTATAGCGCTCTTCGATGATAAAAAAAAATCATCCTCAGAGCGCTTCACAAATATTACGAGAGAAAACAATCAAGAAGAAAAACATTATTACAAAACATTATGAAGAAGTATATAAAATAAAATAATAATTTAAAAAAATGTTCACGCCGTTCATCACCACCCACCACCCCTTTTAGCATACACATCATTGACACCATTTCAAAAAACATTTTCAAAATTACAACTTTTCATGTTCCCTGGTTAAATAAAATTTCGTTTTCATTTTCGTTTTCTCCTGTCTCTGTGCGTGTCTCACTTTTTGTTGGTGGAGTCCAAGGACATGTCATCGATGTCGCTGGTGTGGGCATTGGGGAACTCCACCTCCATGCTCCCCGTGTTCAGGTTCCACGTTTTCACCGTCTGCACCATACGCACACACGCGCATTATGGAAATAAACGCATGCGCGCGAGCACACACACACATATGTAAATAAGCAATATGGTTTGTGTATTGTGCGTGTGTGTTTGCATTTTGTCTTTGTTAGATGGCTGGATGAAAAAAAACATGTATGTTTGCTTATTCAATGTCCATCTTCGAATAAAATTATGACTTTGACTTTGACTGACACACACGCACGCGCTCACTCCAAACACACACGCGCGCGTGTGCGCACAAACACATCCGCGTGCACGCACGCACATGCCATGCGCATGTATGCGTACACTTGCATACAGATATACAATTGTACGAGTCATTCAGCACACGCGTATGTATTAATTAGGCCACACGTGTTTAAAACGTACAATTACAATACACACACACACACACACACACACAGAGAACACAAACATGCTTTCACATATCTCATATAAACCCTACATAATTATAATCATACGTGCGTGCCACACACACACGCATACGCGCGCGCACACACACACACACGGGCAGACCAGGGCTCCCAGGGACCCCCATTTGGTGGTCTATGAAGCACTAAAATTCTAAAGGGCTCTCTAAAAGAATATGCAGGGGGTCCCAGGGATGCACTAGAAACATTATTTTTTAGCATTTATAATGCCACTGGGACCCTCTATCCCGTCTCTAGGACCCTCTGTACTGTACGTGAAGGAGTCCCTGGGACCCCTTGTTTTGCAGGGTGATTGGGAACCCTGCAGACGGACGGGCAGAGGGAAGGCAGAGTCAGTAAAATGTCAATCTACTGACCCTGCAGAATCTAGATACTCTCATTGAAAAGAGAGTTGTAGACAGACGGACGGGCAGACATGAACGCAGACAAGCAAGCAGGCAGACAGACACACACAGGAACAGGCAGATGAATTCTGCAGGAGATGAGATGACCTGCTTAACAGAGGGTTGTGGACAGACCGACAGACAGACAGGCACACAGTCAACCTTGGATCATGCACAGGTAAGACTATGATCTGGTTGAACAGAGGGTTGTAGACAGACAGACAGACAGACAGACAAACACAGAGACAATCAACCTACAGATCCTGCACAGGCTGAGATGATCTGGTTGAACAGAGGTTTGTAGACAGACACACAGACATACACAAAGACAGACAGACATCAGACAGACACACACACACAGACAATCAACCTACAGATCCTGCACAGGCTGAGATGATCTGGTTGAACAGAGGGTTGTAGACAGACAGACAGACGGTCAGGCAGACAGACAGACAGACAGGTAGACAGACACATACACAGACAACCAACCTACAGATCCTGCACAGGCTGAGATGATCTGGTTGAACAGAGGGTTGTAGACAGACAGACAGACAATCAACCTACAGATCCTGCACAGGCTGAGCTGATCTGGCTGAACAGAGGGTTGTAGACAGACAGACAGACAGACAGACAGACAGACAGACACACATAGACAATCAACCTACAGATCCTCCACAGGCTGAGATGATCTGGTTGAACAGAGGGTTGTAGACAGACAGATAGTCAGACAGACAGACAATCAACCTACAGATCCTGCACAGGCTGAGATGATCTGGTTGAACAGAGGGTTGTATAGGATGCACTTCACTGGGTGAAGGTGAGAGAACGTCGATCCCATGTCAAATTCCCTGTAGGGAAAGCACGGACATACACACCACAACACACATGCACGCACACACACAGACGCATACACACATGCACACGCACGCATGCACACACGCGCGCACACACACACATGGCCAGGGAGTTAAGTTGTTGGCGTGACTGAAGAGAACACCATCGTCATCATCATCATGGTCATCGTTATGATCTAAGCCACAGAGATGCAAAGTCAACAATCTTTTCTTTTTTTTGTAATCAATTTTGAGTTATGAGTATTTTCGTGCTCTCTATCATCTCATCTTTCTTATTTTAAAAAGACAATCCTTGCTACGGTCTCTAAGTACTCCCAAAAGTGTGTGTATGTGTATGCCTATTTGCATGTGTGTGAGCGATTATTTGTTTTGTTTTTGAATTTTTTGCTTTTAATTTTTGTTGTTAAGCGCATAGAGCTCCACATTTGGTGGAGGAGTGCGCTATATAAATGATTCACTATTATTATTACTATTATTATTATTATTATTAACATGAGTAGGTTTGTGCATTTGTTTTCAGCGAGGCTAAACTTTAGACTGCGATTTCTCAAAATGGCCGACAGTCACCCTACCAACTTTAAATGCTCATAACTCTAAAACGGAAAAAGTGACAAGAATGGTAATTATATCATTTGAAGGAGAATCGTTTGACGTTTCTAGCTGCCCCATTATATATTAGAATGGTCATTTTGACACTTAATGTCCCTTTCGTGGTGCTAGGTCACCGGTGACTATCACCAACACCACCACCACCATCATCGTCATCATTATTGTCATATTTCATTAATTATGAGCCAAATTAACTGACGTTTTCAGATTGAGGATGGCGATGTTGTCTCTAACAACAGTTAAATTGTTGGTGGTTGTGACCGAAGAAGACTCATCAACATCATCATCATATTTTATTAAATTTGAGCCAAATGAACTGACGTTTTCAGTTTGAGGATGGCGATGTTATCTCTCACAACAGTTAAGTTGTTGGTGTTACTGAAGATGACTCATCATCATCATCATCATCATTATCATCATATTTTATTAATTTTGAGCCAAATGAACTGACGTTTTCTTTTTGAGGATGGCGATGTTATCTCTCACAACAGTTAAGTTGTTGGTGTGACTGAAGATGACTCACCATCATCATCATATTTTATTAAATTTGAGCCAAATGAACTGATGTTTTCAGATTGAGGATGGCGATGTTATCTCTCACAACAGTTAAGTAGTTGGTGTGTGTGACCGAAGAAGCCTCCTCATCATCATCATCATCATCGTCGTCATCATCATCATATTTTATGATTTTTTTGCCAAATGAACTGACGTTTTCAGCTTGATGATGGCGATGTTGTCTCTCACAACAGTTGAGTTGTTGGTGTGAGCGAAGAAGACTCATCATAATCATCATCATCATCATCATCATCATCACCATCAGACTGTACCCCCATGTACTACATCCATCTATACCCGGCAAGGGGCTTTCGGAAATAAACCTTGAAATGTTGTACAAGTTAATTTTTAGTCAAATGATGAACTGACGTTTTCAGTTTGAGGATGGAGATGTTGTCTCTCACAACAGTTAAGTTGTTGGTGGGTGTGACCGAAGAAGATTCATCATCATCATCATCATCATCATCATCATCATCATCATCATCATCATCATCATCATCATCATCATATTTTATTAATCTTGAGCCAAATGAACTAACGTTTTCAGTTTGAGGATGGCGATGTTGTCTCTCACAACAGTTGAGTTGTTGGTGTGACTGAAGATG
>CM065691.1:17593670-17616170 GCA_017654935.2 Phymorhynchus buccinoides
ATCTTTGCACAGCGTACCTCCAGAGGCCACCATTCTCATCTTGGCATTGAAGTCGAACACCAGGACCCCCCTGGTCACACTGTACACCACCTGGTCACATGAGTTCTCCTCTCTCTCTCTCTCCCTCTCTCTCTCCCTCTCTCTTGATGAACATCTGCACAGCGTACCCACCTCTCTCATTGAAGTCTCTGGTCATGAGTTTCCTCTCTCTCTCTCTCTCCCTCTCTCTTGATGAACATCTTTGCACAGCGTACCTCCAGAGGCCACCATTCTCATCTTGGCATTGAAGTCGAACATCAGGACGCCCCTGGTCAGACTGTACACCACCTGGTCACATGAGTTCTCCCTCTCTCTCTCTCTCCCTCTCTCTCTCCCTCTCTCTTGATGAACATCTTTGCACAGCGTACCTCCAGAGGCCACCATTCTCATCTTGGCATTGAAGTCGAACACCAGGACCCCCCTGGTCACTGTACACTGTACACCACCTGGCCACCATTCTCACATTGAATGAACACCAGGACCCCCCTTACACCACCTGGTCACATGAGTTCTCTCTCTCTCTCTCTCTCCCTCTCTCTTGATGAACATCTTTGCACAGCGTACCTCCAGAGGCCACCATTCTCATCTTGGCATTGAAGTCGAACACCAGGACCCCCCTGGTCACACTGTACACCACCTGGTCACATGAGTTCTCTCTCTCTCTCTCTCTCTCTCCCTCTCTCTCTCCCTCTCTCTTGATGAACATCTTTGCACAGCGTACCTCCAGAGGCCACCATTCTCATCTTGGCATTGAAGTCGAACACCAGGACCCCCCTGGTCACACTGTACACCACCTGGTCATACTTTCTTCTTCTTCTTCTTCTTCGATCGCTCAGACAGTTTCGTGTCAATTATGAGCGCAGATGCGTCATGCTGCCGTTATGCGCCTGACTAAGAAATAGTTAGGCCCAGCAAGTCCGACTTCGGCTGGAGGAAATGTTTTTGAAAGTGTTTCGTGAAAAAAGGCAGAAGAATGGACCGGTAAGGCAGAAATATAGTAGATGACAGTAACCAAAGGGAAAAGGCAGAGTCAAAGAGAGTGACAGATTAGAGGAAGTTACAAGCACAGAACTTCCAGAAGGTGGGAGAACTATTTATACAAAAGACCTCCTGGTATCCCCACGAGGGAACCTGGTCATACGAGTTATCTCTCTCTGTCTCTCCCTCTCTCTTGTTTATCATCCATACACATCGTACCTCCAGAGGCCACCATCCCCATCTTGGCATTGAAGTCGAACACCAGCACCCCCCTGGTCAGACTGTACACCACCTGGTCACAGGCGAAGCGGGGTCTGGTGCAGCCGTACAATGTCTGAGGAATCTTCTTGTAGTTTCGGTCCGCCTCCCTCCGCAGCTTGGCTATGTTGGTGCTGCCGCGACGCTGACCTGTTAGTCACAGACAGAAACTAAAACCTCGGTGTGGTTTTTTTGGCCAATACAGTAGAACTTCCCTTATAAGACCTCCCATTATAAGACTCTCTCCCACATAAGACCTACGTCTCTGAGACATTGCCCTTCTTTGTAAGTATTAAAATTACCTCCCTTACAAGACCTCATTTTGGATGATTTTTGAAGGTCTTATAAGGGAGGTTCCACTGTACTGTGCCATAGTCAACCCCTTCGTGCTTACGATCCTCTATCTCAACGTCTGCTGCTTTCAGTTTTATGAAAACAGTCCTAGGCTGATCCTGACCCTATCCCTTTCCCAATTAATGGCAGAATGGTGCGAAAATTTGAGCGTGCGTGTGTGTGTGTGTGCGTGTGCGCGTGTGCGTGCGCGCGCGCGCGCGCGTGTGTGTGTGTGCATAAATGTACAAAATAGCTCTTTTTAAAAAAATGAGGATAAATGGGTAAGCTTAATCTAATAATGCATGTTATGAAGAATTCTCCATAAGTTTCTGGATGTAGAGATTCTGTTGACATCACAGAAATGCAAATGATGCATGCCATGAGATAGACCATTCTTATGATACTTATGTGGCAATTTTTAAAAAATAGTTTTTCACCTGACCAAAAACCGTTGGGCAAAGCAAAATGTCCGCCAAGGTGAACGCTGATCCCAAGCTGAAAAATCTTTTTTCAATCCAAGATTTTGTACTTGTAATTTCATGCGATTATGCCCAAGGAAAGACATCGAAACAAAGGCATCACACGTTGGTAAATTATTTTTAAGACCTTGCTTTATTGAAAACAACAGTCCACAGCTGGCTCAAGGATTTCCGCTTTGGCAGACGGACGTTAGAAGAGAGTGACCGTTAAAATCGTTAAGGGATCGTTGTAACTGTCAAAACTGAGTCAGTGTGAAGTCTCTTGTTGAATATGATTTCTGAATAAGTGCTGACGATATAAAGAACACAATAGGCATTATATCGGGAAGCCTTGATAAAATCTTACATGAACACCTGGGTCTTCAGAACCGTTACGACCCCATCAGCTTATTGAAGGTCGGAGGAGGGGTAGGGTTGAATGATGCACCCAAGCACCACAACAATGTTAGTGGATGGACGTCAGCTGGCATCTGGGACATCGTGACTGATAATGGAATATGTGTGTATCAGTTTGATCCAGAAACCACGTAACCAATTATCGTTTGTGTGTTTCAAGATGAGATCCTTTCAGTAAAATTACACACGAAACGGATGATTGAAAACCCCAATCAAACAAATAGTCGCTATGTTTCTTCTCTAGCGATTGCTATAATGGCCTCAGTTCCTCTCTATAGAGAAGAGCCATCACTGCAGATTACAACATAAACACATGTTTACCCAAAGGCGCTTTGGACATGTCGTCCGTGCACTGGTATCAGAGGTCACCTACTTTATAATGATAACGTAAATGACCACACTGCTGCAATTCCTTTGGATATTCTGAAAGAAAACAGAGTTCAGTTGGTCTCCCTCACACTTATTTCTCCGATTCAATCCCTCCTGACTTTATCCTATGATCTTATGCAAAGCGCCAGTTAAAGGGGACGCAATTACCAGAAACTTACAAAATGCTCGAGGGTTCACCGAGGGCTCTATTTTGACATACCTCAGTCGACCTGGTCTGGCACCATAACTGTTTGCTTTGAAAGGATGACCAAGTGTATGTGTGCTTAGGAAGGATACTTCGAAAATGTAGACCCACCAGAAGAAGTGTACACCCTCTCAGTTCTTTACATCCAGAAACTTATCGAGAGCCCCTCGTATTACCACGTTTTCGACACAAAAAGGAATTAATAGATTACAAAACAATCAAATAGCAAAGGAAATTTTAAAATAAACCACACACACACACAAAAAACAACAGAAGTTCACATGGAGCACGAGCATAACACATACTGCAGCAAGTCCTTACAGTCCACCCGTTTACCCCCTACACAAGTCGTGAGTAGTCTGGATAGCTGAAATGAGTAGTTTGGGTGTAAAATGAGTAGTCCTTTCCATTAAATAAACCATCAAACAATGTTCACTGAAAATGAGTAATTAGAGCATTTGTTTTCAAGTTTGAAGAGTAGTAGAGGTCCAAATTGAGTAGAATACTACTCGAAAAGAGTAGAGTAAACAGGTCTGTTGCACACATTCGTGCACTTGCTTGTTTCCTTCCAGAAAGAAAGAAAGAAAAGAGAGAGAGAGAGAGAGAGAGAGAGAGAGAGAGAGAGAGAGAGAGAGAGAGAGAGAGAGAGAGAGAGAGAGAGAGAGAGAGACAGACAGACAGACAGACAGACAGACAGATAGGCACAAAAGAACAAGACAACCGTGCACTTCGTCTATGCTGCATACTGACCAATGACCAGCGAGCTTTCAGGATCTTTGGAACAGGACACAATCTGGTCTGTCGAGACGCAATACTTCACCTGAAAATAGGGGTGAATTTTGTAAAAAAAACAAATCATAATTATGGTCAAGCACCTTATACAATTATCCGCCAAGAATTATCATTTAATAAACAAGCTGTAGTTAACAAATCTCACACTTCGATTTAAGACTAGAAATTAGATGTAGGAAATCGATTTTTCGAAGTTTTACATGCGATTTTTTTTCTCTTGAACACTTTGCGTACACAGACAGACAAACAGACGCAGGCACACACACCATAGACCCAGTCCTTGTAGACCTCAGACTACAGAAAATTGATGTGGTTGCACGCACCCACGCACGCACGCACACATACACACACATAGAGCGATCGAGTGAGAGAGAGAGAGAGAGAGAGAGAGAGAGAGAGAGAGAGAGAGAGAGAGAGAGAGAGAGAGAGAGAGAGAGAGAGAGAGAGAGAGAGAGAGAGAGAGAGAGAGAGAGAGAGAGAGAGAGAGAGAGAGAGAGAGAGAGAGAGAGAGAGACTGACCATGTAGACCCAGTCCTTGTGGACCTCATGAAGCTCATGTAGTTGGTTTCAACAGAGAGAGACAGACAGAGACAGAGAGAGAGACTGACAATGTGGACCCAGTCCTTGTGGACCTGCCACCTCATGAAACTGATGTGTTTGGTCTCAACAGAGAGAGACAGACAGACAGAGACGCAGAGAGAGAGACTGACCATGTAGACCCAGTCCTTGTGGACCTGCCACCTCATGAAGCTGATGTGGTTGGTCTCAACAGAGAGAGACAGACAGAGACACAGAGACTGACAATGTGGACCCAGTCCTTGTGGACCTGCCACCTCATAAAGCTCATGTGGTTGGTCTCAACAGAGAGAGACAGACAGAGACACAGAGACTGACAATGTGGACCCAGTCCTTGTGGACCTGCCACCTCATAAAGCTCATGTGGTTGGTCTCAACAGAGAGAGAGAGAGACAGACTCAGTCCTTGTGGACCTGCCACCTCATGAAGCTGATGTGGTTGGTCTCAACAGAGAGAGAGAGACAGACAGACAGACAGACAGACAGACAGAGAGAGAGACTGACCATGTAGACCCAGTCCTTGTGGACCTGCCACCTCATGAAGCTGATGTGGTTGTCCTCCACGGCCTGGTCTATGGGGATGCTGGGGATGAAGTCCTCGTGCTTGTGCAGCTTCTTCCACAACCTGCAAAGGGCAAGGGCAAGGTCAAAGTTCAAGGACTCATTTTTTACAAACGTTCGAGGTCAAATTGAACGTTTCCCCTCTATTGGCTACTGCAAAGAACACCTTTTGCAAGAGTGAATGTCCTTGGTGGGTGGGGGAAGATGGTTGAGTACTGACCAAACAAGGGACAAAAACCCTATTTGAGGCCACTTAATGGCTGCCTTTTGCAAGAGGAATGCCTTGTGGATACTGATCAACAAGGGCTTAACTCTTGCCGTCAAGGGCGTTAATAACCCTAGTTGCAGTGGCCTATAATCGCCTTTCGGAACTAGTCGCAAATTACACTCGCATTAGGCCCTACACAAAAAGTTGAATGTGGTATTCAAAAGAAAGTTCACCAACAAAACTATATTTGAAACAAAGTTCAAGGTCATGGTTGCACGAAAAGCTTCAAATCACGTTGAAAGGTTGTTCAAGGCCATATTTAAAAATTAAAAAAAGGGGGGAGTTCAAAGCTAAAGAGACTGCGATACTGTCAAGGGTGAAACCTAGAAAAAGTGAAAAGCAGGAAAAGTTGGGGTTCCAGTGGCCATCTTAGCAGGATCAAACCCCTTGACACTTTCTTTTTTGTTGCGAGTTCTTAACAGGCAATACAGAAAAGAAGTGTGATAATATTACATTTTGGATGATTTTTAAAGGTCTTATAAGGGAGGGGTATTATAAGGGAGGTAATTTTAATACTTACAAAGAAGGGCAATGTCTCAGAGAAGTAGGTCTTATGTGGGAAGGAGTCTTATAATGGGAGGTCTTATAAGGGAGATCTTATAAGGGAGATTCCACTGTATTATAAGAACTCCTTATCCTAGTAATCAAAGACACAAAAGGGACTCTAGTCAACACGCACACACATGCAGAGACATACGTAGATCACACACACACACACACACACGCACATGTACGCTTACAAACACACACACACACACACACGCGCGCGCGCGCGCGCGCGCGCGCGCACACACACACACACACTTCTTCTTCTTCTTCAAGTTGGGGATGTTTATCCTGCCCTGCACTCACCAGTCTTCATTCAGACCATTAATAGCGCACAGGATGCGTGCTATGTGAATTCGCGTCATCCATCCCACCGGCACACACGGCCTACTCGTACCGAATAGTGGAATGGGCTTTAACGTGCGCGCAAGATCTTGTGCGTGCGTTCGCACACGGGACTTCGGCTTTAGGTCTCATCCGAAGGACCAGGAAATAGGAGTAAAGTATCTTTCCCAAGGATACAACACCGTCACCAGCCGGGTTCGAACCCACCGCACCCGCAAACCTGTTGGATTACGAGCGGCGACTCTAACCAATCGGCCATGGCGCCTCCCGCCTCTTACAAACACACACACACGCGCACACATACGCACGCCTATACACACACAAAAGAACTTACACAGAGACACAAATGCACATACATACACACACACACACACGCACACGCACACACACGTGCGTGCGCGCACATACACACACGCACCTGAAGGATTTCCAGGGGCAATTGAAGATGAGGACACTGACGCAGCCCATCATGTCCCCATAGGCCAACAGGCACTTGTCGTTCTTCACCGTTCTACAACACACATAGGCACACACACGTGTGCATTATACATCGTGTGCACACGCGCACGCACACTCACAACAAACATATTCAATCCACACACACAATGTACACGCATGCACGCGCGCGAACGACACACACACACACCATGGGGAACGTCAGAGGTCAATCTCAATAAAACATTATTTTTGTTCCTCAGGGGGTGAGGGAAGCAATAGGATTTTCAGTGTTCAATTTTTCACCAACCCCCCTTCCTAACTACAAAATTCGATCAAAGTCGTGGAGGACCAAATTTACTAAAGATGTAGAATGCGCTTGTGCAGTCACCAAATATCAGTTCAACACATTCTTTTAGAATGCCCATTATTATCATTGTTACGCAAACTATCTGGGATACAAGTTGGACAAATTGGAACTTTAAAAGATGTAGTTTACAGTCATGAAATGATCAAAATTGCTACAGTCTTATCCAGCTCTGGAATTGCAAGATTACTATAGTTCATGAGTTAATTAACTTTAATTTTTTTAAAACAAAATGTAGTTATTTTTGGTTTTTTGTTTCCCCTCCACATTCAAAGACAGAAAATCATATGCATAGTTACACTTACTCATACACACGCACTCATATTCACATACATACACACGCGCACACACACACATATGCGCGCACTCACACATACTAATTAAATTTTGTATTTTATTTTAATTTTAAGAGTCTAATATCACCATTGTGTGAACAGACTTTAAATTAAATCAATCAAATCAAGCATCACTGCAGACAGACAGGGAGACAGACAGGGAGACAGACAGGGAGACAGAGAGAGGAAGGCACCTGCAGCAGATGCAGATGGGCACGGTCTCCATGTCGCTGACCTGGCAGAAGGGCGTGAAGGAGGCCATGTCATAGAACTGCAGCTCACGATTCCTGCAGGACAAACACACAGGTCATAATCAGTGACGCACACAGGAGGGAAAAGTGAAAGACACACTGTCCGAAAACAAGACATTCAATGAGGGAAATGCCACGGCTCTTGTAAACATATATAGGACAAAATGCCACGGCTCTTGTAAACATATAATTATAGGATAAAATGCCATGGCTCTTGTAAACATATATAGGACAAAATGCCACGGCTCTTGTAAACATATAATTATAGGACAAAATGCCATGGCTCTTGTAAACATATATAGGACAAAATGCCATGTAAACTCTTGTAAACATATATAGTAAACAAAATGCCATGGCTCTTGTAAACATATATAGTAAACATATAATTATAATAAAATGCCATGGCTCCTGTAAACATATATAGGACAAAATGCCACGGCTCTTGTAAACATATAATTATAGGATAAAATGTCATGGCTCCTGTAAACATATATAGGACAAAATGCCACGGCTCTTGTAAACATATAATTATAGGATAAAATGCCATGGCTCTTGTAAACATATATAGGACAAAATGCCATGGCTCTTGTAAACATATATAGGACAAAATGCCATGGCTCTTGTAAACATATATAGGACAAAATGCCATGGCTCTTGTAAACATATATAGGACAAAATGTAAACATATATAGGACAAAATGCCATGGCTCTTGTAAACATATATAGAACAAAATGCCATGACTCTTGTAAACAAAATAGGACAAAATGCCATGGCTCTTGTAAACATCAATAGGACAAAATGTAAACATCAATCATGCCACTCTTGTAAACATCAATAGGACAAAATGCCATGGCTCTTGTAAACATATATAGGACAAAATGCTCATGACTCTTGTAAACATCATATAGGACAAAATGCCATGGCTCTTGTAAACATATATAGAACAAAATGCCATGACTCTTGTAAACATATATAGGACAAAATGCCATGGCTCTTGTAAACATATATAGAACAAAATGCCATGGCTCTTGTAAACATATATAGGACAAAATGACAAAATGCCATGACTCTTGTAAACATCAATAGGACTCTTGTAAAAAATAGGACAAAATGTCATGGCTCTTGTAAACATCAATAGGACAAAATGTCATGACTCTTGTAAACATCAATAGGACAAAATGTCATGGCTCTTGTAAACATCAATAGGACAAAATCTCATGACTCTTGTAAACATCAATAGGACAAAATGCCATGACTCTTGTAAACATCAATAGGACAAAATCTCATGACTCTTGTAAACATCAATAGGACAAAATGCCATGACTCTTGTAAACATCAATAGGACAAAATGTCATGGCTCTTGTAAACATCAATAGGATAAAATGCCATGGCTCCTGTAAACATCAATAGGACAAAATGCCATGACTCTTGTAAACATCAATAGGATAAAATGCCATGGCTCCTGTAAACATCAATAGGACAAAATGCCATGACTCTTGTAAACATCAATAGGATAAAATGCCATGGCTCCTGTAAGCATCAATAGGACAGAATGCCATGACAGACAGAAAGAAGAAAAACGAACAGACAGATGAGATTCAAACACAAAGCCAGAGACAGAGAGTGACACAGCCACGCAGTGTTGTACCGAATCAGACACAGAGACTAACCCTGTGGCCAGGATGACTTTGGAGAATTCAGTCATGAGAACGCAGTCGGTGATCCACTGCCTCTCCATCTTCGTCTTCATCCGCTGTTTGCTCTGAATTAATGAACACGGATACGAATGCGAACAGGACTGTTTTATTGAGGGTAAAATGGATAAGCGGCTTCAGGAGCTTCTTTTTTGCACCATGCCCCTCTCTCACACACACACACATTCACACCATGCATCAAGCAAAGAAAAATAGAAAGGAAAAGTCGCATTTTAGCACCACAGTGATTTAACACCTATGTCACTAACAGGCATCAAATTGGGGTCTGTTATCCAAAGACCGTATTGTCATAGTTTTGGGAAGTAAGGGTAGATCTTATTTTATAGATGTCACAGAAGAATCCCCGATACTGCAGATGGATTTTGTTCTCTGCCCAGGTACATTTAATTGACTTTTTTGGCTGAAGTATGCCTGGCGGTGAAAGGGTTAAGCGCTATGAGCTGGAACACAATTCGGTCACATACAGACGCGCCCGCGCCCGCGCGCGCGCACACACACACACATACGGACAGAGTAACGCACATCCCTCGTTCCCATCCCAATGTACTCCCGTTCTGTTAGAACTGGGAGTACAAAAATCGAGTCAAGCAAGAACAAAGGACACCCAGCAATCAGTCATGCTTTGACAGTTCAGTTTATTACCTCTGCAAAAGTGGTGACCGCTATGTGTTTGTCTTTGTCAGCCTGGCTGTCTACCGTTTCAAATTAACAGAGAGGCTATTTACAGGGCCATAGAGAAAGGTGGCAGAGTGGTTAAGAAGTTCGCCTGCCAAATGTAATGCGTGACTGCAGAGTGAGTGACCCGGGTTTGAATCCCGGCCTCGCCCTTTCTTTCTAGTTTGACAGGAAAATCGAACTGAACGTCGAGTCCTTCGGATGAGGACTTAAAGCTAGTCTGACCCGTGCGCTTTACGCACGTAAAAATCCCACGACAGTTGAAAGTCGGTAAGAACAGGGAGAAATCCTGCTGCCTGGTATGGCCAATTTGATAGCAAGGTTTTCCAAGTGTGCATCCCCCCCCCCTCCTCACCCTGTGCCCCCCCTTCTTTTTTAATGGGTAGATGCTGCACTTGCGGCGACGCGCTCTCCGTGGGAGAGCAGCCCGAATTTCAGAGATACGTCTCTGTGACTAGAATATACGAAATACCAAACCAACAAGAATGTTAAGTGATACTTAATGGCGTGAGATGTTGATGGAGGACTAGGCATCACCCGAAAGAATGTGTGCATCACATTGTGTAATCTAGGCTCTCCTTCGTGCAATCATTCATTTATCTAATGACATTCATTCGTTGATTAATTGATTGCTGTATTCAATTAGTTTTCTATGACTTAAAATTTATCAACCAAAAAAAGGAATGGTTCCAGCAAAAAAATAGTATAAGTGCATGGCTTTGTACATCGATTTCTCGGCAAATATGTAGATTTACACCCTCCTACTCTATTTCTTGGTTCTTTCCGTGGTTAGGGATAGGGTTAGGGATAAGGTTAGGGATAGGGTTAGGGTTAGATGGTCTTTTCTTTTGCCACAAGCATCTGTTTTTGGGTCAAAATCATCTATTTTTGGGGAGCATTAAATCGCTGCCGTTTTCTATTCCTTTATTTTGCGCTCGCGCCCATGTGTACATGTGTTTGTGTGCGCGCGCGCGCGAGTGTGTATGTGTGTGAGTATGAACGCGAGTATTTGATTGTACATGCTTGCAGATGTCCCATAATCATTCGAAACAATATTACTTTGATGAAAACTAGAGAACAACCAGGGTATTACGTTTTATATTCCCCCCTAAAAACGTTCAATTAATCAGTCATCTTTTCAAAATACAGTCGAACCTCCCTTATAGGACCTTAGAAAAAATCATCCAAAATGAGGTCTTAACAGAGTTGTAAAGGGAGGTAATTGTGGTGCTTACAAAGAAGGGCGCTGTCTCAGATAAGTAGGTCTTAAGTGGGAGGGAGTCTTATTTATTTATTTTGTTGTGGAGGGTCTTATAATGGAGGGTGGGGGTGTCTTATAAGGGATTTTCCACTGTATTAATTAAAAACATTTATTTCCTTTTAATAACTCTAAACAAGATAAAGGGAGTAAGTCGGGTCCGATATGCACCATTTGTTTTCTAAAAAATAACGTATCTTACTTTATCCTTGCTTTGAGTGAGCATAAAAAAACAAATTTTCAAAGTAAAAGCGGGAAGGATGGGCAAAACTCACCAGGCACAGTTTATAGCGTTTGAGACAAGCGTTGTTGTCCCATAGAGATATTGTGGCTTCCTGCAAGACATACACACACACACACACACACACACACACACACATTATATGCGTGTGCAAACACGCACGCACGATCACATGCTCGCGCATTCATATACACATCACGGGAAACGGGGCCTTATAACTCCGCCGTTTCTTAACCGAATCGCTTCAAATTTACTGTACTCAGCGTTACCAGTACTTGGCGTTACCGTTACTAGGCGTTACCCTTACTAGGGAGAGCGCGTCACTCTCAGAGCAGCGCCAACGGGAAACGGGGCCTTATAACTCCGCCGTTTCTTAACCGAATCGCTTCAAATTTGCTGTACTCAGCGTTACCAGTACTTGGCCTTACCGTTACTAGGCGTTACCGTTAGTAGGCGTTACCGGTACTCGGCGTTGCGCTGGTACTTTTAAAATATGATGTCTATCACACACACACACACACACACACACACACACACACACACACAGAGGCTCGCGCATTCGTGATATTGTATTGCTTTTTCATAAGCTTTCTGTTTGTTAATGTAAATATTCATATGCTCCTTTTCTTTCTTTTGTAATGATCCTTAAGCCATCTTTTCTTTTCTTTTGTGGTTATGAACAGGGCTTTGTTTAAATAATATTATTTTATATCTTATTGGATATATGTGTCTTATGTGTATAATGACTTATTTGTGTTTTATTGTCTATGTAAAGCGCTTTGAGCTCCCTGCAAAGCGAGTAAAGCGCTATATAAATGTTCAGTATTATTATTATTATTATTATAATTATGTCCCTAAGCAATATGGTTTGTGTTTTGTGCATGTTTATAGATGGATTGAAGAAAAAAGCATGTATGTTTGCTTATTCAATGTCCATCTTTAAAAAAAAAGACTTTGACTTTGACATGCACACACACACACACACACACACGCACATACACACTGCTTAAAACGCGCAAGTGCTCGCATACACACATACACATAAAACTGCACGTACACACACACCCGACAAGTACACGCATGCGCATCCCACCACACACATACGCACTGCTTAAAACGCACAAGTGCTCGCATACACATGAAACTGCACGTACACACACACCCGACAAGTACACGCATGCGCATGCACACACGCACGCACGCACACACACACGCATACACACTCTCTCTCTCTCTATCACCCCTCACCATCTCTCTCTCTCTTTCTCTCTCTCACAGCCACTACGTTCATTGGTAATCCCTGTCTGTTTAAACTTATAATATTACTCGCATCTAGCAATTAAAATGTTAGAAAACAATTAATTTTGTTATTTTTTTCTTTATCATGCATTTGAGCTCAGATATAGATATATACATTTAGATGAATGTATTGTTTGAATGTTAATGTTTTCCCCTTTCAAATGTGGCCAAGGCCTTTTTTGAATAAACCATTCGCCTTCGCATTCTCTCACTATTTTTCTTTATCATGCATTTAAGTTCATAGACAGATATATACATTAGATGAATGTATCGTTTGAATGTTAATGTTTTCCCCCTTCAAATGTGGCCAAGGCCTTTCTTTAATAAACCATTCGCATTCGCATTCTCTCACTATTTTTCTTTATCATGCATTTAAGTTCATAGACAGATATATACATTAGATGAATGTATCGTTTGAATGTTAATGTTTTCCCCCTTCAAATGTGGCCAAGGCCTTTTTTTAATAAATCATTCGCATTCGCATTATCTCACAGCCACTCACTATTTTTTCTTTATGATGCATTTAAGTTCATAGACAGATATATACATTAGATGAATGTATCGTTTGAATGTTAATGTTTTCCCCTTTCAAATGTGGCCAAGGCCTTTTGAATAAACCATTCACATTTTCTCACTATTTTTCCTTATCATGCATTTATGCTCATAGATAGATAGATAAATTAGATGAATGTATTGTTTGAGTGATAATGCTTTCCCCCCTTCAAATGTGGCCAAGGCCTTTTTTGAATAAACCATTCGCATTCGCATTATCTCACAGCCACTCACTATTTTTCTTTATCATGCATTTTAAGTTCAATTAGATGAATGTATCGTTTGAATGTTAATGTTTTCCCCCCTTCAAATGCGGCCAAGGCCTTTTTTGAATAAACCATTCGCATTCGCATTCTCTCACAGCCACTCACGGTGCTAGCGGTGATCCACAGCCCGTCGGGTGTGCCCATGACCCTGACCGGGTAGTCCCTGTGGGGCATGGGGCCAGTGGGGGGAGGCATCTGGAACTCCATCACCTTCTTGAGGTCGTCCTTGGCGTCCCTGATGAGGATCTCCTGGCTCATGTGGGCGCAGAAGTCCTTCCAAGACACGTTGTGCACCGAAGCCCAGTCGATCTTGAGGAAAATCTTCTCCGACACTTCTGGCTGTATGGGGGTGGGGAGCGAGAGAGAGAGAGAGAGAGAGAGAGAGAGAGAGAGAGAGAGAGAGAGAGAGAGAGAGAGAGAGAGAGAGAGAGAGAGAGAGAGAGAGAGAGGGAGCGAGAGAGAGAGAGAGAGAGAGAGAGAGGGAGCGAGAGAGAGAGAGAGAGAGAGAGAGAGAGAGAGAGAGAGAGAGAGAGAGAGAGAGAGAGAGAGAGAGAGAGAGAGAGAGAGAGGAGAGAGAGAGAGAGAGAGAGAGAGAGAGAGAGAGAGAGAGAGAGAGAGAGAGAGAGAGAGAGAGAGAGAGAGAGACTTGGATTTGGAAAATTCATTCATGAAAGGCCAAGTCCCCTTATTATGAAGGGAGCAATTCACAATAAACGAAATGGCATATGATATAACCAAATAAAGAAAGTTACAATCAAGAATACAATGTAGAACGAAACTTTAAATGCTTTGTATATTAAGAACAAGGCAAAGCTTTTTACTACGTTTTCCTGAGTAGAAGACAAAAGCAATACAAGTCAAAACAGAGAGAGAGAGAGCGAGAGAGAGAGAGAGAGAGAGAGAGAGAGAGAGAGAGAGAGAGAGAGAGAGAGAGAGAGAGAGAGAGAGAGAGAGAGAGAGAGAGAGAGAGAGAGAGAGAGAGAGGGGGGGGGGAGGCAAGAGAAAGGAATGAGAGGGAGAGACAGAGTGGAAGAGAGAGAGAGGGGGGAGGGAGGAAAGAGAGGGGGGGGAGGGAGGAAAGAGAGGGGGGGGAGGGGAAATGATAGAGGATAGGGGGGGGGAGGAGAAAGGGAAGGGAGAAGAAGGAAAGGGAGAAGGAGGGGTGGAGGGTGCAGACGGAGAGAGGAAGATCAGAGAATGAGTATGAAATCAGAAGAGAAAGGGTGAGAAGTCTCCTGCATTATTCTACTGGCCATATCTCCTGTGACGATGTAAAGGGCATTGGCCTCAATATCATCATCATCATCGTCATCATCATCACCATCATCCAGAGAGGTGCATCGTCATCATCATCATAATCCTTTACCTCCATAATCTGGCAGAACATAATAAAAATTATGCTGGGTGACGTGGTTGGGGGCATAACTCTGGCTATATCATCATCATCATCGTCGTCGTCGTCATCATCATCATCATCGTCATCATCATCATCATTGTCATCACCATCATCATTATCACCATCATTCTCCCCCATGGGGATACCGGGGTCTTTTGCATAAATAGTTCCCCCAACCTTCTGGAAGTTCTGTGCTTGTAAGTTCCTCTAATCTGTCACTCTCTTTGACTCTGCCTTTTCCCTTTGCTTACTGTCATCTACTATCTTTCTGCCTCACCGGTCCTTTCTCCTGCCTTTTTTCACGAAACACTTTCAAAAAGATTTCCTCCAGCCGAAATAGGACTTGCTGGGCCTATTATTTTTAGTTAGGCGCATAACAGCAGCATGACATATCTGCGCTCATAATCAACAGGAAACTTTCTGAGCGATCGAAGAAGAAGAATCATCATCATCTTCATCATCACCATCATCGTCATCACCATCCTCCTCCTCCTCCTTTACCTACATAATCTGGCAGAACATCTGGTGGGTCACGTGGTTGGGGGCATTGCCCTGACTGCTCATCATCATCATCATCTCCTTCATCATCACCACCATTATCATCGTCATCATAATCATCATCACTACCATCATCATCTTCATCGTCATCACCATCATCCTCATCATCCTTTACTGACATAGTCTGGCAGAACATCTGGTGGGTGACGTGGTTGGGGGCATGGCCCTGACTGCTCATCATCATTATCATCACCATCATCATGAACCACCTCCATGTTGGTGGTATCCTTCATGATCTGGCAGAACATGTGCTTGGTGAGGTGGTTGGGGGCGTGGCCCTGGTTGTGTATCATCATCATCATCATCATCACCATCATCATCATCATCACCATCATCAGGAATTACCTCCATGTTGGTGGTATCCTTCATGATCTGGCAGAACATGTGCTTGGTGAGGTGGTTGGGGGCGTGGCCCTGGCTGTGTATCATCATCACCATCATCATCATGAATTACCTCCATGTTGGTGGTGTCCTCCATGATCTGGCAGAACATGTGCTTGGTGAGGTGGTTGGGGGCGTGGCCCTAGCTGTGTACCATCATCATCATCACCATCATCATCATGAATTACCTCCATGTTGGTGGTGTCCTCCATGATCTGGCAGAACATGTGCTTGGTGAGGTGGTTGGGGGCGTGGCCCTAGCTGTGTACCATCATCATCATCACCATCATCATCATGAATTACCTCCGTGTTGGTGGTGTCCTCCATGATCTGGCAGAACATGTGCTTGGTGAGGTGGTTGGGGGCGTGGCCCTGGTTGTGTATCATCATCATCATCACCATCATCATCATGAATTACCTCCATGTTGGTGGTGTCCTCCATGATCTGGCAGAACATGTGCTTGGTGAGGTGGTTGGGGGCGTGGCCCTGGCTGTGTATCATCACCATCATCATCACCATCATCATCATTATCATCATCATCACCATCATCATGACTTACCTCCATGTTGGTGGTGTCCTTCATGATCTGGCAGAACATGTGCTTGGTGAGGTGGTTGGTGGCTAGGCCCTCACTGTCCACGGTCGTCACGGCATCGTGCAGCGCCTTCAGAGTCTCCAGGTTCAGAATCTCCGTCAGCTGCTCCCCACCATGCTCCTCCTCCAGGTTCGGTGTTGACTCCCCCTCCTCCTCCTCCCACAACGCCTGAAGGGTTAAGCCGGCGCCACACGTGTAAAATCGTATGGAGATGCGTCATGATGTTATAATGTGCCTGTCTATATGGTGATGAGTACTGTTAAAAATAAAAGTGTTTTTGTTGGTTTTTGTTGTTGTTTTTGTTTGGAGCCTATGTAATACTATGCTGATGTGTACTGTTATGGGGTCTTTTGGGCTGTTGTTTGTAATGTTTGATGCCGCAGGTGTGAATGGTACGTGTATGCATTTTCTTGTGCCCCCAGGGTTTTTTGAAATAAAAGTTGATTTGATTTGTCATGAGTCATTATTCAGGTGAAATACTTCCGTCTAAAATAATTGCCATGTTCGCTAACTATACTCAAGTAGACCAAACACATTTGTCTCATCAACAAGACGGAGGAAGGCAAAAGCCGAAAGCTTGGAGGGACAAACCTGAAGATTTGTGTTCGCCTTTTTCTTTCTTTCTTGAGTGTATATATATATATACTTACAGTGAAAAACAACAGCACATCACAACTCTTCTCAGAATCTTTCACTATTTTATTCTGACGTTTCACCAGTAGCTGGCTTGATCACAGAATGAATGTATATTTCTATAGGATCCAGATTGTTTTCCTCTGTCTGATTTCTTCTGTTCTTTTTCTATGGTCACTTCCTAAAGTGCGAACATTTACTTCTATGAATAGAAGTTGGTTGCCACACAGAAGAAGGAATATGCAGAAAACGACAGATTTTGCTATTTTTTTGTTTTACCGTTGTGTTAGCGCTTGCTCTTGGTACTGCAGCTTAGAGGCTGAGTTGGCCTTGAGATTTAATGCCCCAGGGCTCCCAGGGACCCCCATTTGGGGGTCTATGAAGTACTAAAAGTCTAAAAGACTCTCTAAAAGAATGTGCAGGGGGTCCCAGGCATGCATTAGAAAAATTATTTTTAGCATTCACAATGCCACTGGACCGCCTCTAGGACCCTCTATTCTGTAAGTGAAGGAGTCCCTGGGACCCCTTGTTTTGCGGGACGATTGGGAGTCCTGATGCCCTATGCCAACCGTCTAAAGTTTGTTTCATGCAACATTTCCTAAGCAAGGAATCTCCGCAATGATGAATGAATTTCGGCTATCATGTATTTTACCCCCACCCTCAGATTTTCGTATATAACTTTTATTATTTTTAATAAGCAACAGGTGTAGAGTGGCACAGAGGTAACGCGTTCGCCACGCGCACGATAAACCCGAGTTCGAACCTGGGTACAGGGGATTTTTCCTCTTACTCTGCACTAGGCCTTATGGTCTGAACGTGGAGTCTTTCGGATGAGACGATAAACCGAGGTCCCACGTGCCCATGCACTTAGCACACGTTAAACCCAGTGGTAACGAAAACGTTGTCATTTGGTCAAAATGTACCCACCCACCCCTTTCCTTCCTTATCAGTCACACAAAAATCTCATGCGAATAAAAAATAAATGGATGGCGTGTAAGTACCAAATACATTCTGCCAATTTTGTTTAAAGGATAGAGTTAGAATCAGCCTAGGATAATTTATAAAACTGAAAGCAGACTTTGAGATTGAGGGTAGTAAACACGAGGGGATGACTAAGGTAGGCCTACATATTTCATTTGCCTGAATTTCTGTCCAGCTTTCCATACTAGTAGCTGCCTCCTCTGATGTCAGTGTAATTGCCGTACTAGTCTAGCTGTAGCACACATACATTTCACATTTACCCGGCCAGAGGCCGAGGTATTGCGATCGGTTTGTGTGTCTGTGTGTGTGTCTGTCTGTCTGTGTATCGATTATCTAAAAAAACTACTGTTTGGATTTTGATTAAAATTGGCAGAGGGGTAGACAGCTTGGAAAGGAAGCTTCCTTTCGTTAATCAACACCGTGCTGACCTTGACCTTGAAGTTTGACCTTGAAAACCGAAATTTCCTTCTTTGGGCTATGTAACTTTCCCCCAGCTTTATTTCGTGAACTAGTGAACAGAATCGCTTCAAACTTTGTGTGGTGGTGTACCATGGTGCAAGGAAGTTTGTATAAAAGTTTAGCTGTATCTCGTGAACTACTGAACAGAATCGCTTCAAATTGTGGACTATGTATTTTATGCGTTCTGTAAGGGTGGAAAGTGGTGTTACATCACTCGGTGCAAGGAAGTTTGTATAAAAGTTCAACTGTATCTCGTGAACTACAGAATTGCTTCAAATTTTGGGCTATGTATTTTATGCGTTCTGTAAGGGTGGAAAGTGGTGTGTTTATTGGGGGGTAGGGTGGGGGACAGGACATAACTCTGGCCGGGTTTGCATTGTCACAATGCGTTGCTGCCACTCGGCGATGCCCTTGTTATTGTTTGTGGCACAAGCCACAAACCTATAACTCACTTTGTCCGTCTGTCGGTCTGTTGCTCTGTCGGTCGGTTGGTCCAAAATTGTCGCATATTGTAAAAGAGAAAAAAAATACTTAGGCATAAAGTAACATTTCAGTTGTCATATCTACAGTCCTTAGGTATGGAAAGAATTGCATACTGAACAGAGCACATGAATCTTCATTTTAAAGCTTACAAAATAATAAACATACGTAATACAGACACTGCAACAGACACGACGAGTATGCGGTGCTTCTTTCGATGAGTATGAGTAGGATAAATAGTTTTAAATGTTTTCCAAAAGATATAACAAGTTACGAAATGGTGCAGAGATTAAAATTATTGAAAAGCCAGGGGAGGCGACTCAGTGTATGTAATGATTGGAGTGGTAAAAATAGACCGCTGCCACAAACGATTGCGAATCCGCGCTTGTTATATTTTGAAACTCTCTTTCATATAATAAGATGTAGCTTTAAACTATGCATTCTTTTTTAAAGAAAAAAAAGAAGTTGAACTAACCATGTTATAAATCAAGTGTCCGGGGATGTTAAAATATTGAACAGTATTTTACCCCAGAACACACACGATATGGATTAAGTTAAACTCTTTGAGACTTGTTGTTAGTCTCTGATGATGGTGAATTTAACGTCCAATTAGTCATATACTCTTATTAGGGCTCCCAATCGTCCCGCAAAACAAGGGGTCACAGGGACTCCTTCACTTACAGCATAGAGGGTCCTAGGGGCGGGATAGAGGGTCCCAGTGGCATTGCGAATGCTAAAAAAGAATTTTTCTAGTGCATCCCTGGGACCCCCTGCACATTCTTTTAGAGGGTCCTTTAGAATTTTAGTGCTTCATAGACCCCCAAAAGGGGGTCCCTGAGAGCCCTGCTCTTATGGACAAAAGGTGTTAGTCTCTCAAGATAAGCTGACTTTATTTAACAGTAGACTGTCCTGTGTAAATGTAAGAAAGAACTGAGCTGATGCAGACAATAAACGAAGCGTACTCATGTACTCACGTAGGGCATTCCACTCTGATGTGATGGTGCGGTGGAGGAACTCAAGAAGGAGGAGTTGCGTTGCTGGGTGTGGCATGGAATCACTGCAGTATCACTTACATACTTCCTTCCTTCTGTTTGAGTGACCACAGTCACACTTGAAGTTGACTTAGTCAATGACTATGGTAACACTTGGAGTGCAAGTGAAGTTATAGTGCGCGTGCACTACAACTGCACTTGTAAAGCTGCAAATTTGTACGAGCTGCAAATTTGCACGAGCACTAGATCTAGGGTATTCTTCTTCTTCTTCTTCTAATTATTATTATTATTATTATTATTATTATTATCACAGTGGCTAGAGGTACGGCATTCTTGCATAATGCAACACTCAGACCATATTCAGGGTTAGTAACTCTTCCTAGCCGAAATGTTCGTCAACAAATCATGCTTCTTTTTTTCCCGTACATTTAACGCATCTTGGTAAGGAATAGGCTTAGGGATAGGGTTAGGAACATGTCAGAGTTAATGTTAGTAGTTTTGGAAGACATTTACGCACAATTTATGCGTCCCGCGATTGAGCGCCGTACCCGTATCCTGGAGAATGTGAGATACGGGCCCGTACCCCGAGCCTCTCACAAATTTTAAACCCGTTGTGGCGGTGTATTTTTACCTCTATGAGATAAGTAGTCCTAGCCGGAAGTAGTCCTAGCGTAGCCAATCAGAATCGTTTGTTTGTCCGCCATTGTGAATTTTACGGATTATGGATTTATGGACTTGTACATCGATTTATCGGCAAATATGTAGATTTACACCCTCCTGCTCTATTTTTTGGTTCTTTCCGTGGTTAGGGATAGGGTTAGGGTTAGGGTTAGGGATAGGGTTAGGGTTAGATGGGTACAGTTCTCATGCGAGAGGTAGATATTTAATGACAGGTTCTTATTTATCATAACACCGTCACTTAAAACAGGGAGATCTGCGGAGGAAGCGCCTTATTTTCATTACTGACCTGTTTCGGTCCATCGTCGTCAATTTGGAATACGTTTAAGCTCGAAGACCTTGGGTGTTCATTTGGGTTCACGGCCATTGGTGAGGCTTTATATATTGTTCAGATCTCAAAGTGATACTGACAGCCGTTTGTTTCCTTTGATTTATCTGCCTCCACGAGAATGATTTCCCTTTGCTACGCGGACTTTGGAATTAATGCCCTTTTCTCTCCCCACCTCTCTCTGTGTGTGTGTCTCTCGGTGACCCTCTCTCTCTCTCTCTCTCTCTCTCTCTCTCTCTCTCTCTCTCTCTCTCTCTCTCTCTCTCTCTCTCTCTCTCTCTCTCAATGTAATCCCAGTAGGCCTATCATGTGTTAAAAAAAAAGCATTAAAGACGATCTGTGTGGGTGTGTCAATAATAATGGAGTTAGATCTAAATTAAAGAACACACACAGAGAGAACGATAGAAAGAGAGAGTGACTCGGACTCGAACAGTTTTGGCTAAGGATAACACCCCTATCATTGACAATAATACAAATGACACATCTATGTTTTTACACACATAGTCTAGATCTTCTTCTTCTTCCTGTTAGGCATCCAGTTTCAGCACACAAAAACAAACACACACACGCACACACACACTCACACACACACACACACACACACACATACACACACACACACACCAGGACCGGATCACAGACTTTTGAAAGGGGGGGTGCTTAAAACTTTTTATAGGCCGGGGTCCAGGGGCCGCCTAGGCCCCGCCCGGTGGGGTCCAGGGGCCGCCTAGGCCGCGGTGGGGTCCAGGGGCTGCCTAGGCCCCGGTGGGGTCCAGGGGCTGCCTAGGCCCCGGTGGGGTCCAGGGGCTGCCTAGGCCCCGGTGGGTTCCAGGGGCTGCCTAGGTCCCGGTGGGGTCCAGGGGCAAAGCCATGGTGGGGGGTCCAGGGAGCCGAAGCCCCGTGGCCGAAAACGAGTTTTCAACATTTTAAAACTGTTTTGTGGCATCTCCTGTGAGCTCAGAACAGAACTTGTAAGAGACAGAACTTCTTAAGAGTGTTGACAGCCGAGGGGGTGGTGCTGCAGCACCCAAAGCACCCCCCCCCCCCCCCCTAGATCCGGCCCTGACTGGTAGGCTTACAAATAGGTAAGTCTATTGCTATTCGTCCGTTTTTCTCAAAAACTATTCAGTCTATCATCATCAAATTTGGCATGCTAGTTTGCCAAGATGCAAGCTATCCACTGATGTATTTAGTTTAGAATCAATTGCAGCCAATGGGGGGTTATGCATAAATATGCAAGTATGTTTGTCAGTGTGTATTTTTCGTGAATTAAAAGTGTTTTGGGGGTGGAAAGTGATGAGGGGGGTATATGGAGTGGATTGGACATGCTTAGAAGCGTTTGCAGCCAATGGGGGGTTATGCATAAGTATGCAAGTATGTTCATCAGTGTGTATATTTCGTGAATTAAAAGTGTTTCGCGAGTGGAAAGTGGTGAGGGGGGTATATAGGGTGGATTGGACGTGCTTAGAAACGTTTTCA
>CM065691.1:17621170-17633670 GCA_017654935.2 Phymorhynchus buccinoides
CGCTCTCTCAGATACTCATCCTCTCTGCCCACATTCAAACGCCATCTCAAAATTCATCTGTTTCCTAAATAACTACTAATCCCTTCCTTCATGACTTGGTGTGTGCATGTCTGAGTGATCGTATGCGTGTGTGGCTGTGTGGTGTGCGTGTGTGGCTGTGCGGTGTGCACGCGCTTACGCGCGCACGTGTGTGTGTAATTCTGTGTCTGTTTGTTTGTCTGACCGTCTTTGGGTGTTTGTGTAATTTTTATTTCCCATTCTTTACGCTATATGTTAAATATTATTATATGTGGTGTTATATGTGTATATTATATTTTTATATTGTAAACGCCTAGGGCATTAAATTGATTAGGCATGCTAAATGTTCTAATAATAATAATAATAATAATAATAATAATAATAATTTATATGGGATGCAATGTAAGCATGGAAGAATGCTTTGCTGGAGTCCATATTTAGGAAATATTTGATCTTAGACAAGAAATATCTTTTTAGAAGCCATCTTACAAACACTTTGCACTTGGGGAGACCATGATTCATTTTTGTCAATAACTATCCCTAGCACTTTGTGTGAATCTACTTCTTCAATGTTGTTACCATTAATATATAATGAAGGATAACTAAGGATATTTTGTCGTTTCTGTCTGGTGGTTACAAGCATAAATTTAGTTTTATTTGGGTTTAAACTCATGTGATTTAGCTCTGACCATGTGGTTAACTGACTGATACTTTTTTGTAACACTTGAACTATGTTTTCTACTTTTTAATGGCTTGAATGGAGAGTTGTGTCGTCTGCAAACATATCACAGAGATATTGTATATATAGGGGTGTCATTTATATGTATTGAAAAAAGAATTGGGCCAAGGACTGACCCTTGGGGAACACCATACTTAAGCGGGAGGAGAGAAGATGTTTTATTATTATTCAAAACAAGCTCATATCTGTTATCTAAGAAAGAGGATATAAAATCTAAAGTGCTACTATACTTCTGCCTGTCAGTATAGAAAGACCATACAATTTGAGGTTTTTTTAATACTATCACATCAAATGCTGTTCAACCCTTGTTCCTTCCGGATCGAGTCAATGAACCGATACACATGCGGGAAACATGCGCCAAATATTGCCTGCATGCGGTTGTGCCACGCCTCCACGCTGTTGTTCGTGCGTGGCATGCCAGCAATGGTCCGGTGATGCTGGTTCCACAGCTTATGGGAGAACATGGGTTGGCGACGGAAAGATCCTGCTCTTCGCGGGGGTCGTCCAATCCATGTGTCCTCGAAATAGTCAACTAATTCAGAAGCTCGCTCTCCAACACAAGCATGGAAGTCATCATTACTTGTAAGTGTCTCAAAGCCAGCCTCAAATTCGTCGTCAGGCAGAAAGGCGAGTGCAGGAAGACATTTTATCCATGATGCAAAGTTTCCATCTTCTTCCGCGTACAGCGTCGCGAAACCTAACTGTTGGCATTTCCGCCACACGCACTGACCCAGGTGGAAGAAGCACCCACTCATGGTCATGTCAGGAAACTCTTGTTCAAACGCGCGGATGGCGGCCTGTTCGAAGTTGCTCATAATGCTTTGTGGAGCGATATTTGGCTGCAAATCCATGAAAACCTGAAGAAGGTGAACGTAGTTGTGCATAGCTTTTCCTGATAACAAAGCAAACACCAGAGGTAGCATTACCCCATGACAGCGACAGTGGATGGTGTAAAGCTGCTGGAATAGTCCAAGCGCAACGTCAAACGTTCCGTCGACAAACCAGTCCGCACTATCACCCAACAGTTTCAAATTGTCCATTGTAGAAAATACTAGAAATATATAAAAACGGTTTGGTCCTCGTCCAGAATCGTGAACGAGAAACTGTTCTCCGTTTTCCAATTTTTGATAGTCATCAGGGATTTCCAGTTCCCAGAGGATTAGTGGGAGAGGCGGCACACGACCATTCCTGTTCCTTGTCCTCTGAATTGTCCTCTTGATTGCTCTCTCTGATGGCAATTGGGAAGCCACAACATTACCCACAGTAGCTGTTTGGTTGGCTAGAATAGCCATTGTAGTTTCCTGCGTGCTTGCTGCTTGCTGCTTCACTCCAGCTAAGACACCAAGCAACAGATGCCTGCTACCGTCTGGGGCGTGAGCGTGACTTCCTAGAAACTTCACCACTTCATCTCCTCTGACGTGAAGACGTCCGGTGCAGCGATCTGTTTTCTTTCTTTCACATGCATAAAAGTGCAAAGAGTCATCTTGTTTGCTCATGGCGTCGAAATTGTTGAACTGGCTTTGGGTTTCCCCTTTTCAGTTTTCAGCCATCAAACACGTAGGTTATCTGTGTGTGCCATCTTTCAATTGAAAAGAAACTGATCATAAAAAATCTTATTCCTGATCCAGCGGCAGTAACATCCGTGTTGTAATCGGAAGTGAACAGAGATCACCAGTCATTCTAATTGCCACTGAACGATGTTTGATATTTATTACATGCAGCTCGTGAATATCAGAATTTTGGTGTGTTTTTTATCATGTTCAACGAGCAATGGACGCTGGGCAATTGTCCTTACGAGCAACTGTCCTAAGAGTAACTGTCACACGAGCAACTGTCCTAAGAGGAAATGACTCTTAGGGCTATTGTCCCATGGGCAAGTGACCACGAGCAACAGTCGGTGGGCAATTGTCGTCGAGCAACTGACGTGGATCCGATTGTAAACATAGTTATGTGAGGGTTTCAGATATAACAGGAGCAGCAATTTTAATGATTTTCCATCAATATCATCTACGCCACGAGAGCACGTTTGTTTTAATTGGGAGAGAGCGGATAATACTTCATGACCAGACATTGATGGGATATCAAGATCATTTTTTGAGTCAGAATTGTTTAAGAGGGTCTAGATTGTTTATATTGGATTTATCATTCGTTACTGTAGACTGGGCAACTTCACAGAAATGGGCATTGATCAGTTTGTCTGCAGACAGTTCTTTGCTGACAGTTGTTTTATTGTTAACATTTTTGCTACTTAATTGGTTAATGGAATTCCAAATTGATTTGGTGTTAGCATCAGATGAAACAAGATTTTGAAAATATTTCTTTTTGGATGCACGTTTTATGTATGTAACTTGATTTTGTTGTTGCAATTTCCTCTTTATTGCCCGTTAGAAGGAGGGAATCACGTAAATGTATAGCATCTTCGACGTCTTTCGACAGCCAAGGCAACTTAGGGTTATCTCGAACACGTTTAGTTTTTAAAGGTGCATGCTTATCATATATAGTAAAAAAAAGAATGATTCCATACCTCAAATGCCTCGTCAGGGTTCGTAAACTGGTAAACCCAAGATATACCGGAATTACTGAGATATTGTAAAAAACTGTTCTTGTTGAAATAAGCAAACTTTCTATATTGAATATAGGTATGACTACTTTTGGGGATTTTTACTCCTTTTCTACACCATGTAAGACACACTGGGTAGTGATCGCTGCCCCCGAAAAAAAATGTGTGTGAGAGAGAGAGAGAGAGAGAGAGAGAGAGAGAGAGAGAGAGAGAGAGAGAGAGAGAGAGAGAGAGAGAGAGAGAGAGAGAGAGAGAGAGAGAGAGAGAGAGAGAGAGAGAGAGAGAGAGAGAGAGAGAGAGAGAGAGAGAGAGAGAGAGAGAGAGTGAGTTTGATTGTGCAAAGCAACAATCAGAGCTCTCACTCATCATATGTCGCAACTTTAATGTTAACTCTTAATCCCCCCCTCTCTCTCTCTCTCTCTCTCTCTCTCTCTCTCTCTCTCTCTCTCTCTCTCTCTCTCTCTCTCTCTCTCTCTCTCTCTCTCTCTCTCTCTCTCTCTCTCTCTCTCTCTCTCCGTCAACCCCCTCTTCTCTCTCTCTCTCTTTCAGGGCTATGCATCTACATAGCTGTTGTCAGTCCCTGCCTCCTGCTGACCCTGCTGACCCTACATTGGTTGACGCCCACACACAATCTACAGTGGCCAGGACGCCCACATCTTCAGCAACCTGAAAAAGCTGACCTCCAAATCACCAGTTTTCTCCCATCTTCCAAAACAGCCTTCAAAGTTACTCCTCGTCCCGTTGGAGGAAACTCTATTCTTAAAGAGCGAAGTAACTTTGCCAACGAAAAAGAAAATGTAAGTCAAGAGGAGGAACAGGAGGTGGTGGAGGAGAAGGGAGAGGAGGAGGAGAAGAAGAGGCATGGAGAGGAGAAGGAGGGAAAGAAGAAGACAGAATCAGTGCAGAAAAGTGAAGAGCATAGACATGAACAGGGTGAGAAGGTGACCAAAGAGATTTCTGAAAGACCGAGGCAGTCACAATTTCCCACTCTGGGCCCGTGGTGGGATGCTAGTAAGCGGTATCTTTTGCACAGTTTTAAAGGACGTCTGGGGAACGTTCTTTTCCAGCTGTCCGCAATGGTTTGCATCGCTCGCTTGAACAACTTGACTCTGCTGGTCAAAGACGTTCGTCACCTGAACCATCTGCGATACACAGGGATACGCCTTTCGGACGAAGAGTGGAAGTCGCTTCCTATTCATGTGCACGAGTACAGATTAAAGTCTGCCAGGAAGTTTGAACCGTCGCTCATGTCTCTCACCCCGACCAATGCCAGCCACTCCCTCACCGGGTATTTCCAGTCCTGGAAGTATTTCAAGCCTTGTAAGGCAGAAGTGATTCCAGTCATCGGTTTCCAGGACAACGTCATCAACAGAGCCGTTCAAATCGTGACCGACCTGCGGCAGAAATTGCCGGGCCGAACTTTGGTGGGCGTTCACGTGCGGAATGATATCTTCTTGAACCCTGGAGACCAAGTCAGAAGGGAATTTACACCACCCAGTTACTTCTTCCGGGCGATGATGTACTTCCGCCACAAGTTTTCTGATGTAGCGTTTGTTGTCATTTCTAAGAAACCGAATTGGTTTAGGACAGACGTTTCCAACGCGTCTGATGTAATACAGTTGGGAAGATCTAACCTCCCTGAGGTCGACATGGAGGTCCTGTCACGCTTGGACCACATGGTCATCAGCTGGGGGACTTTTGGCTGGTGGTCTGCCTATAAGAATATTCATAAAGGCGCTGTGGTGGTCTATTGGAAATATTTGTTTTACATCCCCGACTCCCTTGGTCGGAAATACGGGGAAAACTTGGACGATTACTTCTTGCCTTGGTGGATTCCGATGTAGATGATTTGGCTAACTCCATCGATTTGTATCATATTAGGCCTGCCTATTGGCCACTGCAACTAGGGTTATTAATGCCCTTGACGGCAAGAGTTAAGCCCTTGTTGGTCAGTATCCAAAAGGGCATTCACTCTTGCAAAAGGCAGCCATTCAGTGGCCTCAAATAGGGTTATTGGCGAGAGTTATGCCCTTGTTTGGTCAGTACTCAACCATCTTCCCCCACCCACCAAGGGCATTCACTCTTACAAAAGGTGGTCGTTGCAGTGGCCAAGAACGGAATATAAAAAAAATAATAGTAGGTCAAGATTTTATTAGGTGTCATGGCTCGCACAAAGACTACTCTCAAGTTATAAATATATATATTCTTTTGTTTACAATGTTAATTATTACTCTCTGAGCTATAGGAGATTAACATTTTCAGGACCACTTTTTAAAAAACCAATACAAATCTTTAAAAATCTAATAAGGTCTAGAGACAATTTACACTATATACATATGATCTTTATTGTCAACCAAAGGGTTTAAAAACAAGCGAATACAAAATATTAATTTTGACTTTGTTAAGTCCAAACATAATCTACTTTGAGGCGTATTATGCATTGGTGTGTGATGTATTATTTATGAAAGAGTGAGGGTCCCTAGCATTTAATTAAAATGTACAATCCCCTCGACTCCAGAGGCACTTGAAACATATTATTGGCCGAGTCTGGGTAGTATATCGTTACAAACAGAGCTGTGTATTTACAGAAGGAGAGCTATTGTGCCTGAGGGTGGTTGAGAGAGATAGGAGGCTATCCCCCCTCTGTTCCAATACTCTATTTAGTGGGACCCAGCTCTTTAATGGTGCATTAGGGGGGGGGGGGGGGTAAGAGGAGATAGGAGGCTATCCCCCCTCTGTTCCAATACTCTATTTAGTGGGACCCAGCTCTTTAATGGTGCATTAGGGTCATGTTTGTTGTGATAAGAATAGGTTAAGCGTTACGGTTAAATTATACTTTTGATTTTGTAATATTTAAAAGGTTTAAAAATAGCGACCGAACGATGACTGGCTGACAGCTTCCGCCAGCCAGACCATAGGGGCCTACCCCTCCGTATTATTTGAAAACATGATTGATTTTGTAAATGTAATTTTAGTCGTTTCTAACCTGCGTAATAGTGGTTCTAGTTCCGTAATGATGGTTGTACAGGAATCGAATAGATGGTCAATATTAAGAGTTTTCTCACATTCGCATATAGTTTTCACAAATTTCATGGATATGAATCTGTTCTGAGTCTAAAGATTACGGATTGTAGTGATGGTTGTATTTTTAGAACAATTCCATCTTTTACTATAATTATTATTATGGTCCCAAGAGTGGGCTTTGGCATATACTTCTAGTTCTCTAGTCCACTGATGGAAAGCTACTGTTTTTAATTTGCTTTTAGCTTCTTTGATCGATAATTTGATGTTTATTGGTATACCAGATGTACCCATAGCTGCACTTTTTGCTGCTCTGTCGGCCTGATCGTTGCCTATTATTCCGCTATGGGATGGTATCCAGGTTAACTGTAAAGCTGTGCCTTTTATTGATATTTGGTGTAATAGTATCTTGATTTCATTTATGATTTCTAATCTGTTTGTAGTTTCTCCTTGAAGGGCTTGAATAGAGGACAGGGAATCTGTAAAAATGACAACGTTTAGTGGATTTTATAAAAGCACTTGCTTCTAGCAGTGCCTATAGTTCTGCGCTAAAGATAGATAAATAGTAATTTAGTTAGAAAGATTTTGTGATTTTGAGTGCAGAAATGGTAAATGCACACCCTATTTTGTGGTTGATTTTTTAGCCATCCGTAAAGATTTGTAGATGTTCTTTTAAGCTATCTACTGTTTCTGTAGCGGCTATGCTTATCAGGTTAACTTCTTGTTTAGAATAGGTTTCATGTAAAGTTGTATCATGGTGAATTCCCCCCCTCTCCCACGGCGGAAAAGCCGCCGTGGGATGGGGGGAAACATCTTCCAAGTTTAGATTAGCTTCCTGGAATAAATCCACAAAGTAGTGTATGATGTCTTTAGATTTTGTGTATATTCGAGGTGTTTTAGTTTGTAACTTTGAGTAGTCAAGGAAAGGATCTTTGATGTTTAACTGAAATTCTTTGTCCGAGCTAGTTTTAGCTGCGTGCCATCTTATTACAAAGTTTGCACAATTTAGTTTCATAAGATTTTGTAGAGGGAGTCATCCTATATCTCTGTATACTAAGCTATCCACAAAAAGTTAAGGATCACTTGCAAACTAATTCATAACTTTCCAAATAAGAAAGCCAATGCGTTGAATTTTGGCCAACATTTAATTCAATGCTTTAGTGATAACGATACACAATTGCCTTCAATTTCGAGCAATCGTTTGGTCTGTACATTTGATCAAAGTGGGTACGTATCGAAATTTGATTTCCCAAAGTCATTGAAATCACAAGACAGGGCATTCTGATGCTCCCAAAAGTTCAGTAATGCGTGTATCCGCCATGGCTGTTCTGGCACTCGACGCAGCGAGTCCTCATGGAGTTGACCAGGGTGGTGAAGATCCTCTGTGGAAGCGCCTGCCACTCAGCCTGCAGCATCTGGTAGAGGTGCTGGGCATCCCTGGGAGGGGGGTGGTTGCTCCTCACTTTGCGATCCAGCTCATCCCAGAGGTTCTCAATCGGGTTGAGATCGGGACTGCATGCTGGCCACTCCATTCTGTTGACTCCAGACTGCTGCAGGAAGTCGTTGACCACCCTTGCCCTGTGGGGGCGAGCGTTGTCATCCTGGTAGACAGCCGGCGGTCCCATCTGCTGCAGTGTAGGCACAGCCAGCGGTCGAAGGATCTCATCCCGGTATCGGAGGCCAGTCAGGTTACCCTGTACATGATACAAGGGTGTTCTGTGGTGAAGGCTGAAGGCCCCCCAGACCATTACAGAACCTCCACCAAAGGCCACCTTTTCTTGGACAGTGGCGTCAATAAAGCGTTCCCCTGGGCGCCTCCAGACCCTCAGTCGGCCGTCGTTGTGGTTCAGGGTGAAGCGTGATTCATCACTGAACAGGACCTGGGACCATTGCTGACGTGTCCACCTCACGTGACGTCTGCAGAAGGCGCGGCGTGCTGCCCTATGGGCTGGAGTTAAGCGTGGCCGTACAGCTGGGCGACGAGAACGGAGGTTAAACCCATGAAGGCGGTTCCGTATGGTCTGCTGGCTGATGTTGATGTTAGTAGCCACCCTCAGCTGCCTTCGAATGATGCTGGAAGAGGCTGTTCTTGTCTGCAGGGCTTGTCGTTCAATGAGACGATCTTCACGTGGAGTTGTCTTCTTCGGTCGACCAGATCTGCGTCTTTCATGGACCCTCCCAGTGGCTGTGAAGCGTTGAATCAGTCTGACAATGACCGAGATGGACACCTGAAGTCGCCTGGCCACTTCTCGCTTGGGAACACCATCTTGGAACCATGCAACAGCTCGTCCCCTATCCAACTCGCTCAATTTTCGTCGTGGAGGCATTGTCAAATCAGGCCTAATACTGGTGGTATGTCTTCTTATAAAGCCAAGCAAGAGACAGCATCTCACACATAAACAGCAGTGCTTGCACGTGCATAATGGTTTTTCCATCTGGCTTGTGCAATGTGTTCATGCAGAACGATCCAAAACAAGGTCCTTTTTCGCAAGTTTCCGCTTTTTCTTTTGCTGCCAAGCTCAGTAATAGAGAATCACGTGCAATGTTTCCACTAACACAACATCGCCCACTTACAGCTGAACAAGAATTCATAACAATTTGGCTTGACTGAGAAATAAATAACAGGAGCGAACGGAGTTTATTGCGCACCTGTTTTCTCATAGTGATCCTTAACTTTTTGTGAGTAGTGTAGTTTGTTGACTGCATAGATGGGGACCCCAAGGGCTACTTTTAAGGCTTTTGTTTCTATTACTTGTAGGTGTTGAAATTGTGCTTGGATTAATGAGTAGAAGGCTTCCATTCCGTATATTACCAGATGGTTGAGGAATTTAGGGTCTTTAGCCCATCTCTCCTTGGAAATTATTTTAATAAAATTGAGGGCTTGTGACGCTTTTTTAATGGTGTATAGTATGTGTGGTTGCCAGCTTAGATTTGGAGTAAGTATTACTCCCAGGAATTTGACTTGTGAGCATTGATGTTTGATGTTTCCTAAAATGTCGATTGTCAGCTTGGTATTGGTAATATTCGAAAAAAACATAAAATCACACTTATCTAGGGATAGCGCAAAGCCATTGTCCCATAAGAATGCTGCGATTACTGTGGTAAAACTTTGGTGGTCTTTGTAACAACTTTGAAAATATTTATTGTTAGCTCTGTTTATGGGTGTCCAAATTGCAATATCATCTGCGTACATAGACATGTTTGTGTTTTTTAAGGGTATTGTTTGAATATCGTACAGCATGATGTTAAATAGCGTTGGAGCTATTATGCTACTCTGGGGTACACCCATGTCTAAGCAGAATACTTCCGAGAGGGACGGCTCCACGTTAACTCTCATTTTTCTGTTATGTAAGAAGGTTTTTTATGAAATTGAAAGTATTGCCCTCAATACCGAGCCTGCTAACTTTCTGAAGTAATTTCCCATGCTAGTCCAAGTCGTACGCTCCTTTGATATAAAAAAAAGGTTGCCAGGACTTTCTTTCTACGACTAAAAGCTTTTCTGACATGGGATGTTAATTTAACCACCTGTTCCATACAACTTCTGTGTTTACGGAATCCTGTTTGAAATGGGGGTAAAATTTTATTTTTTTGTAAAAAGTATTCTAATCATGCTTTCATGATTGTTTCATAAACTTTGCCCAGATGAGGGGTGAGGGAGATGGGCCGGTAACTCTTAGGATCCCCTCTCGGTTTTCCGGGTTTGGGGATCCCTATCACCTGAGCCTCTTTCCAAGCCTGTGGAATATCCCCACTCTCCCAACATCTGGAGTAAAAATGGTGTACAATATTTAAGCATGAAGGGGGTAACTGTTTTAAAATTGTGCAGGAGATGGGATCACCTCCTGTGGCTTTATTTACTTTTCTCATACTACGAAGGGCCATAGCAAGCTTGGTAAATTTAATTGGTGCGTGAATTGGGTTTGTATAATCCGTTGATTTATTAAATGCTGGTATGTTATTTCTTCTGTTTTGCTCTAGTTGTGGTCAAGTTTTGGTCTGGCTAGCACTGCCGAGGACCCCGGCCAGGGCGTTTGCTGTCTCTCTCTTCTGTTTTGCTCTAGTTGTGGTCAAGTTTTGGTCTGGCTAGCACTGCCGAGGACCCCGGCCAGGGCGTTTGCTGTCTCTCTCTTCTGTTTTGCTCTAGTTGTGGTCAGGTTTTGGTCTGGCTAGCACTGCCGAGGACCCCGGCCAGGGCGTTTGCTGTCTCTCTCTTCTGTTTTGCTCTAGTTGTGGTCAAGTTTTGGTCTGGCTAGCACTGCCGAGGACCCCGGCCAGGGCGTTTGCTGTCTCTCTCTTCTGTTTTGCTCTAGTTGTGGTCAAGTTTTGGTCTGGCTAGCACTGCCGAGGACCCCGGCCAGGGCGTTTGCTGTCTCTCTCTTCTGTTTTGCTCTAGTTGTGGTCAAGTTTTGGTCTGGCTAGCACTGCCGAGGACCCTGGCCAGGGCGTTTGCTGTCTCTCTCTTCTGTTTTGCTCTAGTTGTGGTCAAGTTTTGGTCTGGCTAGCACTGCCGAGAACCCCGGCCAAGGCGTTTGCTGTCTCTCTCTTCTGTTTTGCTCTAGTTGTGGTCAAGTTTTGGTCTGGCTAGCACTGCCGAGGACCCCGGCCAGGGCGTTTGCTGTCTCTCTCTTCGTTGGTATTTCTTAGCGTGTTGTTTACAACAACACACGTGTGTAAAAGAAAAAAAACCCACTCTACACACATACCGGTAGGCCTACATATACAGCAAACATACAGACATGGTCCCACGCATGCGCGTGCGCTCACTCACAGCCACATACTCCCATTTGTAATTGCGCGTGCATTATGCATGCACAGACCACACAACAATACAGCGCACGAGCGCTAAGAGATAGGCCTACATTAATACGTTAGCTTGCGCGCTTGCGTGCGTGAGTGCCTTATGTACACACACACGCACACGCACTAAAGCAAACATACGCACACTCAGAGGAAGAGAGAGACGTACATACACATACATCCACACACATTATTTAGAATATGCCTATGAGAGAGACAGACAGACAGAGAGAGAGAGGCTAAATTATTGATTAATTAAAACGTTACATAAAACATTGATTCAAGCCACAGCTGCCTTTTATTTGTTTGTTGATTTTGTTTGCAAACATTTGCCAATAAAGACCAGGAGTGGAACATAACGGCGTCTTTTGTAGTAATTCAGGTTGAATCAATAATCTCTCTCTCTTGTCTCTCTCTCTCTCTCTCTCTCTCTCTCTCTCTCTCTCTCTCTCTCTCTCTCTCTCTCTCTCTCTCTCTCTCTCTCTCTCTCTCTCTCTCTCTCTCTCTCTCTCTCTCTCTCTCTCTCTCTCTCTCTCTCTCTCTCTCTCTCTCTCTCTCTCTCTCTCTCTCTCCCATTCTCTCTCTTTATATCACAGTGTCTTTCTTGTTTGGTTAAGAAAGAGGTTTTGCAAATCCTCAAACATTATTTTGCCATCACAAAATTCTAGAAAATAGAACTATAAGAGTATAAGATCTGGGTGGAATTTAACACATAGAAATATTCTCGTGGTGTTGTTCTTTAAAGAATAATTTATTTGAGTGGTAGTTTTTCTGTTTACACTGACCACTAAAGCTAACGTAAACTATGAATGTTCTAACAAAATAATACTGTTAATAGACAGGTTGAAAGATTTCAGCGTAGGTGAACAAAGATTACCAAAGAGTATAAAATGATGTATCAGAAAATTGACACAAATACTATGCATAGCATAATGTGCCTCTTGTTTCGTTACAATACATTTAGTGTATTGTTAAAAATTCGGGACTTTCCTGGTGTTGCACTGCCTATTGGCGAACAGTTTGATTGTATTTTATGTTCAATGTTTATTCTCGGCTGTGGGAAAGTTAATTTTATTTATCATAATCATTGTCCCCAAACACTTCGATTCTCAATTATTTTCGTCTTCGCCCAAACCTTAGGGGGTTGACCCACCTGCATAAGATTCAATCCAACTGCGAGCCGATTGTGACATTTGTGAGGCATATGATTCTCGTGAAATTCTACTGTCTGAACGAATCTGATGAAATCCTACCAGCTTTGTTCACTAAATTAGTCCCCCGTAAACGACTCTGATGAAATCCTACTAGCTTTGTTCACTACATTAGTCCCGCGTAAACGACTCTGATGAAATCCTGCTAGCTTTG
>CM065691.1:17636170-17653670 GCA_017654935.2 Phymorhynchus buccinoides
AGCGTATTCAAAACACAGCTGGTCGTCTTGTCCTTAGTAAGTAAAAGTTTGATCATGTTAGCCCTCTTCTCCGTTCTTTGCACTGGCTTCCTGTTGCAGACAGAACTGAGTATAAATTGAACACCCTTTGCTATAAATCTATCCATCAAGCTTATTGATCTTGACACACACACACACACACACACACACACAGCATACATTATTAATTTTATACTGCGCTAAATCTTGATAGAAATCAAATCTAAGCGCACACACACGTTAAACTTTCATAATGCATTTAAACAAAGACGAACAAGAAGAAATAACACATACACACGTTTGAGAAATGGTCCTAAAGGCAATAAAGAGGAGGGAAAGAGAAACAGAGCTTCAATGACCGGGAAACAGGTGGGCTTTGAGGTTTGATCCGAAAGCAGAGAGGGTCGGTCGCTGACGGAGGGAGAGAGGAAGTTTGTTACAGGAGAGTGTTCCTGAAACAGCACACACATACACACACGCACGCACACGCACACGCACGCACGCACGCGCGCGCGCGCGCACACGCACGCACACACACACACACACACACACACACACACACACACACACACACACACACACACACACACACACACACACACACACACACACACACACACACACACACACACACAGAGAGAACAGAACACAGAACTGGAGAAACTCTGTTTCCCTCTGTTCACATGCGTTAAAAAAATGGAACCGGGAATAATGATATAGTCTAGGCCTAACAGGGCCGGACCTGGGATACATTAGGGGGGGGGGGGGGGGGGGGGGGTTACAAATAAGGGCGGGGGTCTGGGGGCCTGTGTAGGCCCCTGACCCCCCTGAAGCTGAAACATTTTTAACAAAATAAAGTGCCAAAACTCCCATTAAATTGTACCTTGGAACAACAAAACAGTAATATAAGTATGACTCTCTGTCTTTCTTTTCTCTCTCTCTCTTTCTCTTCTTGTCTTTAGTGTGTGTGGGGGGGGGGGGGGGGGGGGGGGGGGGGGGGGGCTACGGAACCCAGGTATGTGTTACGGAACCCAGGTAACCCCCCACCCCCCTGGATCCGGCCCTGCGGGATATTGAAAGAAAACCGGTAGAGTATCCAAGCAGGTATAAATGTAGGTTATGGAATAAATTCGGAGGCGATTACACGATTAGTTATAATGCTTAACGACCAATTTAAAGTAAATGCAGAGCTTAGGAGAAACTGTCCTTTTAAAATTTACCCTCCCCTAATATCTGTCAACCGATTTTATTGCGAACCTATTCATATTTTGTTACTTTTTGTCCCGATGTATTTGCATGAATGAATACGAGTGGTTATATACATTGCACGTCTTCTTCTTCTTCTTCTTCTTCTTCCTCTTCTGCGTTCCCAGGCCATATGGCCATAATGGGTAAGGTACTGTCTACATGATGGTTCATTATTTCTACTAATCTTTTTTGCTGCGTTATCATGTAGACCCTCATACATGATCCTTCATTAACATGTGTATTTTACATGATCCTTCATTAAGTCTACTAGTTAACCAGCTTACATGATGCATGATCCTTCATTAACTCTACTAGTTGAGCAGCTTACATGATGCATGATCCTTCATTAACTCTACTAGTTGACCAGCTTACATGATGCATGATCCTTCATTAACTCTACTAGTTGACCAGCTTACATGATGCATGATCCTTCATTAAGTCTACTAGTTGACCAGCTTACATGATGCATGATCCTTCATTAACTCTACTAGTTGACCAGCTTACATGATGCATGATCCTTCATTAACTCTACTAGTTGACCAGCTTACATGATGCATGATCCTTCATTAACTCTACTAGTTGACCAGCTTACATGATGCTTGATCCTTCATTAACTCTACTAGTTGACCAGCTTACATGATGCATGATCCTTCATTAAGTCTACTAATTTTTACATGATCCTTCGATAATTAACACTATTAAGTCCTCTGCCCAAATTAAAGGGTGGAGTAGTACGACCTCTGATAAGTCGACTCCTCGGATAACACGAACCTAACCTATCATCCTGACCACAAGCTTTCTCCTGGACCCTACAATGGCAATTTCTGTGGTAAGTGGCGCTGCTAATTTAAAGGCCAGTTGAAATGACGCAACATTTTGTATGACGAATTGAATATATGCCAAATCGTTGTTCAAATGAGGTCAAGGCTATGTATGACGAATTTAGTGTCCTAATTCAGATTTATGCCTAGGTAGCCTACTTGGGGAAAAAAAGTTGTACGTCTAGAGTACCAAGGGGGTGTGTGTACCACTCAAAATGACGCAAACAATGACGCAAGCATGACGTGATTTGTTTACGATCTCTACGATTTCAAGAGGGGGGGGTACGCACGTACCCAACCAACGCGCAGACCTGTTAGTAGTCTATAGGGCTGTTGTTGTTGAAATCTAAATAAACTTTGTTTGTTTCTTTCTCAATGGTAAGGGAACATGAACCCGTTGTGTGAAACTGTTGAGACTGAAATTCAGCCGAATTTGTTTCTTTTTCGCATGTTTTATGACCACAATGCAGCCTATCAGTAGGGCACTTCCGGTTGGTATTTCCGATCCGGATTTCATTCGTGGACGTTGTTAAGTTACTTTTTAAGACATACTCAAAATATGAAAACATTCCGTGCAGCCGTTTAGTGTTTATTTATTCAAAATTGAAATATGGCCTAATTCGGCCATTCTAGGTTGACAGGCAGATAGAGAGAGATAGAGGGATAGTAAGTGAGACAGAGACATGTTGGCAGACAGATAGAGAGAGATAGAGGGATAGTAAGTGAGACAGAGGCATGTTGGCAGACAGATAGAGAGAGATAGAGGGATAGTAAGTGAGACAGAGACATGTTGGCAGACAGATAGAGAGAGATAGAGGGACAGTAAGTGAGACAGAGACATGTTGGCAGACAGATAGAGAGAGATAGAGGGACAGTAAGTGAGACAGAGGCATGTTGGCAGACAGATAGAGAGAGATAGAGGGATAGTAAGTGAGACAGAGACATGTTGGCAGACAGATAGAGAGAGATAGAGGGATAGTAAGTGAGACAGAGGCATGTTGGCAGACAGATAGAGAGAGATAGAGGGACAGTAAGTGAGACAGAGACATGTTGGCAGACAGATAGAGAGAGATAGAGGGATAGTAAGTGAGACAGAGACATGTTGGCAGACAGATAGAGAGAGATAGAGGGATAGTAAGTGAGACAGAGACATGTTGGCAGACAGATAGAGAGAGATAGAGGGATAGTAAGTGAGACAGAGACATGTTGGCAGACAGATAGAGAGAGATAGAGAGAGATAGAGGGACAGTAAGTGAGACAGAGACATGTTGGGAGACAGATAGAGAGAGATAGAGGGACAGTAAGTGAGACAGAGACATGTTGGCAGACAGATAGAGAGAGATAGAGGGACAGTAAGTGAGACAGAGACATGTTGGCAGACAGATAGAGAGAGATAGAGGGATAGTAAGTGAGACAGAGACATGTTGGCAGACAGATAGAGAGAGATAGAGGGACAGTAAGTGAGACAGAGACATGTTGGCAGACAGATAGAGAGAGATAGAGGGACAGTAAGTGAGACAGAGACATGTTGGCAGACAGATAGAGAGAGATAGAGGGATAGTAAGTGAGACAGAGACATGTTGGCAGACAGATAGAGAGAGATAGAGGGATAGTAAGTGAGACAGAGACATGTTGGCAGACAGATAGAGAGAGATAGAGGGATAGTAAGTGAGACAGAGACATGTTGACAGACAGATAGAGAGAGATAGAGGGATAGTAAGCGAGACAGAGACAGAGACAGAGACAGGTTGACATGCAGAAAATGAGCTGTAAATAATCCACTCACACAAATAAAACCATGAAAATCGCAACAACAACAAAGTCGCAAAGGACAGCACAGTTTACTATGAAACATCGTCAGCAGGATTGTCAGTGTCACTCTAGCTGAAACATAACGTTGTTAGGATTAAAGCCACCTCACACTATCCGTCCCTAATAGGAATTGTTCGGAAATAATTAAGGGGAGTAATTTCATGGTGTGTGGGAGTGATCTCGCCTAATTCAATCGGCCAAACAGGGGGAGTTACTCTACCTTCAGGTAGATCCCCAGCTCTCGGCTCGTGTGTTTGATTAGACGTACATCACTTAGAACACCGTGCGTCATTTTAAAATCGATGTAATTGATATTTTTACGTCACATTTTGCAAGTTCTCTCAGTTTGCGGATACTAACAAAAATGTTTGCAAGTCGCTGACTCGCATCCTGCGGTTTCAAGCTTCGACGCCATTGTTACATTGTTGCTATGGTATTTGACCGAGTAATGGAGGTAAGCAACTCTAATTTCCACGAAGTGCTCTCCCCTAGTTTCCCCCCGAAAATCGTCTATTGGATGAAAATGGTTGTGACCTTTCCACAGTGTTCCCCCTTTTTGTTTTGATAGAATGAGTAGAACTCACAAATTAATGTAACATTTCGGAAGGAGTTGTCGACAGCACCATTTACTTCCAACTCACTCGGGCGGTTGTAGGAATGCAGCCAATGCTTGCTGATAGTGATGACGGCACACGGCCACAGGTAGTTGAATAGAGTTCGCAGCTGAATGGGTTTTTTTCCAACTAAGAAGGTTGGCGGATAGTGTGAGGCGGCTTTTTACTTGAATTACATACAATAGTCATCTTCACTGACGTGTGGGAAAAGAGAGAGAGAGAGAGAGAGAGAGAGAGAGAGAGAGAGAGAGAGAGAGAGAGAGAGAGAGAGAGAGAGAGAGAGAGAGAGAGAGAGAGAGAGCAACGTTTTTTATGAACCGGGCCATCTGTCCATGTCAAAGGGAACAATGGGAAGGGGAAATTGAGAGAGAGAGAGAGAGAGAGAGAGAGAGAGAGAGAGAGAGAGAGAGAGAGAGAGAGAGAGAGAGAGAGAGAGAGCAACGTTTTTTATGAACCGGGCCATCTGCCCATGTCAAAGGGAACAATGGGAAGGGGAAATTGAGAGAGAGAGAGAGAGAGAGAGAGAGAGAGAGAGAGAGAGAGAGAGAGAGAGAGAGAGAGAGAGAGAGAGAGAGAGAGAGAGAGAGAGAGAGAGAGAGAGAGAGAGAGACAGAACGGGGCAGGGGAGTAGAAGTTCAAGGTTCAAGGTTTTTATTTCCAAAAAAGCCCCTTGGGGGTACATGGAGAGAACGAGAGAGAAAGAAAGAGATATATAAGAGGACAAAGACGTAGTGACTACAATACGTGATAGCCAATAGCCGGGGGCAGAGTAGCGACAATAATAGCAAATATATCAGAGACCTAAAACATTTTTTTATATAATGCAGATGACGATAATCTGACGAAAATAAAATATAAAAGAACCCAAACAAAATACTGATAATCATGAATACGAAAATGACTTGCAAAGGACTAATCAACAACAACACCCACCCCCCACCTCTCCCCCATTGACAAACTGTGTTGATCTTTAAAACAAACCAATAAACGAATACAAATAACGGAATCAAAGTGTTCTTTATGGCATGGTATTCCATCAATCTTACGAAAAAGAACTTTTTGCGAACAGTCTATTTCAAAACCGCTTCATCCAACAAAACACAAACGTAGAATTAAAGGCACATTTTCAGCTAGAAAAACAAACGGACTGAAACGCCACACAGACACTTGCAGTCTGAACATTCAGGCAATAAAGTCATCAAACCAATCTAGGTCATTTTCATCTAAGACACACACAAAAGACAAGTACCTATGCGACCATAATGATCATAGTAGAATATAGGAGAATTAGTGAAGAAAGCAATAAAAGGTTAAGTTGTGATAGGTGTGTGTATGCGTGTGTGTGTGTGTGTGTGTGTGGGGGGGGGGGGGGGGGGGGTAGCGAAGGAGGGGGCGGGGCAAAGAAAGCAGAGTGATTGGGAAGGAGAAGGAGAGGTGTGGAGGGTGGGATCAGAAAATATACGATTTAAAATGAATGAAATCGAGGCAGTTAAAAACAGATGAGTAAGTAAGATTGGCGAAGGGAGGGAAATGTGGAGACGAGGGTGAGGGAGAGGTTCAAAGCTAAACAAGGGCATTGTCTCGACCAGTGAGTGCATGATGACAAGGGTTCAAACCACTTGTAACGGTAGGTACAACCGTCAACATTCTATGACACATCAGGTTCCCGTTCCTTAAGTTTGTCCATTGAAAGTACACGTTCTACGATTTCGCTGAAGAAAGTATACATCTGTGTGTCATTTTCATAGAATGAACCAGCCGTAGAATGCATACATTCTACAATCTCATCGCAGAATGTATTATTCTACGCGGGTCAACATTCTATACAACATATACATAGCAACACTCGCTAGGGATCACATGATAAAAGAAGTCGAAAACATAAGAAAAACCCCATCATACTTTGATTGTTGCAAATTGGATAGCTTCGTTCCATGATGAGTCCAGTTTTGGCTTTGATGTGACGGATTAACTTTAGAGGTGTAAATGACGCCTTAATGATCCATTCCATCCAAACCTCATCGGGCAGCATGGCTGCTACGGCGGAGGGTCGATTTTGGTGCAGTGTAGCATTTCCTTCAAGGCAAAACTGACTTGTTTGTGCTGGAAAACAACACCTTGTGGGCAGACAGATATTGGTACAATATTATCCACCCGATAGTCCATCCCTACACAGACATCATTGGCATGGACTTTACTTTCATGGACAACAATGGCCGCCATCATCGTGCATGTCATGCCAGCCAGCACCTGAAGGATGAGGGAAAGTGTATTAATGCAATGGCCAGCCTGCGCTCTGGTCTCGAATCCGATTAAACATGTCTGTGACATTATTGGACAGTCCGTACAAGCACGAGAGCATCATCCTCGTACCGTCCATGAGGTCGGGGTGGCTCTCCAGGAGGAGTGGGCCAGGACCCCCCAACAACGGATCAAAACTCTCATTTGCAGCACGAGGCGGCGTTGAAGGGCAGTGAACGAGGCCCGTGGTGGTCACATCGTTATCGACAGTCCGTTAATTGTGATTTTCACACCAATGGCCACTGATTTCTTATGGTGACCTATTCCTCCCATGCCCTGTTTCAGGTGGATTTCAGGGGTAGTCTCAGTTATCTGGTCATTGCCGTTCTTCACGCGATACAATTTCTAAAACTGATTTTGTTTGAATAAAGTAATGTCCAAAGAACTTGATATGGCAGTTTCTGAGTGAATATAATATTTATATTTTACACCACATTGTGTTACATATCTGATCCTTAGCGAGTGTTACTATGTATAATTTAAATATCCCACAAACCGGCAGACCACAATAAAAAATATAGCAAACAGAAATCAAGTCAAATTAACACTAAATCGTCTTGACATAACAGGGTACGTTGGTGTGGGATGGCGGGGAGGGAGAGCGGTCGACTACTTACAATAGGCCCCACACATGCTGATACTAAATAAAACGAACATTGGTTCAATGTACTGAGAGAGATAGGCCGAAGAGGGCGTAAAGCCTTAATAATAAAAAATGTACTGAGAGCACTTTTTTCCCGATGAAACATAGCTACAATATATCATTGATTCTAATATATAACTCCCAAAATAGAAAAAACAGAATTTCGGGAGAAAAACATTTCATTTAAATCTCCCAAGATCGTTTTGAAAATTAATAATGGTATGGTTTTTGTGTAGGTTACACCGAACCTCCGCAGCATGTTTGTTAAAGGTTTACAATCACACTTGTGATATTTCTGAACATAAGTATGAAAATATTACTGTATATGTTCAGTCGGAACTTCAACATCCCTGGAACAGATACACACTTCGCACAAATACTAGTAATACGGAAGCTTGATCTACGTGGGTAAAAGGCCAGCCACACGTTCACTAAAATCGCACGACTGTACGATACGATTCGACCACGTGATCTCGATGCTCCAATCACATGTGTTCTTGGAGATCACGAGATCGAACCGTATCGTACAGTCGTGCGATTTTAGTGGACGTGTGGCTGGCCCTTAAGTCTTTCAGCACACGATGCAAAAACCAAGCAATATTTCTGATGTATTAATATAACCACGCCATGCACATACATTATTACACACAGATTAGGACGATCATAATTATTTCAACAACAAAAAAACTCCAATTGTTTATTGCTTACAGAAATAGCACTTTTCGTTTGCTTCAAGCATTCCACATTTCTGTAGATGTTATTCTCATTTGGGGCGATGCATTAACATTTGTATTGTTACTGTATCGCCAGGTTATAACTCGCGCAAAAAAAAGACTAAAAGAAGAAAAAATTAAAGAAAAAAAGAGAAGAAAGATATTTCTTAGATATAAAGCAAAGCCCATGCCGGCCAACTAACTCATGTATATTCACGAGTAAGCTAAGAACACAACCATGAACAATTGTAATGGAACTAATGGGATCGGCTGTTGCAAAGCACGCATCATTCGATATTTTACAAGAAGGCTTAGAGAAAGGTTTTGCAACTTTAAAAAAAAGTTTACGTTTAACGAACTTGTCTACACACATACCTACATGACCTACATGGAAGACTGCAATCTGTATTTCTTGTTAATAGGCCTAGTTACGCTTTATATTAAGGAAAACGACTATTTGCATATTTTCGCTCGTAATTTAATGCCTTAAAAGGGCTAGATAGGTTGCTTTTTCCTCAAAAGATTAAATCTTTTCTTGTGAGCGAAAACGTGGATTTTACCGGATTAATGGTTAACTTTAACACAATCACACACATACACAGACACAGAACCCCGTTGAGATCACAGAAAAAGCGCAAAGCGGTGGAATGAATGATGCATTCTTCTTCTTCTTCCTTCCTTCCTTCCATCTGTACTGCATTCCTCAATCAAAATGTACGCGGAGAAAGAAGGATGATGGACGGTATGAGGGTTTTCAAAGTATTTGGGGGTAATGCTGAATGACCATACAACGCTCCAAAGTTGCTTTTATAGTTTTATGTTTCTGTTCTTATTTTGTTTCTGTCGTTCTTTCCTTCTTCCGTTACCTGCAGCTGTCTTCAACTTATTAAATCACTTTGTTATTTACGCATTGGACTGTAGAGGGGAAATATTGTTTTTCTATTTTGATCTTGTTGTTTTTCTGCTCCTTTTGTTGCCTGCTTTTTGCTCCTTTTGGTATATTTGCTGTTTGCTGTTTTCTTGTTTGTCTATGTCGATAAAGGCGCATTCGCCGAAATATCCAGTAGTTTTGCTTTGTCTCTTGTGAATAAAATAACGTCACTTTACACTTGTCGTGTAGTTGTTTGTTTGTTGTATGTTCCAGTGACGTTGCAGTCTGCTTCAGTTAAAATATTTTTGTTATATCACTTTTAGTTCTTCTTGTTCTCCCCTTTTCTGTCAGTACCACCCCCTTGCATGTCTTTCTCATCCTTTCTTTCCTTCTATTTTTTCTTCTTCTTTTAGCCGGCATGTTGATGATTTTATTCTGTTAAGACATTATGCCTATAATTAAACTCTATTATGAGGAACGTCATATGTGAGCGTAGTACACACTATCTGAAACTGTCTCCTTAAAGAAAACAAATGTACCTAGTGCTGATAATTCGTCTGTCTCGTCCAATATTGTCAGTATCAACAGCTTTATGAAATGAGCATTGAAAATAATCACTGGCTTCTTTTCTAAAACAATTATATATATAAACTAGCCGGTTAATACCCGCTTCGCGGATAAAAAAAAATAAAAAAATGCCCCCCCCCTAAAAAAAAAATTGGACGGAGCCAGGTTCGAACCCGGAACGTTTGTGTGAGTGTGCGACGACCCCGGAACGTTTGTGTGAGTGTGCGACGACCCCGGAACGTTTGTGTGAGTGTGCGACGACTTAACCATTAGGCTATTGTATCTTGCTGCTGTCTGAGAGAGAGAGAGAGAGAGAGAGAGAGAGAGAGAGAAAAATAGAGATTTTACGCCTTCTGAGTCAACAGACTATTTGGGGCATTTGAAATTATAAAGATCCTAGAAAGAAGGTGGATTTTGAGTTTATAAGATGTATTTTGAAAGAATAAGTTTATTTACTTTAACAGATTTTATAGAAATTTTTTAATAGCGCAAGTTTTAGAGTATAAAATTTATGTTTGTGATAAAATATTTTGATTTTTAAAAGATATTTAGCTGTTTGCTTTAAGTCTGGCAGATTGGAGGAGGTCTGATTAAAAAACCCCAGGGCTACAGTTAAAAATTCATGCATTTTATGCTCAACTGAGCTATTTGATAAAAAAAAATCCGTGTTTGTGCTCGGGAAGAGCTTTATTATTAAAATTCTTGACAGGCCTATGCCTGTGTACAAGCTGATATACAGTTTAAAAAACCTATAAAAAAGGTTATGTAAAAGTTAAATTTGTTATTTTATTTCCATTTTCTATATGTACATCACTTTTGTATAAGACTAGTCTATTAGGTTTTTGTCCCTTAGGACTCAATACAACTATTAGCTGTTTAGGAGTTTTAGTTGTGAATTTATTTGGTCCAATGGCGACTGTTGTCTTTTGTTCCTTAGACCAAAAGTTATTAGACCAAAAGTTATTAAAATTGATATGTACATTGTTATTATGTACACAACTTTTACAAACAAACTGTTTAGACCTTTTACAAGTAAAGTTATTTATTGTTTTTATAGAAAAACTTATTTAAAATATACCTAAGTTGTGTTTAATCTATGTTAAAATTTGTTAAGTGTTTAACTTATTTAATCTTGTCCATAGGACAGAGCATAATGTAATTTTCACATATGTGAGTATGTAAAATTGTTAAAAGTTACTGTCTGTTGAAAATTTGGCTTTATAGGTGGGTAGAACCACTGAGCTGGTCGACTCGCTTTCTAATTACGCTAATTACGCTAATTACGGAGCGTGTTGCAAAATGCAATGTACCCTATGTTACCCCGGGATCATCCATCTGGATACTGTGAAAGTTTGGCGGCGACAAAACCACGCTAAATATGGTTTTATCCCGAACAAACACACACACACACAGCTCGGTTATATATATAGAAGCATGCCAATCGATCACTCTCGGTGTCACAGCTTAAACTGTTAAGGTCTCTGTACACGTGAACATAGTTCACTCTTTCCCCATGGCAACACAGTGCTATGCAAGTAATCTTAATGTCTTTGTACACGTTAACAAAATATCACTTTTCCCCCACGGCAACACAGTGAGTTGTAAGTCATATTATGAGTCGCCTAACAGTGTGTTGCCGTCGTGGGGAAATAGAGATATTTTGTGAATAATGGGAAAAGAGTGAAAAATGTTCATGTGTACAGAGACCTTAAGATGACTCGCATACCACTGTGTTGCCATGGGAAACGAGCGAAAAATGTTCACGTGTACAGAGACCTTAACAGTTTAAGCTGTGACACTGAGAGTGATCGATTGGCATGTTTTTATACATAAAAAAGAAGAAGAAACGTAGTCAGAAATTAAAAACAAGATAGCTTGGTGATTATTTTCAATGCTCATTTCATAAAGTTGTTGATACTGAGAATATTGGATGAGACATGAATTATCAGCACTAGGTACATGGTTTTTTTTTATAAAAAGGAGACAATCACGTACACATTCTCTCCGGTGATGTGTTAATTTTAATTCATGATGACGGCACAGGCAAACAGAAATCCAAACGCAAACGAAAACAAGCAAGCAACAAACAAACGCACAACTAAAAAACACCTCAAACCACACACCAAACCGTAACCCCCCCCCCCCCCCCTAAATAAACCAAACGAAAATGTATCCAAAAAGTTGTTATTTTAACTTTTCAAAACAATGTATGATTCTAATGTATGTTATTGTATTATTCCAAACAAGTTATTATAACTTTTCCAATCAATGTATGATTCGAATGTATGTTATTGTATTATTCCAAACAAGTTATTATAACTTTTCAAAACAATGTATGATTCGAATGTATGTTATTGTATTATTCCAAACAAGTTATTATAACTTTTCCAAACAATGTATGATTCTAATGTATGTTATTGTATTATTCCGAACAAGTTATTATAACTTTTCCAAACAATGTATGATTCTAATGTATGTTATTGTATTATTCCAAACAAGTTATTATAACTTTTCCAAACAATGTATGATTCTAATGTATGTTATTGTATTATTCCAAACAAGTTATTATAACTTTTCCAAACAATGTATGATTCGAATGTATGTTATTGTATTATTCCAAACAAGTTATTATAACTTTTCCAATGAATGTATGATTCGAATGTATGTTATTGTATTATTCCGAACAAGTTATTATAACTTTTCCAAACAATGTATGATTCTAATGTATGTTATTGTATTATTCCAAACAAGTTATTATAACTTTTCCAAACAATGTATGATTCGAATGTATGTTATTGTATTATTCCAAACAAGTTATTATAACTTTTCAAAACAATGTATGATTCGAATGTATGTTATTGTATTATTCCGAACAAGTTATTATAACTTTTCCAAACAATGTATGATTCGAATGTATGTTATTGTATTATTCCGAACAAGTTATTATAACTTTTCCAAACAATGTATGATTCAAATGTATGTTATTGTATTATTCCAAGCAGTTGTTCTCAAACACCATGTGCTTTCAATGCTAAAACGTTGATGATTTTTGAATGGCAAAACGCATGTGACGTTCTTTAATCATTTACAATAAGGATTATGTTAATTAAATTGGTATAATAAGTTACCACATAAATCGCATCAAGATACAAAATACATGTATGGCATTCATCAGTTTCAAATTATACTGGCACAATGTATGGCGGTTGTGCGAAGATAACATACATGATTATAATGATATTTGTACAAAAAATTGAAAGATTATGAATATATGAAATATATATGTATATATATCTAGGCTTGTAAATATTGTTTTCTGTATTCTGAGGTATTCATCTTTTGGCCTTTGGGGAAGATTTATTTTTTAAAAGTCCCAATGATCAAATATACTAATTATTCCTTAGCTGTCCACTTTACTAAAACACATACAAAACTTCGAATATTGTGTATATTACACCACGCACAGACACACGGACAGACACACTGACATACATATAGACAAACAAATAAACGCAGTCATGCACACGTACACACACATACACTTTCACTTGGAAAAAAAATAATCAAAGAAATATTTTCAAATGTGCGTTAGTACAAAATGTAATCATATATATGAAACACACCTGTTTTTAAGACAAAAATCAATGGAAAAAAAGTGATAGAAAATAGCTTTGATTACAATAGGTTTTTTTCTCTTTACAAACCACACACATACCATAAAAAAAAACCCGGATATATACCAAAAGAAAACAAGCAAATTAAATAATTAAGTGGTTTAGAAACTGAAATCATGGGTTTATCTGATCTACAAACGTAGTCAAAATAAAATAATAAAAAAAAGAAAAAGATAAAATAAAAGAAACATGTTATCTAGTTATGCAAGATAGAATAAAAGCATAAAAATACACTACAATTATACAGTTACGGAACTGAATCATTTCTGCAAAATAAACGCAAAAAAGTATACACGCTGGTTTCAGATTCATAATCTTCAATAGCAATATACATTAAAAACAACAACACAACAATAGAAAATAATCATGTGTAATAATACAGAAAATGTACCATGTTAACCTAAAGCCATAACGCAAGCTCTGAAAACTGCATTAGCTGCTCATCTTTCATGTAATTTAGCTTATGGCCTATCCTGCAGTTAAACAAACCATGCTTTAACACACTCACACACGTTACTCTCGCTTTTTGTCTGTAGTACTAGACGAAACTTTGAGCTTTGAAGGGGCACCCTGACGGATGAGTGTTTGCAAGACACACGTCGAGATCACCAGGAAAACACCCTTTACAGAGATCGCCAGGAAACCAGAGCAAAGTGAGAGTTCCGATCCTTGAAAAGGCTGTCTTTCTGGTGATCTCGACGTGTTTCTTGCAAACACTCATCCGTCAGGGTGTCCCTTTAATGTTCGTCCTCACGCATGAGTGAAAGAGGCGAACCACGAAAACAATAATGACCATGATTTGTTTTTTAATTATTAGGCCTACTTCCGTAAAATCACTGGGGTATTATAGTATAAGAAATACTGTGGTAGTTTAAGAATTATAGAGCTGCTTACGATTTTTCGTGTCTCATTGCATACAGCAGGTGAGACTGACACATGCACACAGATTGAAAACGTTCTTTCATCCCCAAGATAATAATCTTTGTTGTTTTTCATATACGGTCATGCTTAGCTACCAGGTTTGTCGTTGTTATTGTTGTTGTCGTTCCTTGACTTACAGACATCAGGGATCATCCCAACAGCCGAAGCAATTGAACACTATGGTACAAATGCCACAACTTAGGGATGCGAACGTTACGTATGTGACCGCTTTTGATTACCCCAAACGTGGGCAGCCACACACCGACTTCGGAGGATTTTGGACTGATTCTGTTATGCTAGGAGCTTGCCATGGCTAAAGACAATCCCCGCATAACTATGCAGAACATAAGGACATTTTGATGTAGCCTCGGAGTTCTAGCTTATGTCAATTGGTCTGACACAGCCTTATGCCAAGGCGAGCTACCGGCGTTTAAACCTGAAGCATTTGTGACACAGCAGATACCAGGGAAATGAAAAGAAGGAATATTATGAGTACCCCTGTCAATGGTTTTGATTGGAAGCACAAGAAAAGGATAAGAGAGATAGTAATAAAGATTCCACTTTGCTGAATGCAAATCTGTTGTGTCACAAACGACAGTTTAACACTGCTCTCTCCGCTAATTTGCAACTTCTACCACCACCCCCTCGCCTAAATTTGCATAAGGACAATAAAAAAAAAATATCTGGAACTTGTATAATAATAATAATAATAATAATAACAACAGATAAAGCTTATATAGTAGCGCTCTTCGATGAAAAAATCATCTTCAGAGCGCTTTACAACAAATAAAGTAGAAGAAAACATTATTACAAAACATTTAGAAGCATAACAATAATAATTGACCAGAAAGGTTATAACTTAACACAGCTCAGTCAGCAAAATGTCAATCCTCATAATTGAGTTAGTCTTCATCGGCGCCAAGGATGACAGAATGACAATATTCCTAGGACATGCATATTTCTACGCATTGTTCTAACCTCGAGCATTCACTGTATCTATAGCCCATCATTTCAGAATTTCAGAAGGCCTATATTTGGCAATATAAGCCAACAGAAACTCATTACATCTATAGTATTAACAGTTGATTTGTCCTAATACATACATGACAGAATGTCCATTATACTTAAGCTACCCTTATCTAACATAATGTTCATTAGACTTGACAGAGTTTCTACAACCTAAACTTATACTCATAGTGGCTCATAGTATGTTCATTATACCTCCGTGTTGTCATTATTGCTGCTGATGTTGTTACTACAGGAGTGGACAGAGTGCACGCGGCTCTGCCCGTTCTTGGCCACCACCGTGATGGTCTGGGCCCCGGGGGGAGGGGAAGGGGGAGGGCTGTGCCCCTTCCTCCTGAGGCGAACCACAAACAGCACCAGCAGCACTAAGCCGATCAGCAGCAGCAGCAGCACCGACACGACGATGATGGGGATGAGAGGAACGTGAGGCGGGTTCCCTTCATCCGGGTTCGTGCCGATGCTGACGTCACCTTCGTCCTTGACCGCCAGATGGAGCTGGATCCTGGCGATGTTGGTGCCCAGCCCGTTCTCCCCAACGCCCTTCAGATCCTTCACCTCCTCTTCTTGCTCTCGCTTCACGCGCCCGGGGTTTGTTCCGTCTGTAAGCTTTTGCTCGTGCGTGTGAGCGAGGTGGGAGGCGCCTAGAACAGCGTGGTGGTGCAGGGTTTCAGGAGCGCTGCGCTTGCCGATGCCCCTCCCAGCGTTGGCGGCGGAGCGGATGGTGTAGATGGCATGGAGGAACCACTGGCGACCCGAGTCCACCTAAAGAGCGTAGAAAAATGGACATTACACAGAGCATTGTGTTAACTTGCGCGTTTCCTTTAGGTCACTTATCCTTTAGGCATTCTTATATTTAGTAAAAAAAAAGATTGAAATCAGGCCTATTGATACGTGCATTCATTTGTTCTTAGGTAGGGGAAGACGGGGTAAAAAGCGCATGGGCGGGTAAGAAGCCCACCCCAATTATCTCATGAAATAAAGAAAATTTCAGTCAAATTTGCCCATGAGACGAATGCTAAACATTAACGCTCGTCTCATGGGCAAAATGAGACTGAAATTTGCTTCATTTCATGAGATAATTGGGGTGGGCTTCTTACCCGCCCATGCGCTTTTTACCCCGTCTTCCCCTATACCTAATTCGTGTGTTTCGTTGGTGTTGGGTTATTTTTGTTTTTTCGTTTTTTGCATAGGCCTAAATATTTTTCTTTGATGATTTGCATGTGAGTGTTTTGATATATGTATTGCTGGAAGTGCTATTTTTTCGATATTGTTCTTTTGACAGGTTTACGTGCAAATTTTGATTTATATCCAGTTGAATTGGCAACAACAACAAAAACAATACATGCCTCTATGGCCGAAAACCACCAAAGGCAATATAGAGACGGACAGAATATAGATGGACAGACTATCAGAAGATCCGTACTGAACCTGGCACAACGGGGTGCAAGTCCATGGAGGGAATGACTCAGCTTGCCTGCTGGACCAATATTAACACCTCAACAACTTAATCCCAATGTACGGGGAAATGCTATTATCTAGGAGAATTGAACCTGGAACAGCGGGGTGCAGTCCATGGAGAAGCCGTCAGAGCCAGGCTGCTGCAGCAGGTCTAGGGCACTGGGGTCGTCCGTGGCTAGCAGGGCCTGAAAGGGGATGTCCTGGAAGTTGTCCTCCTGGGTGAAGGGCGCACCTTTGTCCTGAACGCACACGCACACGCACGCACACACACACACACACACACACACACACACACACACACACACACACACACACACACACACACACACACACACACACATTTATACATAAACTCATTAATGGAAATGCACGCGTGCATAGGCCTACATAAATACAGGTAGGTCTATGCAAGCGAACGCACACAAGCGTGCAGGAATGTGAACTCTCGCTCTCTCTTGCTCCCCCCCCCCCCCCGCTCTCTCTCTCTCTTGCACGCGCACACACACAAACGCACACGCACACACACACACACATACGTTTACTCAAACACATGCGCGTGCAGGACATATCCACACACACACACACACACACACACACCACACATCCACACATGCGCGCGTGCGCGCCGACACAGAGGCAGAGAGAACGGTATAATTTGAACAATATATAAGGAAAAAAAAGAAATTCCACAGAAAACTAGCCTGAATCGTAAAGGTATACTGCAGACTGGGCTATTGTAGTTAAACTTCTGTCACACCGATAGATAGAGACACAAAGCGACAGACCAAGAACACAAAACATCAGCAGAAAACT
>CM065691.1:17661170-17666170 GCA_017654935.2 Phymorhynchus buccinoides
GTGTGTGTGTGTGTGTGTGTGTGTGTGTGTGTGTGTGTGTGTGTGTGTGTGTGTGTGTGTGTGTGTGTGTGTGTGTGTGTGTGTGTGTGTGTGTGTGTGTGTGTGTGTGTGTGTCGTGTCCGTGCGTATCTGTGTGCGTGTGCATGCGTGCATGTGCGTGCGCGCACGTGTGCGAATTGTGCGCGTGTGCCTATCCATACATGCGATTGTAATACAAAATGTGCAGACCTCAGAATAGTCGAGCAGATTAGAGCATCGGTGAATGGCCAGCCTGCTGCCATCTTTGCTGAGGGTCAGCTCGAAGTTGGACAGGCGACGGGTGGAGATGACGGGCACCATGCCGTCACGGTGAGGGACACGCACCGAGATCCGAACCTTGTTGGGGTGCACGGGGTCGTCCGGACCTATTTGTTTATATATATAAATGACATCATATATATAAAAGAGAAAATCCAGAACAAATAACACGATGGCTTGATAGTCCATTGACGTATTATTGGACTTATTACAAAAACTAATAACTTGTATCAAAAAATGACTGCAGACATATAAAAAGGGGGTTATGTCCCCTCAGCTGTCTGGCAGACAAAAGCCTGTTAAGTGAGTTTGCAGCCATCTTGGCCGCCATCTTGAAATAATGAGTTGGACTTGGAAAGCTTACCTCTATTAAAAAAATGTATTCTACACATATGGATAAAAAAATAACTTCATGCAAAAGCGCATGTCTTGAACATGTCTTAGCCACCATCTTGAAATAATGAGTTGGACTTGGAAAGCTTGCTTCTATTAAAAAAATGTATTCTATACAATGTGGATGTAACTTCATGCAAAAGGGCATGTCTTGAACATGTCTTGGCCGCCATTTTGAAATAATGAGTTGGACTTGGTAAGCTTACCTCTATTAAAAAATGTATTCTACACATATGGATATAACTTCATGCAAACGCGCATGTCTTGAACATGTCTTGGCCACCATCTTGAAATAATGAGTTGGACTTGGAAAGCTTGCTTCTATTAAAAAAATGTATTCTATACAATGTGCATGTAACTTCATGCAAAAGGGCATGTCTTGAACATGTCTTGGCCGCCATCTTGAAATAATGAGTTGGACTTGGTAAGCTTACCTCTATTAAAAAATGTATTCTACACATATGGATATAACTTCATGCAAACGCGCATGTCTTGAACATGTCTTGGCCACCATCTTGAAATAATGAGTTGGACTTGGTGGAAAGCTTGCCTCATTTAAAAAATGCATTCTATACATGTGGATGTAACTTCATGCAAAAGGGCATGTCTTGAACATGTCTTGGCCGCCATCTTGAAATAATGAGTTGGACTTGGAAAGCTTGCCTCTATTTAAAAAAATGTATTCTACACATGTGGATATAACTTCATGCAAAAGGGCATGTCTTGAACCGGAAGTGCAATCTAACCATCACATTTGCAAACTCCAACCTATGCTAACACCGTAGGCTGCATTCTTGCTTTGTGTTCCGTTGTTGCATCTTCCAGAGGTGTGGTTTCCACGCAGACCCCGAAATAAAGATATGGAATCATTTCATCTTCTGGGTTTTTAACATCTCTGCCGGTATTCCATCAGGGTCTGGTGCTTTCTGGTTCTTTAAAGAGCTTAAAGCAGCCTTAATTTATGTCTCATTTATATTAGCATATATAAGTATTTTATCATGTACTTCAGCTTCTTCGTTAATGCTAATAACATTATTGCCTAGAATATTGTAACTTCCTGCATTTAGTACATTGTCGAAACGTGATTTCCATTCCACCAGAAATAGTGTTTCTCGTACATTTCGTGGGCAGGTGTTTTCTGATTTCTGACCATAAATATGTTGAATTTCCTATTGAGCCACCTAATCGGTCTACTTGTAGTTCGAAATAATGATTTTCCTCGAGAGAGAGAGAGAGAGAGAGAGAGAGAGAGAGAGAGAGAGAGAGAGAGAGAGAGAGAGAGAGAGAGAGAGAGAGAGAGAGAGAGAGAGAGAGAGAGAGAGAGAGAGAGAGAGAGAGAGAGAGAGAGAGAGAGAGAGAGAGAGAGAGAGAGAGAGAGAGAGAGAGAGAGAGAGAGAGAGAGAGAGAGAGAGAGAGAGAGAGAGAGAGAGAGAGAGAGAGAGAGAGAGAGAGAGAGAGAGAGAGAGAGAGAAAGAGAGAAAACTTGAAAACTTGAACTTTATTTTTCAAGGATAAAGATTTTAGGCAACGCCTAATCTTCCAATCTGTCCTTGGTACATATACGAACATAGAATACAAACATGGCAAGGCATGATATTACACATACAGATTTGAACATAAAGGTAGTACCTTGGTACTTATACGAACATAGAATACAAACATGGCACGGCATGATATTACACATACAGATTTGAACATGAAGGTAGTACCTTGGTACTTATACGAACATAGAATACAAACATGGCAAGACATGATATTACACATACAGATTTGAACATAAAGGTAGCACCTTTGTACATATACGAACATAGAATACAAACATGACAAGGCATAAAATTACACATACATAATTGAACATAAAGGTAGCAAAGCAGGTATTGTGATAAAGACAGGTTGAGAAAGAGAGAGAGAGAGAGAAGAGAGAGAGAGAGAGAGAGAGAGAGAGAGAGAGAGAGAGAGAGAGAGAGAGAGAGAGAGAGAGAGAGAGAGAGAGAGAGTGAGAGAGAGAGAGAGAGAGAGAGAGAGAGAGAAGAGAGAGAGAGAGAGAGAGAGAGAGAGAGAGAGAGAAGAGAGAGAGAGAGAGAGAGAGAGAGAGAGAGAGAGAGAGAGAGAGAGAGAGAGAGAGAGAGAGATACACAGACACACAGAGACAGAGATCAGCCCACCAGTGTATCTGAGTTTGGCGGTGAAGGGTTCGGCCCCCACAGAGCCCATGACGCGGGGCTCACACACGCCCTCCGTCCTACTGATGGTCACGGGGTCACTCAGGGACTCCAGGCCAGGGTCACCATCCATGTTCACTGCCCGTGACCCGCACTGCACCCGACTACCTGTAGTCATCAGAACAGTTAGTGAAGTTCCCATCAACCAGTCGGTTACCGTCAATTAGCGCGAACATACAAACAGCGCGAATACTTTCCGTATAGGCTATAGGCCTACATAGCGCGAATGTCTGATAGTCAAATAGCACGTACACATTCCGTTTGCCAATGCTCGTGCTCACCAACGGGAAGGTTGAATTAGGATTTCAAGCAGAATATATGTTTGAGTTTAACTTTTAATTTTAACTGAATTATAACGCTAACCATGCTCCCTCCTCATTCTCTCTCTCTCTCTCTCTCTCTCTCTCTCTCTCTCTCTCTCTCTCTCTCTCTCTCTCTCTCTCTCTCTCTCTCTCTCTCTCTCTCTCTCTCTCTCTCTCTCTCTCTCTCTCTCTCCGCGTGTGAAGAAAGAACCAATCCTCCCATAGGACTATCAGACATTCGCGCTAATAATCGCGCTAATTGAAATCTTCGTGCTCGCGCTAATTGCATAGTGTAATAGTCCTGTTAAATGAACTCTTTGCGCTGTTTGACAACTCCCAGTCAAACTAGAAACAAGGGTGTCACAGAACTGCATACGTGTCCTTTGCCCCGTTTTTGCCTTCTTTGGGTAATGATGCTGATCAAGGACAAATGGTTATAAGGGTGTACGGTTAACAATTTGCGGCCTACGGCCACCGCTCTACTCTCACTTTCACTTTAGATATATCCAAGATCAAAGGTCAAGTTCAAGAAGTTTGAAGGCTACCTTCAACGATGTGACAGGTATGGCCACCGCTTGAAATGTCGGTTTTCAAGGTCAAAAGTCAAGGTCAAAGTCAGTACGGTTATAGTTTTTCTATGGGACATTTTTGTGTGATACACTACAGTACACAATTTGAAGCGATTCTGTCCAGCAGTTCACGGGATACAGCTCAGACAGTCAAAGAAGAAAACAACAACAAACAAAAGTAACAAACAAAAAACACAACCAAACTTGTATTCCTTTGCCTACTATATAGATATAGTGTGCAAAGCACACAAACAACCCTGACACAACCATTCTAGATAATTAAGATGCTTTTAAAAACGACGTAATAAAACCCCCCACCAAAGCGGCTTTCAGTTATGTACAATTCTGGAAACCATGTTGCTAAAACTGCATGCACACGTCCATTCACCAATATACCTCATCTTGGTATAGTACCTATAGATAAAGTATCCACAGGGTTTCTTTTACTTTTTAATTTTTATATGAAGAAAAAAAATCGATTCTTTTCACGCACCCCCACTGAAATAAATGCTGTCCAGCGTGATGCCCTTGGTGCTGGCAAAGAAGGTGGCCGACTCTACGTCACGCAGGTGTGACGTCACGCCGTCTCTGCCGCTAGGGGCCGCCACGCGCCAGCGGAACAAGGTCAAGGTGTCGTTGATGCCCTGGGACCGACACAGCGGGTCCGTGTCCTTGAACTCTGGGTGCTTGGGGTTGCACGGCTGTAGGAGAGAAATGGGCACAATGAGCAGCTTAGGACGCACATTTCACCGCCAGGGGGCAGTCAAACCAGTAGGGGCTTAGCGCGTGATATTCTTAGTTGGGGGCACAGAGAGAGAGAGAAAGAGGGAGGGACTCATCTCCCTCTCTCTCTCTCTCTGAGGGAGGGACTCATCTCCCTCTCTCTCTCACTACCCCGAACTCAGAATATCACGCGCTCAGCCCCTACTGGCATGACTGCCCCCTGGCGGTGAAATCAGCGTCCTAAGTTAACCATTGGAAAATGAACATGAAACCAGGTGTGATTTCAAAATGTATGTTGATGTTGTTGTGCATATTCCCGAAGTTGTCATAGTCGTCATTATTAAAATCATCGATACCATCGTTGTCGTCGTTGTCATCATCGTCGTCGTCGTCGTCGTCATTATCATCATCATCATCGTCATTATATTGTCGTCATCATCATCATCATCATCGTCGTCGTCATTATCATTATCATCGTCGTCATTATGGTCATC
>CM065691.1:17668670-17673670 GCA_017654935.2 Phymorhynchus buccinoides
AGAGAGAGAGAGAGAGAGAGAGAGAGAGAGAGAGAGAGAGAGAGAGAGAGAGAGAGAGAGAGAGAGAGAGAGAGAGAGAGAGAGAGAGAGAGAGAGAGAGAGAGAGAGAGAGAGAGAGATAATGAATGAATGCAAAACACAACTCACGTAGATATTGAAGCAAAACGCTATATAAGAAACTGAGCATGAGGCCTTTGAACAAGGTAAGGCTAGGCAAGGTAGGGCTAGGCAAATATTTTAGTTCCAACCCACAGAAATAACGAATTCCGAGGGGGAAAAAAGATGCACAACAACTCTGACGCCACTGTGAAGAACTTCAGACTAAGGCAAAACTGTAGTAGAGTGCAGCCAGCTTCAGGCATCAACCGACCTTGACCTGCGCGGTTCCACTGCGGTGCTTGAGGTGCAGGGTGAACACCTCCCTCATCTCCTTGATGCCGTCGTACAGGATCTCGATGGACACCTCCAGCCGGGACACGTTGGCCCCGAACACCACCTCTGAAAACAACACCGTGCGTAGAGCACACCGATCAAAGCACGCTTGTGCGCGCGAACATTCTGGCACGCTGGCATGCCTCTTGGGTGTTGACGTTCTGCTTAACGTTCTGGAACAGACACTTATGGGACATTAGTAGACATAAAAATGGTGGGAACGATCCCGGGGGCAATGCCCGGAGGCAATGCAACACCAGGAAAGTCCCGAATTTTTAACAATACAGATGTAAGGAGGTTACAATATAACAATGCCTCTTGGGTGAGAGAGTGGAGATGTATAAAAGTATGGGCAAGCATCTCCACTGGAAACACTTTTTGTTTTCGTCCAGTTATCTAGAAGAGCGGGTGTTTTCTGAGACGCGTGGAAGTCAAAGTCGGAAACTACAGATTAGCAAGAAAACCTGTGATGTAAAGCCATTAATAAAGGACCAAACAGTTCAGGCATGACAAGTACATATATAATACCTTTGAAGAACCCAGCACAGTCTTTGCTGGCCTCTGCACTGCCGTCATTAAATGTTGAGGGTGTTGAGTGGGGAGCGGTGGGAATGGACAATGGGTGAGTGGGGAAATAATTCTAAAAGAAACCCCTATTAGCAGGTAATGTATTCTTGTAGGTTTTGATTTGTAGGTATTTTGTTTGTATATGAAAAAGATGAAGGTGTGTGCATATGTAAACACTACGCCTATTTGCTCCTTTTCCGATGCTATGGTGCAATTGGATTGTTAATAAACTTATTGATGATGTTTGCATAAAATTTTGTTTGTATATGCAAATCATTGAAGATTAGAGAACCTTCTTTGCAAAGGGCAAAAATAAGTTGAGTGTGACCATGGTAGTCTCAGTACCCCCCCCCCCCTCCGCCCTACTCCCCCTCCACTCTAAGCACCCACCCAGCACCACACACACACATACATACACACACACACACACACACACACACACACACACACACACACACACACACACACACACACACGCACACACACACACACACACACACACACACACACACACAAACGCACTATCAGCAAACATACCGTTGAAGAATGCAGCATAGTCTCTGCCGGCCATCTTTAGAAGTTGAAGTTGACCATAGCATTCTCTGACAGGTCCATCTATCTCAGTACACCCCCCCCCCCCCCCGCCCCCATGCCTCCCCCCCCCCACCACCACTCTAAACACCCAGCCAGCACCATATATATATAGTGGCCTTACCTTTGAAGAACCCGGCATAGTCTTTACCGGCCTCTGCACTGCCGTCCTTGGTGTTGAGGGTGACCACAGCAGTCTCCGTGAGGTCCCCCTGCCTCAGCACAGGCACGGTCAGCACCGACCGCTCCTCGGCAAACATGGGCTCCCGAACACTGTACTTGTTGTCGGACAACAGGATCACCGGTTCTGGGGGGAAAAAATAAGGGTTTTGACAAATCAAGTCAGTGAAAATTCACCAAACGAAACTTGGGATAAGGAAACAAGGCACATGCATTTACATATAATTAATTTTGTTTTTGCGTAAAAGACAGATTCACAGAGACATCAGACGTCACAAAGTTAATTCGTTTAATAAGAGACTTTGGCCTATGTGAATGGGAGACAGCAATCTAACAATAAAAGAACGTTGATTGACTTTTTTTCTTGGGAACCTAAGTTGGAAAATTTAAATTACAAGGTAATGGATTCACACACACAGATACACACACACACACCACACACACACACACACACACACACACACACACACACACACACACACACACACACACACACACACACACACACACACACACACACACACACACACATACACACACACACACACACACACACACACACACACACAGACACACATACACACACACACACGCGCGCGCGCACGCGCACACACGCACGCACACGCGCACACACGCACACACACACACACACACACACACACACACACACACACACACACACAGAGCGCATGCATACACACACACACACTCATATATATATCTCTCTCTCTCTCTCTCTCTCTCTCTCTCTCTCTCTCTCTCTCTCTCTCTCTCTCTCTCTCTACAACACACTATCTCCGTCGTCCTTGATGAGGACAGTGGTGTGGTTTCTCTTGCCCAGCCTGGCAACCCCCAGGGTCTTGCTGAAGGGCGACCCCAGCACCAGTCTGAAGGCCTCCTCCTCCTCGTAGCGCGTGTCGTTCACGATGCCCACCTCACACACCTGCTCGTACTCCCCTGTTCCAGCACAACAGAAAACAGAAGAACATCCGTATCCAGAATGAAAAGTGGTGCTTTACGTCCTCTCGGACAGATACATATGAGACATTTGTAGATACAAAGATGGTGGGAACAATACTGGAGGCAATGCGCGGTGGCAGTGCAACACCAGTAAATTCCCGATTTTTTTAACAATACAGATAGGTGTAGCAGTAACCACGCCTCGGTTAAACCTCATCGGCTATGGTACTGCCACAATAAAGTATTTTTTGTGTGAAATCCGTATTCAGTCGTTGGTCTGAGCCTAGGCCCTATATGGCATGGCTGTACTCTACGCTTCTTTTCATAACGATATCCCGGCGTTAACCAGTTCAACGCCAGCCATTTTTCAGCCAAAACGTTCCATCAAACTTACCTGTGTAGGGAAAAGATTTCATCTGCAATATTGGGCTGAAAAATGGCTGATATGCATAAAATATGGCCTTTCTTTACCTCCCAAATTTAAGAACACATGATCACTGGTTAGCAAACCCTCATTTGATGCTTTTCAGTGACATGGGTGTTAAATCATTGTGGTGCCAAGTGGCGACAGTGGCGATGAAATTAGAGCAACACTGTCAGAATCGAATCCATCAAGAGAATCTGATGAAGCTCGACTGTGTGGTTTCAGTCTTTCCATTGAGTCCATAGCCACTCACTCTGGGAAGGAGTCGGTCCAGGACCGAAAAAACCCCAACTCGCCACTGACGGGATTCGAACCCGAAACCTCCCAGCCACTAGTCCGCGACACTATCACTGCGCCATCGCGGCTGGTATCACGAAAACAAATAATTGAATTCGTACGAAAAAACCCACACCACAAAATACTGGATAAGGGCAGAACTTTCGACAAGATTGACATTATAAATTCATACTCTAGCTATTATAGAACTCGTCTGTGACATCCACACACTCAAAGACATGACTTTATACACACTCAAATACATTAATTATTGTATAACATGTGTGCATCCCCCCCCCCCCCCCCCCCCCATATTCATTGCGATTTGATTTTTGTTCTCTCCAATTTTCGTTGTTCATCTTTTTTGCTTCAGTTGTGTTTCTGTTAATTTATGACGACAGGATGAAAAAAAAAAAGCTTTGTTAAGCTTTATCGTCAATAAAGATAATGTTGACTTGACTTGAATTTAATTACGATAACATTGACTGCTAGGTAGCAGCGAAAGAAATGTAACTAGAAAGCACTGACACATTGCAATGTCCGCCCAAAGAGACAGTTCATACTCGCCTGTTAACTGTACAAAGATAACGTACAAGGGAGGATAAGAAAGCGGCTAGCAGTGACAAGACGTTTACATAGAACATGCTGATGCATTGCACATTTCTGTCGAGAAAAAGAATTCAATTTTACTCACTTGTACGTACTTGCATGTTCTAATAGAACGATCAAAGATGTAACTTTATGCTTAGAGTACCTGAAGCAAAACCAATTCCCTTCCACTGTGAATCTTTGTCAGAGATCGAGACAACTCTAGTAGCTACAAAACTACTACTATAGGGGAAGACGGGGTAAAAAGCGCATGGGCGGGTAAGAAGCCCACCCCAATTATCTCATGAAATAAAGAAAATTTCAGTCAAATTTGCCCATGAGACGAATGCTAGACATTAACGCTCGTCTCATGGGCAAAATGAGACTGAAATTTGCTTCATTTCATGAGATAATTGCGGTGGGCTTCTTACCCGCCCATGCGCTTTTTACCCCGTCTTCCCCTAGCAGTATGAAGCCATGCAAACGCTCGATCTGCTATGAAACTAGTTTGTGGTGTATTTTTGAAGTTGCAGGGACACAAATATATAATTATTATACATAAATTCATAGCCCATCCCAACAGTGATTATTTCATTCAAAACGTTATTCAAGAAAATTGTGAAGAGTTTGATACCAAAAAGTTAAAAAAAAAAAAAAAAAAAAAAGCAAAGAAAAATAAAATAGGGCCGATGTCTCAAGAATCACTTTCTTGCGTAAATGTGGGTTTCGGATTTTTACAAAAATGCAACAACTCTGAGCTTGAGAGTTTCTTACCTTCTCATTTACTGCTCCCCCCTCGCCACCCCTCCCAACCTATTACTGGTGTTTGTTTCTGCGTTGTTCTCTTTTCCCGAAACAAATTGCAATGTTCACAAAAACTGAAACAAAGACTGACAGGAACAACTATTCCAGTCTGTTTATATTTGTATGAGAGAGAGAGAGAGAGAGAGAGAGAGAGAGAGAGAGAGAGAGAGAGAGAGAG
>CM065691.1:17681170-17686170 GCA_017654935.2 Phymorhynchus buccinoides
GAGGGAGAGAGAGAGAGAGAGAGAGAGAGAGAGAGAGAGAGAGAGAGAGAGAGAGAGAGAGAGAGAGAGAGAGAGAGAAGAGAGAAAAGAGAGAGAGAGAGAGAGAGAGAGAGAGGGAGAGAGAGAGAGAGAGAGAGAGAGAGAGAGAGAGAGAGAGAGAGAGAGAGAGAGGAGAGAGAGAGAGAGAGAGAGAGAGAGAGAGAGAGAGAGAGAGAGAGAGAGAGAGAGAGAGAGAGAGAGAGAGAGAGAGAGAGAGAGAGAGAGAGAGAGGGAGAGGAGAGAGAGGGGAGAGAGAGAGAGAGAGAGAGAACATCACATATGGGACAAACCATCAACCAACCATCATTCAATGCTCTGAGCAGATCATGGAGGTACTATAATAGGCAATCTGATTAGGTAATCAGAAGTTTTTATTGAGTAGGGGAAGACGAGGTAAAAAGCGCATGGGCGGGTAAGAAGCCCACCCCGATTATCTCATGAAATAAAGAACATTTCAGTCAAATTTGCCCATGAGACGAATGCTAGACATTTACGCTCATCTCATGGGCAAAATGAGACTGAAATTTGCTTCATTTCATGAGATAATTGGGGTGGGCTTCTTACCCGCCCATGCGCTTTTTACCCCGTCTTCCCCTATGCCTCAACATAAATACATGTAAACTAGAACAAATCAAATCATGCACTTACATTATAATCCATAAAATGAGAGAAAATAATTTCAGAAAAAGTAATTATCCAGAGACAAGGGATTGGCTTCTAACAGCAAACGCTTTAGATAGAAAAGGAGAAAAAGATAAGCATGCTTTAATATCAGTAACTAATAAGGTACCAATTACACAAAACGAACACTTTTTTTTTAATATCTCGCATGTGAATGAGTGCATGTCGACTGCGTGAGCATGTGTTTTGCGTCAATGTTGCATTATTAGACCTGGGATAAGCTTGATTTATGTTTTACGTGACACCACAATAGGCATAATCCTTTTTTGTAAAGTGTTCTGACTTGCGTGAATGCGGGCGACTTGTGTACATCTGGTTTTAACATGACGTAGTCAGATTGTAACACGGTGACAGTTCTGACATGGTCTTAGCTGTCGAAAGGGCTATAAACTTTGGCCGTGTACACACATAAGCGGATAATCCATGCGGAAACCCGTGCGCAATCTATAAATAAGTGAAACAAAGAAGGGAAAAGATTTGCGCACGTGTCCGAATTTCCCCTATTTTTCTGTTATGGGTTTTATTCTTTCAGGAAGTGACAAGGAATTTCAATTACTATTATACATTATTTGGACTTTGCATGCCGTGTTACATGGCTTTTTGGGTTATCGATAGATCGTATCCCCCTCCCTCTCCCCCAAAGACAAATGTTTAAAAAAAAGTACAAAGTTAAAACAATAATCACCCGCCTACAAATTGACACTAAGGCCGTGTACACACATAAGCGGATATCCCATGCGGAAACCCGTGCGCAATCCATAAATAAGTGAAACAAAGAAGGGAAAAGATTTGCGCACGTGTCCGAATTTCCCCTACATGCGTCAACTTTTATCCTTCTTTCTTCCACTTATTTTCGTTGTTGTTGTACGGAACTTACGCGTCTAATGTGAACCCGGCCTAAGACGTTGTGTCACCAGCTGCGCGGTACATTTCTCCACTCTTTCTGGTTGGCTTAACGTCTAATTAGGCGTAGCCTCTTATAGGCTGTAAACCTTTCTCCAGTGCAGTTCTCTCTTTTATACTAATGACCTTCATTTTCGAACTTGGCCTAGATATACTAAGTACCTACGGGCATGCTAAATGTGAGCTTTATCGTGTTATCGTGTTAACATACACATTCAGCCAGGAACAAACAAACAAACAGACATCACTGAAAGCATTACCAGCCTCGCTTCGCGGCTGCTAACAACATAGCTCAACTTAACCCCTTCCCTGCCCGGGCCCGTGTGATGTGCGATGTCATCGATGATGTCGTAACTTTTGATCTCATAGCCCCGGGATGATGTGTTGTTTGTTTTTGGTTTAGACAAGTCCGGAAATATATATCTCTAGACCATATTCTCAGATTGAGCCTAAAATTGAGACAATAGTTTATTTACATAATAGACCCTAATATATGCCTTTTAGCGGCATCAGTGTTAAATCGCTGTGGTGCTAAAATGCGACTTTGGCGGTGAAAGGGTTAACCCAACTGACCATCGGAAGTGGTGTCGTTGATGGTGATGACGGCCACAGACGGGTCGCCCAACATGGCGCCGCTGGGCATGCGCAGTAGCAGCTGGAAGGTTTCCGGTCCCTCCACGCGGGGTCGGCCAAGGTCATCCAGGATGGTGACCCTGACCTTGTGCATGGTGAGGCCGGGGGCAAAGGTCAGGATCTTGTTCACAGCCACATAGTCCAGGCCAGCTGTGCAAAAGAGCAAAATGTGTTATTGCTTATCGTTTAATTGTTGTTTGTTTGCTTGCTTTGTCTGAGGACCTGATGAAAAAAAGCCATATCTTGTGCTTATTCAGTTATCCTAAAAAAACATTCGAGTTTCAAGGGTACTTACTTAGCGAATCACATAAAAAAAAAAGGCAAGGAAATGTTACTGCAATCAGATATTATGATTAACGGGAGGGTCGGAGGTGTGAGGGTGTGGGAGGAAGTCAAAGAATATATAGCTTTTCGGCATTCTCTTGACTGGACGGCCTTTTCTGTTAAAGAAAAGATTTGAAAGAAAGAAGATTCAATAATCGTAAATACACAATCATGTAGAATTCAAATCTTTTCGCGTAATTACAGTACAGTTGATTAAAAAGAGACGCTGGGCTGTAGGGGTTTGAGAGATATGGCATCGAGCTGGGGGGGGGGAGAGAGAGAGAGAGAGAGAGAGAGAGAGAGAGAGAGAGAGAGAGAGAGAGAGAGAGAGAGAGAGAGAGAGAGAGAGAGAGAGAGAGAGAGAGAGAGAGAGAGAGAGAGAGAGAGAGAGAGAGAGACAGAGACAGAGACAGAGACAGATACAGAGACAGAGAAAGAGAGAGAGAAGTCTGAAATATTTTAATTATAACGGCCACTGACTCGCAGTCGGTATATTTGCATCCCTAACCTTATCTGAGGGAATCTTTAGATTGATTAATCAATTTTTTTAAAAATCAATAAGCAAACCAATCATTAAATAAATGAATGAATAAATCAACGATTAGACAAAATTAAAAAAAATTAAACTGAAGCAAACGAGAGAGAGAGAGAGAGAGAGAGAGAGAGAGAGAGAGAGAGAGAGAGAGAGAGAGAGAGAGAGAGAGAGAGAGAGAGAGAGAGAGAGAGAGAGAGAGAGAGAGAGTGTGTGTGTGTGTGTGCGCGCGCATGCGCGCGCGTGCGTGCTTTTCGTGCATGCATAGAGAAAGAGCATGTTTTGAAGAGCATTACTATCTTAAAGATGCCTCTTTCAGACCTATTTTCGTGTTCACTGACAAGCTCTTTCGTTTATATGTTTCAAATTATTTTTTGTTGTTCCACTTCATTGCATTATTCAAAGTCTGGGACGTGACTCTTAAAGAGGCACCCTGACGGATGATTTTTGTAACAAGAAACACGCGAGATCACCAGGAAATCACCCTTTACATATATCGCAACACTCCCTTTGCTCTGGTTTCTTAGAAATCAAACCGTCAAATCGGCGATTCCTCCTTGGCGGAGGTGCTGGAAGTCATATTATTTCAGTGAAAGAGAAGGCATGTTGCTAATAGCCGCCTTACACCAAATCATGAAATTTCCACAATACAAGCCTTTTTATTTACAGTTTACCCAAAGGAGTTTCGCTCACAACAAAGGAAATAGCTCCTTTTTTCTTTTTACTGCACTACAAAGAAGAAAAAGCTTCAACCACTCTGAGTGTCCTCCACCCACTCCGTCCAAAATGGCTTCTCTCTCTGGCAACTCCGCCAAGGAGGAATCGCCGTTTTGACGGTTTGATTTTTATGAAACCAGAGCAAAGTGAGTGTTCCGATCCTTGAAAAGGCCGTCTTTCTGGTGATCTGGACGTGTTTCTTGCACAAACTCATCCGTCGGGGTACACAGACTCTATTGTTACATTCTGTGCTGTGCCACTGATCATTCCTTACCATCCGCTGACTTGGGCGAGGATTTCTTGGAGCGCACGGTGACGGTGGAAGTTATGGAGAGGTCTGTACCAGTGCGCCACACACTTACTTCAACAAATCTCTCGCCCTCCTCCACCTGGTAGGCCTCGCTGCCAAAATACACCGTGGGCTCTGAAAACAAAGGCAATTCCGAAAACAAAATGGAACAAGTCTTTAAAAAATAAGAGCACAATATTTCATGAATCACATGTAGCATCACTTGATAATTGAAGTGGATACACGCACACACGAATATAAACATGGCCACAGACAGACCGATACACACAGAGACAGGCAGACACACTATAACAAGATAAATAGCGCGCACGTACACACAGACACATACACACACACACATACACGCACATACACATATCAACACACTAACACACACACTCACGCACGCGCACACACACATGCACACACACACCACACCACACCACACCAACACACCCATATTGAAATACACACGCACTGAGAGATAGAGAGAGAGAGAGAGAGAGAGAGAGAGAGAGAGAGAGAGAGAGAGAGAGAGAGAGAGAGAGAGAGAGAGAGAGAGAGAGAGAGAGAGAGAGAGAGAGAGAGAGAGACAGAGAGAGAGAGAGAGAGACAGAGAGAGAGAGAGAGAGAGAGAGAGGAGAGAGAGAGAGAGAGAGAGAGAGAGAGAGAGAGAGAGAGAGAGAGAGAGAGAGAGAGAGAGAGAGAGAGAGAGAGAGAGAGAGAGAGAGAGAGAGAGAGAGAGAGAGAGAGAGAGAGAGAGAGAGAGAGAGAGAGAGAGAGAGACAGAGACAGAGACAGAGACAGCGAGACAGACAGACAGTCAAACAATCAGACAATCAGACACACACATTTACACATACCAACTCCTCCTCCTCACCA
>CM065691.1:17703670-17706170 GCA_017654935.2 Phymorhynchus buccinoides
GAGACTGTTCTGGTTCTGGACGACCCGACGGAGACAGAGCGTCTGGCCACTGAGGGTGAGATGGCATGGCTGGAGGGCATGGTGTCCAGGCGTCTGGGATACCGCTGGAGGTTGATCCCCACGCATATGGGACGACCCATGGCAAATAGTTGATGGGAGAAAGTGACGAGAAAAAGTGGTTGGTAAAGAAAGCCATAGGACATAGTTGGTAGGGACAGTGCTAGGAAAATGCTGATAGGAATGTCACGGGAAGCTTATTGATGATAAGATTAGTATATATATATGAAAAATGATGGGAACATAGTTCAAATAGTTGATGGGAGAAAGCCATAGGACATAGTTGGTAGGGACAGTGCTAGGACAATGCTGATAGGAATGTCACGGGAAGCTTATTGATGATAAGATTAGTATATATATGAAAAATGATGGGAACATAGTTCAAATAGTTGATGGGAGAAAGCCATAGGACATAGTTGGTAGGGACAGTGCTAGGAAAATGCTGATAGGAATGTCACGGGAAGTTTATTGATGATCAGATTAGTATATATAAGAACAATGATGGGAACATAGTTTATAAGGAAAGTGATGGGAAAATAGATAACACGGAATGCAACTGGAAAGTAATTGATAGGGAAAGTGGTGGTGAAACAGGTGATTGTGTTAAGGCCTAATTAATAATTAATTGGGACAAAAAGTAAACCAGCACAATCTTTTACTTTTATGTTATTCTTTTCACAAAAACTATGCACAGTTAGTGGTGTTTGTGGTTTCTTTGATCAAAAAAGGCCTAATTAATAAGAAATGTGGTGGGATATAGCTGACAGAAAAGCGTCACGACTGATAGGGAAAGTCATGGATGAATAGCTGTTAGAGAAAAGTAGTAAAGTGGTGGAGAAATAGTAGATGGAAGAGAAAGTCATGGGAAATAGTTGACAGGGAGAGAAATGGGGACATACTTGATAGGGGAAGTCACGGGGGAAAACTTGACAACGAAAGTCATGTGAAAATAGTTAATACTAATAATAGGGAAAGTCCATGAGAAAATAGCTGATAGGAACATTCATGGGAACTTTGTTGACAGGGAAAGTCAGCTTGTAAACTGATATGGACAGGAGAAGAGAAATCGGACCATGCATTTTGAGTACATTAAATAACGCATATGTGTATACAATTATGATGTGTTTTTTGTTTGTATTTTAATGCATGCCGACTGCGTGAGCGCGAGATGTGCGTGGATGTCTTACTATTTGAAGTTTGCTAAGCTTTATTTCTATTTAACGTGCACCATAGCATGCATATCCTACCAACAAAAGATTGTGATTGTGATAATAAATAGCTGATGAAAACTGACTTGGAGAGGAAAAGAGAACACAAGTATAACTTTTGTGTGCATTGTCCAAAGCATTATGATTAAAAGACACTAGTTGTTTAGAAACAATCCAAACACTAAAGGCTGTAACGTAGGCTTGTTTGTGAGTTATGAGGGCTTATTGTAACAGTGTGATATCTAATCATCACAAAGCTGTTTAAAGTATTCTGCTTAATTTAAAACACTTCGTCAAGCATCGGATTGCCGATCAAGATCAACCATCAACTGATTGTCAGATCAGAGTAGAGAAACGTTAGGCAACGAACGACAACCGCATCGGATTGCCGATCAAGATCAAGTATCAACTGATTGTCAGATCAGAATAGAGAAACGTTAGGCATGCAACGAACGACAACCGCATCGGATTGCCGATCAAGATCAAGTATCAACTGATTGTCAGATCAGAGTAGAGAAACGTTAGGCAACGAACGACAACCGCATCGGATTGCCGATCAAGATCAAGTATCAACTGATTGTCAGATCAGAGTAGAGAAACGTTAGGCAACGAACGACAACCGCATCGGATTGCCGATCAAGATCAAGTATCAACTGATTGTCAGATCAGAGTAGAGAAACGTTAGGCAACGAACGACAACCGCATCGGATTGCCGATCAAGATCAAGTATCAACTGATTGTCAGATCAGAGTAGAGAAACGTTAGGCAACGAACGACAACCGCATCGGATTGCCGATCAAGATCAAGTATCAACTGATTGTCAGATCAGAATAGAGAAACGTTACGCAACGAACGACAACCGCATCGACATTCAATACCATTTCGTTCTTTAACCCTTTCACCGCCAAAGTCGCATTTTAGCACCACAGTGATTTAACACCTATGTCACTAAAAGGCATCAAATCGGGGTCTATTATCCAAAGACCCTATTGTCAGTTTTGGGAAGTAAGGATAGATCTTATTTTATATATGTCACAGAAGAATCCCCAATACTACAGATGGATTTTGTTCTCTACCCAGGTAAATTTAATGGAAATAATTGGCTGAAATACGGCTGGCGTTGAAAGGGTTAAACACACAATTGCATCCCCTGTTTGATGATAAACACGGCTGCGCTTCTTCCTTTGGACCAAACGGGTTTACACTCAGTAATGGAGTCAAAGTCAGAACCTAAA
>CM065691.1:17713720-17716220 GCA_017654935.2 Phymorhynchus buccinoides
GGAGGAGAAAAGTGAGGAAAGAGAGTTAGAGAAAGACGAGACGAGGTTTGCAAAGATAGATACAAAGAGGGAAAGAACGACAATTAACGTGTTTATGCGAAGCTTTGTTGCTAATGAGAAGCACTTTGTCAGGAAGTCACTTGCTGTGTAACATTATTGCATTGACTAATATACTGTCAACAAGAAAAGAACAAGTAGTCACACATCGCTTGAGAAGTACCACAACGATAACGGTGATTTGAGGATAACGGAGAGAGAGAGAGAGAGAGAGATGAGAGAGAGAGAGAGAGAGAGAGAGAGATGAGAGAGAGAAGAGAGAGAGAGGAGATGAGAGAAAGAAAGAGAGAGGAGAGAGAGAGACTCAGTGAGAGACAAGAAGACGTGAGCGAGAGAGAGAGAGAAAGACAGAGAGAGAAAGACAAGAGGCCTACGGACAGAGAGAGACAGAGACAGGGACACGAAGACAGCGAGGAGGGGCAGAGAGACAGAGGGAGACATAGAGAGACTGAGAGAGAGGGAGAGAGAGAGACATAGAGGAGAGCGAGAGAGAGAGACAAAGAGAGAGAAGAAAGAACAGAGAGAGAAGAGAGAGAGATACAGGGGAGAGAGAGAGGAGAGAGAGGCGAGAGAGATGAGTTGAGAGAGAGAGAGAGAGAGAGAAGACAGAAGGCGAGAGAGAGAGAGAGAGATAGAAGAGAGAGAAAGAGAGAGAAAGAGAGAGAGAGAGAAAGAGAGAGAGAGACGAGAGAGGTGAGAGGAGAGAGAGAGAGGGAGATGGACAATTAACGTGTTTATGCGAAGCTTTGTTGCTACTGAGAAGCACTTTGAGGGAGTCAGGACATTATTGCACACTAATATACTGTCAACAAGAAAAGATCAAGAAAATCGCTTGAGAAGTACTACAACGATAACGGTGATTTGAGCATAACGGAGAGAGAGCGAGCAGAGATAGGCGTGAAGAGAGAGAGACAGAGACAGAAAGACAGCCAGATCGGAGATACAGATATACAGAGAGACAGAGAGACAGATGGACAAAAACAGAGAGGAAGCGAGAATTTACTTTAGAGAGAGGCAGAAGAGAGAGACAGAGACAGAATGAAAAAAAGAGAGAGAGAGAGAGAGAAGAGAGAGAGAGAGAGAGAGATAAGAGATGAGAGCAAGAGCGGAGGATGAGAGAGAGAGTGAGACAGATGAGACAGAGAGAGAAGAGAGAGACATACAGACAGAGCGGAGAGAGACGAGAGAGAAAGACAGAGGAGAGAGAGGTTTGCAAAGATAGATACAAAGAGGGAAAGAGAGAGACCCTCCCACCCCCCTTATGAGAAGCTCTCTTCTCCCTCTGAGAGAGTCATCTTCAACAGAGAGAGTCACCTCCCTCAATCGATAACATGGAAAGAACATTAAACTCATCGAACTTGTCAACATCAAAAGAACAATCAGTCACTCATCTCACTGATCATCTACCTCATCGATAACCATCATTTCAACCATCATCAGAGATCCCAACATCGCCTCTACCTCTCTCAGCGATGCGGTGTTTGGAATAGGGAAGAGAGACGAGAGAGAGACAGTTAGAGAGAGAGAGATCGACGGGGAGAGAGAGACAGAGAGAGAGAGAGAGAGACGAGAAGAAGGAGAGAACTTGAACACTTTGACTTTATTGTTCAAGGATAAAGATCTTAGGCAACGCCTGCCTCTTCCAGTCTGTCCTTGGTACATATACGAACAGTCCCAGAATACAAACATGGCAAGGGATAATATCACACATACAGATTTGAACATAAAGGTAGCAAAGCAAGGTGATATTATGATAAAGATAGGTGAGAGAGAGAGAGAGAGAGAGAGAGAGAGAGAGAGAGAGAGAGAGAGAGTAGAGAGAGAGAGGGAGAGGAGAGAGAGAGAGAGAGAGAGAGGAGAGAGAGAGAGGGAGTCGAGAGGAGAGAGACAGAGAGAGATCCGAGGGAGAGGAAGGGATTATGCGAATATATTCGAGCACACGAAAGGACAAATGCACATATCTCTCAACAACAACAAATCAAGAAAACTCTCTAGCATGCTTTTGATTTTAAAAGGAAATAATAATAATGATGTATTATTTTTTTTTTAATGAATTCTAACAGAACTTTAAAATGCAGGGGAAACTGATTTTCTTTAGGCACTGGTTTTGAAAATGCAAAAAACAAAAGAAACAGAAGGAAAACGAAGAAAGAAAGGCACATATGTTTATATGTTCAGTGATCCTTCATAGCACATACAAAACAGAAACAGGTGCCACTGCTTCGGATACAAACAGAAGAATCCCTCCCCCATTTATTTTCTCTCTCTCCCTATTCCCTCCCCCCCATCCGGCCCTCATCCAATCTCTCTCCTCATCATCATGTAATCATCATCTATCATCATCCATCATCACTCTCATCATCATCATCATACATCAACATCATCATCAATTCATCATCATCATCATCAATTCATCATCACCATCATTCATCCATCATCATGA
>CM065691.1:17721220-17728720 GCA_017654935.2 Phymorhynchus buccinoides
TTACGAAATTGTTTACTGGGCCGAGCTTCATGGGGACAGATTTCTCGAATGCTCGGGGGCGTACTTTAGTGTTGTGTGTAGAACTTGTTTAAGATACACTGACCCACCACGATTACGTCCCTTGGTGTGTGTTTTCTGGGTAACTGTGACCCACATACAAATGCCCTCAACTTGAAATTGAGGCTGCTCTTTAAAATGGCTCTTTTTTTCAATTTGGGGGCATTTGTATGGGAGTCAAACCTGGTCAAAACAAGATTTCATACCAGCTGTAAGAGGGAAAACACGTGAAACCCGTGATTTTGACACGTGATCTGGTGGGTCTTTGAAGGTCTCTGTGGGATTTCACACTGTATGTTTATCCTGTCTCCCTGTGCGGTTTCTGAATTATTCATCTCTGTGTGTCTGTACGTCCTTTTTAGCTTTGTTTGCTCTTGAAAGCCTGTGCCCAGTAAGTGTTGGCTCTCTGTCGTTTCCGACGATGACTGCCAGTTATCAGAGGGGGCAGCTGCTGTTCCATTCTAGCGGGCTGGGCTACAATTTGTTTATAGCGGAGAAGCCTTACCCAGAGTACATCCCCACTCTCTCGGCCAAAGGGATTTGAGGACGAGAGTTGGCGGTGGGGAAGGTCCCCCAAAGGCCAACCAATCCCTTTAGCTGCGGCACCAGAGCCGGTGCAAATGCCCCCCCTAGTTAGAGAGTCATAGCAAAAAGCTATCTTTGGTCATAGCCTTCCACGAAAGACTAAGCTGTACTGTGATATTCCAATACTGTAGAAAACCATATATAGCACAGCTCTCATTTACTATTGGCCCTTACTACAGGCTGATGTCAACCAGTGATAAAAGCCATTACGAGTGAAAAGCCAAATCGGTAAAGCATCGATAAATGGTTGAGTGAGCGCTTTGTTCTTGTCTCTGTGTGTCTTTGAATCTCTTTGCATGTTATTCTTTGTATCCGTGTACCGTATCTCATCTTCCTCGTTTCTTTCTTTCTTTCTTTCTTTCTCAAAGCACAGTACACACGAAGACATCCGCCACTGGCCACCCCTAATTGTTCTTAAAAAAATGTTTGCAAGTCCCTCACTCGCATCCTGCGGTTTCAAGCTTCGACGCCATTGTTGCATTGTTGCTATGGTATTTGACCGAGTAATGGAGGTAAACAACTCTAATTTTCACGAAGTGCTCTCCCCTAGGTTTTTTTCTCTCAGAAAATCGTCTATTGTTTACAATACATTTGATATCAGTAGTACATGATAATATGTTCCGATTTTGGACAAATTATTGTACTAAATAATAGTCAAAACGACTCCGTTGAGAATTGTTTGGAACATAATATAAGCCAACCAAACCAAACAGCGCAAACCAAACCGAAACAACAATAAAATCTTCAAACTTCTAGTTTAGAACCTCCCTCTCCCCCCCCCCCCTCTCATGTTTACGACTCTCGATCTTAAAGTCTGGGTCTTTCAGCTTCACGACAATAACCTTAAGCTGATCCAAACCCAGTCCCTTTCCCGAGAAATAGCAAAATGTTGCTTCTCAGTGAAAAGTTTCAATGCTAACATTTGATGGAGGGTGTCTAAACTACAATTCAAAAAGTATGTTGACAATTATTATTATGATTGAGATACAAAAACAACAACAACAACCCAAAAAAACAACATGAATGAATAAAAAAGAACATAACGTAAAGGTGCAGATCAACACACACACACACACACACACACACACACACACACACACACACACACACACACACACACACACACACACACACACACACACACACACACACACACACACACACACACACACACACACACACACACACACACACACACACACACACACACACACACACACACACACACACACACACACACACACACACACACACACACACACACACACACACACACACACACACACACACACACACACACACACACACACACACACACACACACACACACACACACACACACACACACACACACACACACACACACACACACACACACACACACACACACACACACACACACACACACACACACACACACACACACACACACACACTTCAATTTCTCGGCTCCCCTCCGCATTTTCATATTTGCTTTTCTCAGCAAATATTAAGCTGTATTTTATCAACTTTTTTATATTTGATCAACTTAATTATTGAATCACAGTCATAATATAGGCCATTATCTTAATATGTAGCGCAATGTACACAATTTCCGCGGAGCGTTGATCACAGTCTTGGTTCATTGCGTTGTTTCCGTCTTGCCTTAATCGCCTACTATTAATGAATGCATGTTTTTGATTATGTAAATGGACGAAGACGTTCAATCTAGCAAAACGATAGAGGTTGAAGTGCTCACTCTGCAATATGAAAGGCGAGACTGAAACCCCCCCCGGAAAGAACCGAGAAATGGAGGAGGGGGTGTGGATCTTCACCTTTACAGAACATAAAATCTGCTCTCATCTCTACCATTCTAATTCCTCCCTCTCTCTCCTTCCCTCAAACTTCCTGCATGTTCTCCATTCGCCTTTCCCTTCTCACACCCACGCTGCTACACCTGAAACTCCCTTCGTTCCTTTTCATTTCTTCTTCTTCAAAGATTTTAACGAGCTGGAAGCAAAGATGCGTGAATTATAGCACGGTGTTTGCACTGCAGACGTTGTGACGGTTCAGTGGCAGGTTTTGGCGCACTGCTGTAAGCTGCCAACATCAGTTATCCTTCCTGGGGGTCCGTTTCACAAGGGCTAACGTTACGTAGCGTGAGCCCAAATCAGCAAAAACGGTACTAAGAAACACCTATTTTGCCGACGTTTGTCGAAAACGTTTTGTGGCTGTTATCGAGGTAGCAAGCGACAAACTATTTGAAGGATCATGTGAAATATCTATACTTCCGGCTTTTTAAAAAATATCTCGCGTGACGAGACTTGATCTTTAAAAATGGAAGACCAAAACTACAGACTTGCCACAGCAAATATTCTTTAGTCTATCGTGAAAAAATACGGGATTATTTTAGCAAATTAAACAAACGCAAGTGTTTTGGAGTGCTCTTCATTAATTTCTCATCATGTTAGATGGCATAATATAGTGCACATTTAATTTTCTGCAAACAAATAGACGTGGGTGAAATCGAAAACTTTGTACAAACTGACCGAGATGTATGATTTATCTCCCTTATGATAGCAACCCTTTTCTCTCTCCCAAAAAATGAAGAGCTGGTAAGCTTAAAGAGTTATCTGACCGTAGCAAACGTTTAGGGTGTTTCTTAGGACCCTTTTGGTACAAGCGTTATTCGCGCGGCGACCGTTATCTAGAGAAACTTAACCCTGGTCTATCTGTCGCTTTTTCCTTTTCTTCTTTTCTTCTTTGTTTCCATGATCGTCTTGGCAACGGAACGCGACGGCTAAAAACTAACCGTATTCCTTTCGTTTTGTTTTATTTTATTTTTTAAAGTAGTCCTGATTTCGTAATCATGACAGACTGCAGACCTACTTAAACTTATCTAGGAATATCTCATCTTTAAAATGCACAATGAGGTATTTTGCAATTACTGAGTTTGCTGGTCAGTCCTGACCGACCAAAAAACAACAACTCCAGATAACAGAGGAGGCAATAGCTATTCTGGAAAGCGGGCCTGGGGTTTGTTTATAACAAGAAAAAGCCCCTTTCGCAGGGACATCCGTTTTCTCGGAGCAGTGTGAGGACGACGTAAGGACAGTAGAACATTGAAATAGGGGAAGGTCACCAAATTCCGAGCAACACCTTATTAGGCTACAGCACTTAACAGCCTGTGGAAATGCCTCCTGCCATGACGACGATTGATATCCGATCATTATGTTCTCTATGTTTTTTTAATTACTGTATTTTACGGACTATAAGGCGATACTTGTTTCCCAGACTGAGACCCCTGCGCCTTATAATATGATTACTAAAATAGTAAGAAAATATAATAACAGAATCTGAATGTTGTGTAAAATTTCGGGTGTGCGCCTTATAATCAGGTGCGCCTTATAGTCCGAAAAATACGGTACGCATGTTCTCACCCTTTAGTTAATAACGTTTCTTCCTCCCCCTTTCTCCCCCTCCCCTCCCTCTCTGTCTTTATGTATGTATCTGTCTTTCTTCCCTTCTGCTTCTGTTGAACCCCAACCTCCCAAGACATCTCTCTGCCTTTCTACACCTCACTCCATCTCTCTGCTAAATAACAAAAATAGCGAAATATTATTATTTATATAAAAAGCAAACAAGATTTCATTGAGACAGACCACCGAAGTGACTCGGCAGCATGCAGTGCAGTGTCTCCGCGGTTGGTTGCCTCCTGACGGCCTAACATAGATTCGCTCCCATTGGACTGCTGGTTTCGGATTCTGTGACTAGGACAAACCGGGGTGTGGCTGCGAGTTGGGATTCGGAATGAGCGGCGTGGGAGCAACGCCACTGTACGACCCAGAAGACGAGACAGCAACAACAACAAAAGACAGAAAAACAAACAAACAAACAAAAAACGCGACAAACTTATACTCCTTTGCTGACCGTATAGTCGGTGAAAGGACAACAACAACCTCAAACTATTGATCCCTAAAGCGACAAGACAGCGTTACCCACAGTGACGGTTTGATTTCAAATTTCCCCAAAGATGGAGTAGCTGCCAGATAGGGAGGATAAGCTTGGCGCCTGTTTCAAAGCTGTGGGGTTCTTGGCAGAGAAACAAATTGAGAGGGTAAATAATACGTTTGTGTTGTTTTTTCTTTGTTACTTCTTTTTTTTAACCGTTTAGTATATTTTTTTAAACTTATTTTTCCTTTCAAAGTGTGCCAGCCAAGCAAGTTTTGTTTTTGAAAAGCCCCCCTTTCATAAGCATTTAAAACATAAAAACAAATAATTTATTTAAAAAAAAACCATGTATGTCTGATTTTTCTAAACAGAAATATTTTGTTTGTTTTTGGTTTCTTTTTAAGAGGTTACGATGTTTTTGCTGTGGTACATTTTTTCTATATACAATTTAGTTTCGGTTCATCTTACAACCGTAATGATACTACAAGCAAACGATTCAGATGGTCATTAACTTCCAAATCACATTAAAAACATGTTCCTAACGACATTACTCAAATTATTCATTGACTCAGACATTTTGCAAAACAACAACACTACAATATTTATGCTTTGACACAAACTAAAAACAAAATGTAATATAATACTGAAACAAAAAACAAACAATAAACAATTTTTTTAGATGAGGTCATCAGCATTGAACTAAAATACCAAGCTAACGAATAGGAACCATCTGATAAAGAGCTAGCTTAGTAGGGGGCATCTGCACAGTCTCCAAGTGCTGCAGCCAGAGGGATTGGTTTGCCTAGCGGGAACTTCACCAACACCAGCTATCCTCAAAGCCGTTTGGCCGAGAGGGTGTGGGTGTACCTTGGGCAACACATCTCCACTATGCACAAATTCTAACCCAGCCATTCAGAATAGCAGTTGTCCCTCTCCGGCTGCTTTCTGGCAGACATAGAGTACTGAAGGGGGTTGCGCACCCCTCAAAATGACGCAAACAATGACGCACAAGCATGACGTGATTTCCTTACGATCTCTACGATTTCAAGGTGTTGGTGTTGGGGGGGGGGGGGGGGGGGGTGGGGGGGGGGGGGGTGGTGTACGCACGCACGTACCCAACCGACGCGCAGACCTGTTAGTACTCTAGTCGGAAGTGACAGACTGGCATAATTAGATGACATAATATTACTATAATAGAGGCGTAAAGACACGTGCCCAGTTAGCTCCCCTTGTGAAACGTCATCGCCATGTTGGCAGTTTGGGTTAATTTAAACGGTTCTTCACAGTTCTACGGTTTCTGTCACAAGCCGAACCATTTAGGGAATGCTTAGGGTAAGACGGGGTAAAAAAACCCATGGGCGGGTAAGAAACCCATGCCAATTATCTCATGAAATAAAGCAAATTTCAGTCACATTTTGCCCATGAGATGAGTGTTAATGTTTAGCGTTCGTCTCATGGGCAAATTTGACTGAAATTTGCTTTATTTCATGAGATTATTGGCATGGGCTTCTTACCCGCCCATGGGCTTTTTTTTTTTACCCCGTCTTCCCCTACTATCTTCTGCTGAGGGAGTGGGATTCCTAAAGACGCCAACGTTTCGGGAAAGCAAAAAGAAAGAAAGCAAGAAAGAAAGGAAACAAATGATAGAAACAAAGAATGGAAAAAGAAAGAAAAACAAGGGCGTCGCCGAGCGGCAGACATGTCCGTCACCAGCAATGCCACGCACTTGCAACACCCCGTCGAGTGTCACATCCTGACACAAAATTGGAAGGGATTCTGTCTTCTAGTTCACGAGATACAGCTTGAAGAAGAAACATATAGCGCAAAGAAGGAAATTTCGGTTTTCAAGGTCACACTTCAAGGTCAAGGTCAGCATGGTGATAATTTATGCTCGGATGTTTTCTTCGCTAGGGTATACAGTACCACACACAATCTGAAGCGCTTCTGTCAAGTACCAATGTGGAAAATATGGCTTAAAACCCAATGTGTAGACCCCTATCACTTTCAAGGCCTACTGATCGCCCGGACCGTGACCTTGACCTTGATCGGTATGCCACCATCAGAACGGGCATAAGCCAAAGTACCTTCATGCCAAATTTGAAGACTCTAACACTAACGGTGTGGGAGTTATGGCCCCTGAAAGATTTTCGGTTTTCAAGGTCGTACGCCAAGGTCAAGGTCACGACGGCAATATGGTTTGCGCGGATGCCTTCCTCTCATGGTGACACACCAGCACACACAATTTGACGTGATTCTGTCAACCCGTTCGAAAGATATCCTTGGGACAGACAGAAGGAGAAAAAAATGACCCTCCGATTTTCAGGCTCCAGCGATCTTTTTGACCTTGACCTTGACCTTGATCGGTATGCCATCATCAGAACGGGCATAAGCCAAACCACCTTCATACCAAGTTTCAACATCCTATGTTGATCGGTGCCCGAGATATGGCTAAAAATAGATTTTCGGTTTTCAAGGTCGTACGTCAAGGTCAAGGTCACGACGGCAAAATGGTTTGCGCCGATCTCTTCCTATTAAGGAGGCACACCTTCACACAAAATTTGACGCGATTCGGTCAAGCGGTTCGGGAGATATCCTTGGGACAGACAGAAAGAAAAAAAAAAAGAGAAAAAAAATACAAACCAGCCCATCGCAATAGTCCGTCTTGGTGACGGACTAAGAATGAAAAGGAAGGAATAAAAAGAGCAGCAAGAAACCACGAAGGGGGTGATGATGGATATTTGACGTCGTTGTGTTTCACAAACATACGCTACAAGCACGTGAAACACACGCACCGATTTTCAGAATTATCTCCACAGTCTCCTGCTTTGGTAAGAATCGAAGACACTTTGGAAAACGTTGCAGGAGAGCGCTAAAAAACACACTAAAAGACGGAAATAACTAAGTAAGAAGGCTTGCTAAGAAGTAATT
>CM065691.1:17736220-17738720 GCA_017654935.2 Phymorhynchus buccinoides
GGGGGGGGGGGGTAGAGAGAAGGTGAGAAAAAGAACTCCTCCGAAATCGGAATGTGTCGGCTGTACGCAGCGGGGAGACCAGTGAAAACTGAAAACCGGACACATCTCCAACCGGTTACCCATTATGGCCTGGGAACGCAGAAGAATAAGAATATAGAGAGACAGACACAGAGACAGACACAGAGACAGACAGAGACAGACACAGACAGACAGACACAGAGACAGACACAGAGACAGACAGACAGAGACAGACACAGAGACAGACACAGAGACAGACACAGAGACAGACAAAAAAAAGCCACAGAGAGACAGAGATAAGAAAAAGACAAACATAAACAGACAAACGCAGAAACGGAAAACGATCTTTCAACTCCTGCCAGGAACACAACCATTAAAGACACACTGTGAACCAGCAAGATTAAGTCCCTTGTTGTTGTTGTTGGGGGGGGGGGGGGGGGGGGTTCTGGGTAGGTGTGACCCACATACAAATGCCCCCAACTTCAAATTGAGGCTGTTCTTCAAAGTATCTGTCTCGTTTTCAATTTGGGGGCATTTGTATGGGGAGTCAGACTTGGTCCAAATAAGATGTCTTACCAGCTAGAGAGGGAAGCACGTGAAACCCGTTATTTTTTACTCATGGATCTAGTGGGTCTTTAAAGACACACTGACGCACCACGATTAAGCCCCTTGGTTTTTTTTCTGGGTAGCTGTGACCCACATGCAAATGCCCCCAACTTCAAATTGAGGCTGCTCTTTAAAATGCTGTTTCGTTTAAAATGATGACGGTTAAAATGATGTTTCGAGTCAAACCTGGTCAAAACAAAGATTTCTTACTAGCTATAAGAGGTAAAAAAAACACACGTGAAACCCGTGATTTTGACACGTGACCTGGTGGGTCTTTAAAAGCAACTATAGCCTACTTCCGGAGATAAGCCTTTCTCCAGTCATCTATCTATCTATCCTAAGGTCTATCTATCCCCAGATCCTTTCCACCCCTCTTTGTTTTTTTTATCACCTGCGACTCAACTTTCAACCCTTTTTGGTTCATAAAAAAGCAACACCACCGGAAAGTATGATTATTACAGGAAGTTCTCGTGTGCCATGTTGTGTTGAAATTTCAGTCGAGCAGAACCGTCGTTACCCGGTAACCCCGTTACAAGGTCTGGCAAAAAGATAACGGTGTTACATTATAGCGATGGCTTGGAGTAAAAACGGACTATCTTCAGATAGTCCATTGACGTATTATTGAACTTATTAAGAAAACTAGTAACTTGTATATAAAGAAAGACTGCAGAAATATAAAAAGCATAATCCCCATTTTATATTATTTGCAGTATTTTTTAATACAAGTTCTTAGTTTTTTTCCCAATAACATGAACCTTTTTAGCTAATAACCCCTTTTCCCCATAAGGAATACTAAACCGTGTAGCCCTATCCTAGGGTTGGGATAGGGTTAGTATTCCCTAGCCCTAACCCTAATCTTGACCTTAACCGACTGTAGCAAGAACAGACATTGCCCTCACCGTGACCCACTGACATAGACATGGCTGACTGTCTGTCTCTCTGGCCTCTTAATGTGTCTGCGTTTCGTTTTCTGCGTTGGGTTGTGTGTTTGTTAGCCTGTCTGTGGTTCGATTGTACTCTCTCTTTCACTCTCTGTTTCGCTTGTCTCTCTCTCTCTCTCTCTCTCTCTCTCTCTCTCTCTCTCTCTCTCTCTCTCTCTCTCTCTCTCTCTCTCTCTCTCTCTCATTTGTTCTCTTTTGGTATTTATGCTTGCTTTCTTTTCTTCGTTTTCAATTATTCTGCATGAGGACTGGATGAAAAAAGCTTAATCTATTATCCTCAATAAAGACAAGTCATTCATTGATTCATTGATTCATTCATTGATTCATTCATTGATTCATTCATTCACTCATTCACTCATTCATTCATTATCTCTCTTTATAATTCACACACACACACACACACACACACACACACACACACACACACACACACACACACACACACACTCTCTCTCTCTCTCTCTCTCTCTCTCTCTCTCTCTCTCTCTCTCTCTCTCTCTCTCTCTCTCATTCCACTGGTATTTTAGCAGAGAATGATGATTATTATTATTATACAGGAAGCTGCCACTGGTGTTGTGTTGAAATGTTGTTGTCACGCTGAACCGTTGTTACCCGGTAACCCTGTTACACTGTCAGTCAACTGAGAGAAAAAACCACTCATTAACTTTTTCGCAACACGCTGCTAGAATACTAGCAACGCCCGAGTTCACCGTTGCCGACATGTAGCTAGTATGTTAGTTAGCAACAAGCAAAATGCCTCTGAGGCTGGCAGTGGTGTGGCTGCTTTCAACTCGTTCAGTTAAGCACACAATAACGCGTTGGTTTTCGAATTTTATATAATGTAAAAGATTAAAGGTGTATCTAAACCACTATACAAAAATCAAGTCACTATGATCTTCAGATTTTTCAGGAGAATGTATTAAAAAGGGCCAAAA
>CM065691.1:17743720-17748720 GCA_017654935.2 Phymorhynchus buccinoides
GTGTGTGTGCGTGTGTGCGTGCGTGTGCGTGCGTGTGCGTGCGTGCGTGTTTGTAGATCCGACAAAGTGAGTTATAGGTTTTTGTGGCTGTGTGTAAACGTGCCCACATTGTGTCTGCGTGCGTGTAAATAAGAGTGTGCAAGCGCATGTCATTCAGCGCATGCTGTTTCTATGAGTTGATTCTACCAAAAATACCAAATATTGTGCTAAGGCCTGCACTTTCTCAATCTACAGCGGTTACTATGCTAGCAAGAAGGTAAATGAGCATTCTGTGGGCTGAGCTCTGCATGTCAAACATAAAAACAAATGTGTTTATGTTTAATGTTTGAAATTTCTCTCTCTCTCAAACTCTCTCTCTAATTACATCTCTCTCTGCTCTCTCTATATACCTCTCTCTCGTTGTTAGGCTCGACTCTCTCTATCTCAAATCTGTTGCTAACCGGTGCATATCTCCCCCTCGACATAGCTAACCACACACGGAAATAGTCTCTCTATCTCTACCGAATAATAGTTAAAATAGTCTATCTAGCAGTTCGACAGAGTTTAAAAACAAGAAATTGTGACTGTTAGATACAGTTTCTAATTTATAGCTAGCAGTTTAGAGTTTGTTAAAACTCTGTCGAGCAGCTAGATAGAGTTTCTCGTCATAAAACTTTATAAACGCGCCATGTTGATGATCTGCCTACCATGTCGTTGCTTTTTTAACGAAGCATTTCTTGGTAGATAGTTGTTGTATCTGTTGACTGTGACCTACACTGTGCCTAATATGTTCATTCTAATAGTATTAAATGTTGATGTTTTGCATTGAAATAGAACCAATTTACAGAAGGGTACAGATTAGGCCTGAGACTTCAAATTCTTATCCATTGTAAAATAAAGTACTACATGTCTGAAGTCCCCACCCTCTCTCTCTCCTCTCTCTCCTCTCTACTCGTCGGCTCATATCTCCTCTCTCCTCTCTCTCTCACCATTCTTTTTTTTTTTTTAAATCCTGTCTTTCAGAAAAGCGCAATAGAACTTCTTTATCTCGTTATTTTCTCATCTGCTTTTTCACTCTTACCACTTTCGTCCATTTTTTGTCCATTTTTTGTCAAATGGACTATGGAACAGCTAGTCATACACTATTCAAACTCACTGTGGTCCGATCATCACTGAAACGAAACTCCGTCGAACAGCTAGATTCCCACTTGTATTTTGGCGCGCATAATATCAATGGTTAGCATGGTGACAAAAATTACTCGTTATTTCATGTGAGGTCATTTTCAATGTTGTAAACCAAAAATGTCCTCTCTGTTACCGAAAGGTTGTCATAACTTTTTTTTATATCTACCATGGACAATGCCTTTCAGTTGAGCACGAAGGAACAAACTTCATACAAATTGTCGACAGTAGTAAAGTTTAACCCTTTAGACACTCAACAGTGCTGATCTTTTGAACATTTGCGATCAACTTTCACAGAGTTTAACAGTTTTTTGAGCTAACCGAAAAATAGGGTACTTTTCGTGTCCTGTCAGTTACTATTAATTTGTCAGTTATTCTGGAAACGTTTTGTGAAACATCTAAAATGTTGGTTGTTATTAGAAGAAACGCATGCTGTGCTTTAAAAGAAACCCGTTTTGATTATTTACTAATTTCGTTTAAGTTCGATCTATTTGTCTGTCTGTCTGTCTGTCCCCTCTCTCTCCCTCTCTCTCTCTCTCTCTCTCTCTCTCTCTCTCTCTCTCTCTCTCTCTCTCTCTCTCTCTCTCTCTCTCCCTCTCTCTCTGTCTGTCTCTCTCTCTCTCTCTCTCTCTCTCTCTCTCTCTCTCTCTCTCTCTCTCTCTCTCTCTCTCTCCCTCTCTGTCTCTGTCTGTCTGTCTGTCTCTCTCTCTCCCTTGTACTTGTTGGCATAAGTAAGTCTTGGATATATAAAAAAAATCTGCATTTTCCTTGACAGATCCTGCTGGATTTCTTTTCTTTTCTACCTCGCGTACTTTTTTGAAAGCTTGAATCGATTTACATGTACTTGTTTATAAATTGTATTTTCCTTTTATTTTCATATTTGCTGATGACCCTACCCCGCTGTTCCCTTTGACATGGGCAGATGGCCCAGTTCAGTACAATATTGTTCATTGTTGTTCTCTCTGTCTCTCTCTCTCTCTCTCTCTCTCTCTCTCTCTCCCTCTCTCCCTCCTCTCTCTCTCTCCTTCTTCCCCCCCTTCTCTCTCTCTCTCTCTCTCCCCCACCTCTCTCTCTCTCTCTCTCTCTCCTCTCTCTCCCTCACTCCATCCTTTCTATATCTCTCTTCTTCCCACTCTCTCTCTCTCTCTCTCTCTCTCTCTCTCTCTCTCTCTCTCTCTCTCTCTCTCTCTCTCTCTCTCTCTCACTCACTCCCACCTCTCTCTCTCTCTCTCTCTCTTCCCCCCCCTCTCTCTCTCTCTCTCTCCCTCTCTCTCCCTCTCTCTCTCTCTCCCCCCTCTCTCTCTCTCTCTCTCTCTCTCTCTCTCCCTCACTCCCTCCTTTCTCTATCTCCTTCTTCCCACCCCTCTCTCTCCCTCTCTTCAGCACCAGTCCAGTAACTGCATTTCCAGTAATTCGCGGAGTACCTGTCACTTCTCCTGTCTGTCTGCACTCGTCTTTCACTGCCTGTCTCCTTCACCTGATCAACGCCAAATACCTCGAATCTATTTACCAGATTGCTAGCATCTTTGTCTGTCTCACTGTCTGTCTCTATCAGTCTATGACTATCTATATGTTTGTCTGCATGCCCTATTATGTTTAAAGACCTTCTGACCCACCACGATCAAGTCCTTTGGTCTTTCTCTCCCTTTCTGGGTAGCTGTGACCCACATGCAAATTCCCCCAACTTCAAATTGAGGCTGCTCTCTAAAATGATGTTTCGTTTTTCTCCTTGGGGGCATTTCTCTGGGAGTCAAACCTGGTCAAAACAAGATTTCTTACCAGCTATAAGAGGGAAAACACGTGAAACCCGTTATTTTGACACGTAATATGGTGGGTTTTTATCTCTATCCACACTATTTCATTTACATTTTTGAAATTTAGTTTAGGCCAAGGAACATGAACACATTTTGCTCTACAAGTGCATTTCACGAATGGCTTCTTCCCACCAGAAAAAAACATTCGGTTGCCTCTCTTCAGCATCAGTCCACTTTCTCTTTTTTTTAGAAATTCAGAAACATAGTTGTCACGTGAGACTAATTCCAGTCTGTACTCGATTTTCACTGCCTGATCTCCTTCCTCTGATTTAAATTCAAATAAACCTCGAATCAATTTACCAGATTGCTGCAAATTTGGTCTGTTCTCCACTGTCTGAAAGAATCAGTCTATGACTATAAAAAACGTTTGTCGGCAGTGCCCTATTATGTTTAAAGACGACACTGACCCAGAAAAAAAAACACGATCAAGAGCCTTCGTGAAAAAAAAAATTTTCTGGGTAGCTGTGACCTCATTACTCAAATTCCATAGCAACAATGCAAATTGGCGTCAAAGCTTGAAACCGCAGGATGCGAGTCGCGACTTGCAAACATTTGGGGGAATATTTGTAGGGTGATAAAACTTGCAAAATGTGATTTCTTAAAAAATATAAATGACATCAAAGTACAATGAAACGGTGTTCTAAGTGCTGTATGTCTGCTCAAACGTAATATGGCGAGAGCTGGGGATTTACCCGGATGGTAGAGTTCCTTCCTGTTTGACATTTGAATTTTTGAAGATAGTTCCTTTACACCATGGAACATTAACACCTATTATTTCCGAACAATTCCAATTAAGACGTCTTTTCTCCGTTTAGATGGATCTTACCATCTTGAAGCACCAGCGAAGCGAAAGATGGTTAATTTTTCAGGGTGGTGTGTCTAACTGTCTCTGGCAGACCATCTATGTTAGTACGATAGCGTTTGGCACAGAGGTGAAAAAAGACCCTCAAAAGGCATGCGGATAGTTGCGTCTCTCTCGGGGGAAACGTTCTAACACACGAAGGTCATTGGGGGGGGGGTCAAGGTCACTGGAGAAACGAAAAAAACTGCCGCCGCCGCGGCTTCGTTCTTTGATGTTGCGTTTTCACGCTCCAGTTTGTATTTCGTTCCGTTGCCTTGAGAAAAAAAAGGTGCCACTCAATCAGCCTGAAACCAACAACCTATGTGCTAAGTGTCAGACATTCCGTGGAGTATGCACAAATTCCAGGATGTGCATATACTTCGCATCTGTATGAGTGTTGACATGAAAACAAACGAAATCACAACATACTGAATAATGATGCTTTCGCTTGAGTGCTAAGATGATTTTAATAATATGAGTTGTTGTTATTACTTGCTTTTCATTCACTTTTGCAAAACCCTTTCACCCGAAAGGTGCATCTTTGCATGCACAGTGCACACAACACCTCAAACTAAAATCAGGAAATGAAGTTATTATCCAAAGACGCTTAAGTAAGTATGAGACAGTGTTTGCTCGATTACAGAAATATTAACACAAAAACGCAGATCGGGGGGGGGGGGAGAACAGGAGACACACACACACAAAACAAGACAGAAGTGAATATTCTTTCGCTTGACGACACAGAGAGAAACACAAACACAAAACTCAAAAACATTTTAATGTCACACATCCGGTCTATGGCATTGAGGATGTGCATACACGCATAATACACACATGAAAACAAATGAAAAACCGCATATACTTAGCCTTCACTTGATGCGCAAGGGGGGAGAGACACATACACATACAAGAAAACACACACACACAGCCAGCACGAGCGCGGGACGAGACACGCACACGCACGCACGCACACGCAGGGGGGGACACACACACACACACACACACACACATACACATATACGCACACGTACACATAATTACACACACACGCCGACACAGGCACACACACACACACACACACACACAGAGCTAGTACTCATATGCAAGAACCTCTCTCTCTCTCTCTCTCTCTCTCTCTCTCTCTCTCTCTCTCTCTCTCTCTCTCTCTCTCTCTCTCTCTCTCT
>CM065691.1:17756220-17758720 GCA_017654935.2 Phymorhynchus buccinoides
TCCCTGCAAAGTTTCCCTCCAGTGCAAGGAAGACGTGCCTTTTTCATCACAATGCGTAATAACAGGTAACAAAACACGAAAGTTCTGCCTCTGTGACAGGCATGCACGTGTCTCCCCGAACGGTCTGCGATGCGTTATCATTGGTGATGGCGCTGTGCCTGGTGAGGGAAAACCATGCAAAACGGATCTTGATTGCTCAAGCCCCTTTCTCTGTGATGGAAATGAGCCCCCGACCCTGCGAAAGTGCAGGTCGAGGTCAAAAGATATTGGACACGGGGCACCCAACAGCCAAGGTAATCATATCAATACAAATGTGAAAACAAAAAGCCTTTTGACAGCCGAAAATCAATTTCAACTCGCCCTGATACAGCTGATAGTGAACCAGGTCAACAGCATGGCTAGCGAGAGAGCACGGGAATCTTTGCTTAGAAACAGGGTGAACACAATGAACATACCCGTGACCGGGTTGAAGGAAGAAGACACTGTTTCTAAAAGGGAACCATTCACAAAAACTATTAGCAACACAGCCAACGCACATCGAGTTCCTGTCCGAAAAGAGAACAGCCATCGGCTTCAGAAGGGTAGAAGGTTGAATGTCCAGAAGGTTGTCACTAAGGGGAGAAGGAAAAAAGAAAACCGCCCCCCAAATGTAGAGAACCTTAGAGCAAAGAAGAGGGTGAGGAGGGGTGAAAAACCAAAGACCATCCCAGTTCCAGATCGCATCATTAGACCGAAGCGAAGGGTTAAGCCATTAGCGACCATCCTGATGTCACAAAACATCACAAAACCGAGAAAGCTCTCGGCATCGGGAAACTTTACAGCTCCACAAAGAAACAACTCAGCATCGGCCTCAGAAGACAACGCAAAGGCAGAGAGCATCTCAGAGTCCAAGAACTCTACATCAAAGAGCATCCCAGTGTCTAAGAACTCTACATCAAAAAGCAAGCCAGCGTCCAAGAACTCAACATCAAAAAGCATTCCAGTGTCCAAGAACTCTTCATCAAAGAAAACCCCAGTGTCCAAGAACTATACATCAAAGAAAATCCCAGTGTCCAAGAACTCTACATCAAAGAAAATCCCAGTGTCCAAGAACTCTACATCAAATAACATCCCAGTGTCCAAGAACTCTACATCAAATAACATCCCAGTAGCATCAAAGCACTTCATCTCGTCAGCAAAGAAACCGGTGCCATCTGAATCCATTGAAAACAAATTCTACACTACAAGTCCGGCGAACCAACGAGAGGGAAACGTTTCGAGTAGTCCTGGTGCCAACAGTAGCACAGAAAGAGACGTCCCTATGCTGCTCAAAGGCCGGAGGGGCCAAAGCGGGGGCCCAGGCACTCCCACCAGCCTTGGTGCGGCAGTGGTGATGGGCTGTATCGCGGGGGCCACAACCTTCATCGTGCTGGCCGCGGTCAAGGAGGCCGTGCAGCAGGGAAAACAGGAGGCACCTACCCAGCAGGGAAAACAGGAGGCACCTACCCAGCAGGGCGAACAGGAGGCATCTACCAAGCAGGGCGAACAGGAGGCATCTACCAAGCAGGGCGAACAGGAGGCATCTGCCCAACAGGGCGAACAGGAGACATCTGCCCAGCAGGGCGAACAGGAGACATCTGCCCAGCAGGGCGAACAGGTGACATCTGCCCAGCAGGGCGAACAGGAGACATCTGCCCAGCAGGGCGAACAGGTGACATCTGCCCAGCAGGGCGAACAAGTGAAATCTGCCCAGCAGGGCGAACAGGAGGCATTTGCCGCCCAGCAGAACAACCAGGAGATGGGGATTCCTCAACAGGGCGACCAGAAGGGATCTGCAATCTGCTGTGGGCTGTGTGCCAAAGGACCCGCCAAAGACGGAGCCCCAGCTCAGGCTAACGGAAACGACCCGCCAGATCCAGACACTCCCAAAGAGGGCGATGCCAATAAAAAATCAGAAAACGGCGAGGCCGAGGCCAATAAAAACCCAGAAAAAGGCGAGGCCGAGGCCAGTAAAAAATCAGAAAACGGCGAGGCCGATGCCAGTAAAAAATCAGAAAACGGCGAGGCCGATGCCAGTAAAGCGAAAGAAACCGATGCCGATAAATCGAAAGAACAAGATCCAAATGAGGACATGGAGAAGCCGGAAAAATCAAAATCGGTAGAATCTGAAGTCACCAACAAAGATTTATCCGGGGATAGTGGGTCCGAGAGTTTAGATCCCAATATCTTGATAACTGATGAGATCATTAAATAATGAGTGAGGGAGGTAAAAATAACAATACATCTGAGTCTCAAGCGGAACTATTGAGAGTTAAGATCCCATCACTGATGAGATCATCAAGTAATGAGTGAAGGACGTATTAAAACAATACCTCTGAGTCTTAAGCGGAACTATTGAGAGTTAAGATCCCATCACTGATGAGATCATCAAGTAATGAGTGAAGGACGTATTAAAACAATACCTCTGAGTCTTAAGTGGAACTATTGAGAGTTAAGATCCCATCACTGATGAGATCATCAA
>CM065691.1:17761220-17763720 GCA_017654935.2 Phymorhynchus buccinoides
GAAAACATCATTGGGCAAATCATGCCATAAAAAAGACAACTGATAGAGCCAATCTGGCGAAATGGACTGGGGATATAACTCTCTTGACTGTGTTAGAGCAAAAGCCAGCATGTCAGTGTTATTCCTCTTCCTCTGATGACATCATCAGTGATGTCATCAAGTCAGTGCGTGACACGTTGGTGGCAGTCAAGGAGTTAATTAAGAAGATGCTTCTTAGAAATGGCAAGAGCCTGGGCCAACAAGGCAGAAAAAGAGTAGGTGCAGTCTGTACAGCAAAAAGAGAAGGACACGGCAGAGTCAAATTAATAGAGTGATAGACCAGAGGGAGTTGCTAGCTCAGAACTTCCAGAAAGTGGGGTAACTATTTGTACCAACGACACCCACCCACACCTGGCATCCCCATCGGGGAGATACTCGTGGAGGATGGGGTCGCGCAGCTCCCCAAGTGGAGGCACGAGGCACCCACCCATTGTACAGGAGGTTTCTGTGATTCAAAACGTATTGAATTTGTCCGACCGGTTATCATTTTGCTGGCCGGAAGTTGCCTACGTGTCTTCAATCCGGCCAAAACTGGCCGTAGTTCGACCCTCTCCGAATCCCTCCACCACGACCACCCACCCACCCCACCCCACCCCCTCTGATGGCATTTCCATCACATACAAACTGCTGGCTTGCTATGAACAAAGTTCGGTAAATGTGCAGATCAACACCTCTCCTTCGAATTCTCGGCTCTCCCCGCATTTCAGACTTGCCTTTCTTAGCAAATATTAAGCTGTATTTCATCAACTTTTTCTTTAGCAAATTTCAGTCACATTTTGCCCATGAGACTAGTGTTAATGTTTAGCTTTCGTCTCATGGGCACATTTGACTGAAATTTTCTTTATTTCATGAGATAATTGGCATGGGCTTCTTACTCGCCCATGGGCTTTTTACCCCGTCTTCCCCTAATATTTTGCCCCTATAGGCTCTCAAAGAGAAGTGAAAGCAGACACAACCCTATAGCAGTCTAGCGCTGCTCTGTATAAAGTTAAAGGTTTTTAACAATAAATAACTGTTTTTAAACATTAGGTCCTGTGACCCTTTGATTACTAAACTTGTATAGCGGACCTCAACCATTAACTTAAATGTAAATATTGTATACATTTTAACGAAGGCCTTTGCCTCCTTTTAAAACATTTTATAAATAAAGCTTTTTGAGCACAAAAGATACATTTTAACTGTAGCCCTGGGGGGTTTTAATCATAGATTTCCTCTGCCTGCCAGACATGTAAAAGCAAACTGCTAAATATCTTTTAAATAAACACTTTTATCACAATAAAGTTAGATTTTTTACAAAAACTCAACTTGTTCCTCGAATCTTTTTCAAAAATATTTTTATAAAAATAAATTTCTTTACTTTAAATTTTTTTTATAAAATCTTTACAATTATCTGTATTCTTATTCAAATCTTCTTTTTCCAGGATCTTTTATAATTTCAAATGCCCCAAATGGCCCTTTGGCCCAGAAGGCGTAAAATCTCTATTTTTCTCTCTCTCTGAAAGCAGACACCCTGGAACGCCTTTATATTTCCTCTCCTTTCTTGTGTCAGCGTGATAATATGTGTCCCAGCACCACGAAAGGGACATTAAGTGTCAAACTGACCATTCTGAGAAAATTATGCGTGTAAAAACTTCAGACAATTCTCTTTCTAATGATACAAGAACCATTTTTGTATATTTTTTTCTGTTCCAGAATTATGAGCGTTTAAAGTTAGTAGGGTGAACATCAGCCATTTTGAGAAAAAACATTCTAAAATCTAGCCTAGCTGAAGAAAGTGCATTAACCTACTCCTTTTAAAGCACTTAAAAGACCATTTAGAGACCATGTTAAAGATTGTCCTTTATAAATATGAAAGATAAGATGTTAGAGAACACGAAAATACCCATAACTCAAAATTGACCCAAAATTGATTTTTTGACTTTACAAGCCTTTTGTGAGAAACTAGCCCATCGACTTAATGTCCCTTTCCTGGTGCTGGGTCGCATAGTATGCAAATGCGAGGCTTTTCTATATTGTTTCCCGTGGCCTTACTCCACCGATACAGATAAACCCTTATCACAAGCCGTCCATTTAGCAAAATCTAGCAGCTGCCTCGCCAAATTCTTTCTGCAAGTTCCCCCAAAACCCAGCAGGTGGAGAATTTGTTTTTCTTTCATTCATTCCTTTCTTTTCTTTCTTCCCATTCTTTCTTTTCTTTTGTTCTCTTTCTTCTTTTCTTTATCTTTAAAACAACACTAATTGCAGCCATGAGGTGTGAGTGTGCGCCCAACAGCTAGGCTATATTATATATATAATAAAAAATAAATATCTGTATTGTTAAAACTTCGGGACTTTACTGGTGTTGCGCTGCCTCCGGGCATTGTCTCCAGGATCGTTCCTACCATCTTTATATCTACTAATGTCCCATATGTGTCTGTTCCAGACCGGAGGACGTTAAACGGGTTTTCTCTCAAACAGCTAG
>CM065691.1:17771220-17778720 GCA_017654935.2 Phymorhynchus buccinoides
ACGCAAGGCCCCAGGGGGTGGTGTGCTGGCGCGTGCCTCGTATGCAAATCATGACGTCCTTGTAAACTTTAACGACAACAGGGGGCAAGGTTTTTGGGAGCTGGTTTTCATTACGAAAGAAACGGCCCAATGAGCCGAAGATATAATTCTGTGATGGAAATCCACAGATCCTAGCATTACTATTTCTTCCTGAGGAAATTCACAACGTAGTGTCGTCGTCGTCGTCGTCGTCATCATCATCATCAGCAGCAGCATCATTAATATCATCATCATCATCATCATCATTACCATCATCATCATCATCATCATCAGCAGTATCATCAGCATCATCATCAATATCATCATCATCATCATCATCATCATCATCATCATCATCATCATCATTGTCGTCATCATCATCATCATCATCATTCATCATCATCATCATCATCCTCATCCTCATCATTATCATCATCATCATCATCATCATCATCATCATCATCATCATCATCATCATCATCATCATCATCATCATCATCATCATCATCATCATCATCATCATCATCATCATCCTCATCATCATCATCATCATCATCATCATCATTGCCATCATCATCATTGTCGTCATCATCATCATCATCTTCTTCTTCTTCTTCTTCTTCTTCATCATCATCATCATCATCATCATCATCATCATCATCATCATCATCATCATCATCATCATCATCATCATCATCATCATCATCATCCTCATCATCATCCTCATCTTCATCATCATCATCATCCTCATCATCATCATCATCATCATCATCATCATCATCATCATCATCATTCATCATCATCATCATCCTCATCCTCATCATCATCATCATCATCATCATCATCATCATCATCATCATCACCACCAATGATACCCTTGGTACTGTGATACTTGACAACGAACAAGAACCACTAATAAGCTACTGCCGCAACGGCGCCACTAAGAGCAATGTTCGGCAAAGATGTACTTTAGTTACCCCACCCCCTCCTCATGTTTACGACCCTCACGCAATCTCAAAGTCTGCTTTTTTCAATTTCATGAAACTAATCCTAGGCTGATCCTAACTCTATCCCTTTCCCAAAATGAACAGAATGTTGCTTCTCAGTGAAAATTCTCTATGCGAAAATGTGAGGTGGGGGGGGGGGGGTCTAAGTTACACGACAGCCTCATTTCCCCCCCTGCAATCGGTATATGCATCGATTGCCTTGTCTACATTGGAAAAGCCCGCATGTGGCCCTGGTGTCTCACTCACTTAGTTCCATCACACATTAGTGTCACGGGCGGAAGACAGCATCAGCGAAACGTTCCAGGGAGACACTTTCTGCTACACCCCATGCGGATCACCATCATCATCTATTGCTCATTGCCTGAGGCATATAACATAAATTACTGGTTGGGAGACATATGTGATAGTGCATGGGAAAACAGACATCATGGAATTTTGGCATAAATTGAGATTTTTTTTTTTCTTCATGGTGGAGCAAAGATTCCTTGTTAATACACAGATAACCGAATTGAGTTATCGTGTCTAGTTTTTATTTTTGAATTATTTTGAAGTTTGGCATTCGAAATAGATCATGTGCAGAAATTGGGCATAGAAGATACAACTTTGCCTCTTTGTTTCTATTGACTTGATTTAGAAAACAATCAAATAAACAAAGAAATCAGTCAAAATTGTCTTTTATGTTGTGGATACTGGTAGAACACATAATTATAAATAGACATAAATATGCCCTAAATAGAAATTTATATAATAATAATAATAATGGGAATTTATATAGCGCTCTTTCTCACATGAGCTCAGTGCGCTTTACATTGATAACAAGAACATTAAAGGCAAACAAATAATTAATCATTAGAAAGTAAAATAAGCACGATGCTTACACACAACGTTCTCTTACTTCCTTACTCACACACACACACACACACACACACACACACACACACACACACACACACACACACACACACACACACACACACACACACACACACACACACACACACACACACACACACATGCGCACACGCACACTCGCACACAATTATATTTAGGGGGTTGTTGACTATATTTTGGCTTTTGCTAAAAACATTCTGAGCGACTTATGTAGGTTTTCCCCATGCACCATCACAATTATTGTAGGTGGTCGAGTCACACAGACACCAGCATGCAATGTCTGGAACCAGAGCAATGGCGAGGAATGTCATGCTATGTGGTATGTGTCAGTGCTGATTTTGACCATAGTCTAAACGGCTCCCAACTGCCTTCTCTATCTGCTGTAGGACCAACCCACAGGCCATAATCATTCGGTTGGTGATGCCAAACTTCGTGATCTTCTTCTTCTTCTCCTTCGATCGCTCAGACAGTGTCCTGTCAATTATGAGCGCAGTTGCGTCATGCTGCTGTTATGCGCCTAACTCAGAATTAATTAGGGCCCTGCAAGTCCGACTTCGGCGTGAGGAAATCTTTCTGAAAGTGTTTCGTGAAAAAAAGGGCAGGAGAATGGACCGGTAAGACAGAAAGATAGTAGATGACAGTAAGCCAAAGGGAAAAGGCAGAGTCAAAGAGAGTGACAGATTAGAGGAAGTTACAAGCACATAACTTCCAGAAGGTGGGGGAACTATTTAAACAAAACTCCCCCCGGTATTCCCAAGTTTTTTTTTATCTGTGGCGGTACCATAGCCGATGAGGTTTAACCGAGGCGTGGCTACCGCTACACTTATCTATTATTGTTAAAAACTCGGGACTTTAGTGGTGTTGCACTGCCCCCGGGCATTGCAATTAGTGAGTGATTGTTTTGCTGAGCAGCCTGTCCATCTCCTTGGGATTGAATTTGTATTCGTATTCGTCCAGTTAGTTAACTACAATATTGCAGTGTTATTAGTTATTAGTTTATATTCTTTAATTGTTGATAAATGTGTTTATTGTTGTTGTGGTTTTTGTTGTTGTTCATAAATGTGTTTATTGTTGCTGTTTTTCTTATGTGCACCTGGCTGCAATTTCTCAGTTATGAGATAATAAAGATGATTTGATTTGATTTGATTTGATTTGATTTGCAGCCAGTATTGTTCCCACCATCTTTGTATTTACAAATGTCCCATATGTGTCTATGACCGAGAGGACGTAAAACATCATTTTCACCGGTATTCCCACGAGGGGCATTATTGATACTAAGATAGCCCTAATGCTATCCGCCTCCACATCAGCCCATTTACCCCATATGTGACCCAGCACCACGAAAGGGACATTAAGTGTCAAACTGACCTTTCTGAGATTATTATACATATGAAATCTTCAGACAATATTCTTTCTAATAATACAAGAACCATTCTTGTATCTTTTTCCATTCCAGAGTTATGAGCATTTAAAGTTGGTAGGGTGAGTGTCGGCCATTTTGAGAAAAAACAGTCTAAAGTCCAGCCTAGCTGAAGAAAATGCATTGACCTACTCATTTTAAAACACTTATAAGACCATTTGGAGACCATACCAAATATTATCCTTTATAAATATGAAAGAAAACATGTTGGAGAATACGAAAATACCCATAACTCAAAATTGAAAAAAAATGACATTTTTGACTTTGCAAGTCAGTTCAAGCCTAGCGACTTAATGTCCCTTTCATGGTGCTGGGTCACATAATTATACGAAATAAGCGGATGCGGATGCGGGTGATTTCAATTAGTTCTGACACCGTTAGCTCAAAGTCCGACTAAAAGTCTTAATGTCGGTGTGCATTGTCTACCATCTTACTTCTATATTTAAAAACCGTTCCACCATTTCACAAGAGTAGATCATTGTAATAGAAAGACAAGAAACTGTCTTAGCTGATCGAAAAAGAAGAAGAAGAAGAAGAAGAAGAAGAAGAAGAAGAAGAAGAAGAAGAAGAAGAAGAAGAAGAAGAAGAAGAGAAGAAGAAGAAGAAGAAGAAGAAGAAGAAGAAGAAGAAGAAGAAGAAGAAGAACAAGAACAAGAACAACAAGAAGAAGAAGAAGAAGAAGAAGAAGAACAAGAAGAAGAAGAACAAGAAGAACAAGAACAAGAAGAACAAGAACAAGAACAAGAAGAACAAGAAGAACAAGAAGAAGAACAAGAAGAACAACAACAAGAACAAGAAGAACAAGAAGAAGAAAGAACACTGACATTGTGACATTACAACGTTATGCTAAGATCTCATTTTAAGGACATTAATTTCAAAAGTCTACGATTTGGCAAAAACATTCCTATGTTTTATTTCTCGGTTAAAAAAAAAGGCCGGAGAGAAACAACTCGACATGCGTGTCAAAACTACACATCTGTTCATGGCATGTGTTAATTTTCGTGCCAAACTAAGCTCTCATTTCCACAAAATGTAACATAACTTCAACATGCCCTAATACAGAAAATAGAGCAAAGCACACAGGTGGCCCTTATTAAGTTCTGTCGGTGTCAGTAGATGGGACAATTGAAGATAAATGGAAGGGAAATGGACGGAAGTAGGCCTACAATGCGAACATTTGATATACGGGAAACACAATATTATTACACCATCTACTAAATTCGAACCCATGTCCACATGACAGGCCTGTGCCACGGGGTATCCGTTTCACTTATTACTGTGATAAACCTGCCACGTACATACTTACTATGTCAGAGAGGGCAGAACAATTATCAATAACGAGTTCCAGTGCGGCGACACTCGCTGCCATTTCTCCCCTAGCTGCTATGTCCAATGCGCAATGCTCGTTGGCTACACACTTATTATCTCAGAATGTGACCCAGCACCACGAAAGGGACATTAAGTGTCAAAATGACCATTCTGAGAAAATTATACGTTTGCAAACGTCAGACAATTCTCTTTCTAATAATATACGAACCATTCTTGTATCTTTTCCCGTTCCAGAGTTATGAGATTTTAAAGTTAGTAGGGTGAGCGTCTGCCGTTTTGAGAAAAACACAGTCTGAAGTCTAGCCTAGCTGAAGAAAATGCATTGATCTACACGTTTTAAAGCACCGAAAAGACCATTTCAAACCACATTAAAGATTGTCCTTTATAAATATGAAAGATAAGATGTTAGAGAGCATAGAATTATCCATAACTCAAAATTGACAAAAAATGAGATTTGTTTTTTTACTTTCCAAGCCTGTTGTTAGAAACTAGCCCAGCGACTTAATGCCCCTTTTGTGATGCTGGGTCACATATAACTGGCATGACACGCTGTCGTGTCCGACTATGCCTTCCAGACAGCTGTTGAAGCAGCTGCTATTCGGGAGGGGTGGGCTGGGATTTGCTAAGTTTGGAGCAGCTGTCTCCAAGGTACATCCCCACTCTATCGGCACACGCACGTGTGTGTGTGTGTGTGTGTGTGTGTGTGTGTGTGTGTGTGTGTGTGTGTGTGTGTGTGTGTGTGTGCGTGTGTGTGTGTGTGTGTGTGTGTGTGTGTGTGTGTGTGTGTGTGTGTGTGTGTGTGTGTGTGTGTGTGTGTGTGTGTGTGTGTGTGTGTGTGCGTGTGTGTGTGTGTGTGTGTGTGTGTGTGTGTGTGTGTGTGTGTGTGTGTGTGTGTGTGTGTGTGTGTGTGTGTGTGTGTGTGTGTGTGTGTGTGTGTGTGTGTGTGTGTGTGTGTGTGTGTGTGTGTGTGTGTGTGTGTGTGTGTGTGTGTGTGTGTGTGTGTGTGTGTGTGTGTGTGTGTGTGTGTGATTTAATTGTGGCCTGTGACCCGTTACAATGTCATACACAAAGATTTAATTGCACAAAGAAACAATGAGCAACTGACCACGTTACATATGTACATACATACATAACATAAAGCATACAACATACATACATACATACATGAAAAGCATACATAATACAATGATACAACATAAACATACATATACATACATACATACATACATACATACATGCATACATACATACATACATACATACATACATACATACATACATACATACATACATACATACATACATACATACATACATACATACATACATACATACATACATACATACATACATACATACATGCATACATACATACGCCCGCACACACACACATCCACGCGCGCGCGCGCGCGCGCGCGCGCGTGTGTGTGTGTGTGTGTGTGTGTGTGTGTGTGTGTGTGTGTGTGTGTGTGTGTGTGTGTGTGTGTGTGTGTGTGTGTGTGTGTGTGTGTGTGTGTGTGTGTGTGAGTGCGTGCGCGCGCGCGCGTGTGTGTGTGTGTGTTGCTAATGTTATGCTATCTACTCCTATTGGACATTTGCTGTATGCGTTATTTTTTTAATTATTATGTCTAATATCACATATGATGTGAAAAGACATTCAATTAAAGATTCGTTCATTTCATCCATTCATTCATTCAGTCTGTCTCTCTCTCTCTCTCTCTCTCTCTCTCTCTCTCTCTCTCTCTCTCTCTCTCTCTCTCTCTCTCTCTCTCTCTCTCTCTCTCTCTCTCTCTCTCTCTCTCTCTCTCTCTCTCTCTCTCTCTCTCTCTGTCATTTCCCCCCACAAAATTTGCTTATCTCATGTTCCTGGTTAAATAAAATTTCGTTTTCGTTTTCGTTTTCTGTCCTTGTTTATTCGTCCGTTTATTCTGACCGACTGTCTATGTTTCTGTATTTTTGACTGACCGTCTACCCCACTCTCTAAGAATGTCCTGTATTGCATATCTCCACGCTTCTTTTTCATGCTTAACTTGTTCTAATCTGTTAATTCAATGATCACCCTCTCAAATGATCCGGAAATGAAGATAACAACATTGCTTAAGATAAAAACATTGCTTAAGATACGTGTGCGCACGCACACGCACGCACGCACGCACGCACGCACGCACGCACGCACGCACGCACACACACACACACACACATACACTGCCACACACGCACACACACGCACGCACGCACACACACACACACACACACACACACACACACACACACACACACACACACACACACACACACACACACACACACCCCACACCCCCCACCCCACACACCCACACCCACACACACACACACACTGCCACACACACACACACACACAAACACCCACACACCCACACACACACACACATTCGCACCCACGCACACACTCAGCCACGCATCCACGCACCCCATCACCACCTACACCCCAACCCCAACCCCACACATTTACACTCTTCTGCTGGATGAGACCCAATATTCCTCTTGCATAATTCCTTCTCCCAATAAAATACTTCATTTTATTAGCGCAAGACTCTCACTCGTTTGAACTCCAAAACTTCAAAGAGAGTACGCTTCCATTAGGCAGCCATTCACCTTGCTGACCCTATCCCAGCATGCAGCCCTAGCAACGCAATATCCGCTTCCTGTGGCCCGGATGACCGGAAGCTTCGATCTTCACTATAAAGCGTCCACGAAGGGGAGATAATGTGGCTCTTGCCCCCTTTAAACTCCCTGCGTATTCTACTGTTTTTAGCGTTGCTGTTTATTATTAGTCCGTCACCAAAGGTGATCGGA
>CM065691.1:17783720-17786220 GCA_017654935.2 Phymorhynchus buccinoides
ATCCTAGCCATATCCTAATAATTTTTTATGACTCTCCATCACAAAGTCTGGTTCTTTTCAGTTTCACAACAACCCTAGGCTGATTCTAACCCTATCCTCTTCATGTTAATGCTCTCGATCTCAAAGTCTGGTTTCTGTCAACCCTAGGCTGATCATAACCCTATCCTCTTCATGTTAATGCACTCGATCTCAAAGTCTGGTTTCTGTCAGTTTCATGACAACATCCCTAGGCTGATCCTAACCATCTCATCTTCATGATTGCGACTCTCGATCTTAAAGTCTGGTTCTTTTCAGTTTCATGACAACCCTAAGCTGATCCTAACCCTATCCCATACATGTTTATGATTCTCGATATCAAAGTCTGGTTCGTTTCAGTTCAATGACAACAACCCTAGGCTGATCCTAACCCTATCCGCTTCGTGTTTACGACTCTCAACGTCAAAGTCTGGTTTCTTTCAGTTTTATGACAATAACCGGCCCTAGGCTGACCGATTATCCTCTTTGTGTTTACGACTCAATCTCGGCAAAGTCTGGTTCTTTTCAGTTTCACGACAACAACCCTAGGCTGGTCTCTTCCTGTTTTCGACTCTCTATCTAAAAAATCAAAGTCTTCTTTCTTTCAGTTTCACAACAACAACCATAGGCTGATCCTAACCCTGTTCTCTTCATGTTTACGACTATCAATGTCAAAGTCTGATTCTTTTTAGTTTCACAACTCTAAGTTGATCCTAACCCTATCCTCTTAGCCTATCCTTATCCTCTTCGTGTTTACTACTCTCGATCTCAAAGTCTGGTTTATTTCAGTTTCATGACAATAACTTTAGGCTGATTCTAACCCTATCTTTTTTTGTGTTTTCGACTCGATCTCAAAGTCTGGTTCTTCCTTGATTGGTTGCCTCCTGATGGCCTAACAAAGATTCCCTCCCCTGGGACTGCTGGTCTTAAATTCTGCGCCTCAAAACATAGCGACAGTTATATGGGGCTAAAAAATCATAAAATACCAGTTCACTACTTAACTGGCTTTAAGATACCAGTTAAGAAGTTAACTGTCTTTTCTTATTCCAGTTAAGTAGTTAACTGATATAATCAACTTCTGCTTCCAGCTAAAGAAAAGTCAGTTAACTGTTAAGTGGCATTTTGTCAGAAAAAACAACTCCTTAAGTGTTTTGTTTTTTTAACACGAAAGTTATTACCCTTTAGTCACAATGTTAGGATTGTTTAACAAAAATGTTATTGCTATTTCAATAGCACTCTTTGCTGAATGAACAATTTTATGGCCCGTTCTAGTGATCTCTTTTGATACAACGGTTTAAGGGGAAGCAACCTCAGATTGAAGACGCACACAAGCTTGTTACTGGTGTATTTTATGCACATATTTTGCAAAACAATTACAAGGTGTTTTAAACTTTCTATTGCTGCTAGTTCAATTTGATGCAGTTCTTATTGTTTGTTCATGAAAACACAATCTTTCTATTTATAACAGTCACTCGCATTGTTTTATTTGTTAATTTATGAATGTGTGACGTGAGTGCTGTCATATTAAAAAATAAAGGCTGAGGGTTTTTTATTTGTAAATTGAAATGCCAACGTATCGTAAATTTGAGTTTTACGTCCTCTCGACCTGGGAAGGCACATATGGGACATTTGTTTTGGTTAGTTGGAAAGAATAAATATAAGACAAACACAAAACAGAAAAATACAATACAAGGACATAGACAGCACATGAAAAAAGCTGAAAGGATTTGAAATGCCAACATTGTCTTGGCTCGCCTTTATAGTTGACCTTGGGTCAACTGAATTTCTTGTCTCAGTCTTGACTTTGTCCAATATTAGCGAATGGACCAACCGCCAACACCAACACCCTCATACGCCTGGCAGAGGATCGTGACCAGTGGCGGAGGCTGACCACCCAATCCAGCCAGCATGGCACCCCGACGACCAAGCCGGTCAAGGGTGGAGTGAGTGAGTGAGTGAGTGAGTGAGCGAGCGAATGCATATTTTGAATGGTTTAAACGGATGGGAATCTGCAGTAAGAAAGGCTGGAAAATTTAGAATGACGGATATAGTAGACCACGGGACCACTGAATGTCACCCGGATGTAGGGGGGATAGCTACCGCCCCGTATCCGGGGTATGGGTTATGTCCCATGGTCACTTTCGTTTTCACTACGTTCTATGGTATGGTTCCAGGTTGATCTAGGCTTATGCAATTGTTTTGAGTGTTGGTCAGTATGGTTAGAATAGATTGCATATTTTTAATTGTGTATAAGAGGTGGGAATCTGCAGTAAGAAAGGCAAGACTGAAAAGAACACAAACAAAAAAACACGGAAATAACAGAACAATTGATGGAGGGGGGGTGCAGCTAGTCTGCATCTTTGCCACCAAAAGGGAAAACCAATGCATTTCGCATTGGAAAAAAAGAGAGAAGAAGTAGTTTCTATGTTGATTATTATGGTGGCATTGTTTTTTCAGCCTCAGCAGACTGTTGCGAAACATTCCC
>CM065691.1:17801220-17813720 GCA_017654935.2 Phymorhynchus buccinoides
TCTTACTTTGGTCAAACCTATAATCTTACTGCTATTTTGTCGTGTGAGAGAAGATATTCTGACCTCATTTGCTAAATATGTGGCGGATGCATTTCATTGTGAGAAAAAAACCTTGAAACATTAACTTAAAAATGTTATCGTGAAAATTATGTTTGATAAGAAAAGTATTCATTTAATTGCAATTGTTGGATGGATGGTCGCATTTCTTATACGTTTTCTCTATATTAATTGTTTTGTTACCTTATTATTTACAATGTATTTAGTTTTTTGCACGCACGCACACGCACACGCACACGCACACGCACACGCACACGCACACACACGCGCACGCGCACGCGCACACGCACACGCACACGCACACACACACGTGGATGTGTGTGTGTGCGGGCGTATGTATGTATGCATGTATGTATATATGTTATGTATGTATGTATGTATGTATGTATGTATGTATGTATGTATGTATGTATGTATGTATGTATGTATGTATGTATGTGTTTTTTGTTTTAGTTTTTTTAGTTTTTTGTGTGTCTATTATATTGTGCTTCTTAGTTATCTATTTTATTGCGCATGTACCCCCTTGGCATAAGGGTTGTAAAACTATTGTCAATAAATAATTGTCATTTGTCATGTCATTTGTCATTTCTCTCTCTCTCTCTCTCTCTCTCTCTCTCTCTCTCTCTATCTCTCTCTCTCCTCTCTCTCTCTCTCTCTCTCTCTCTCTCTCTCTTCTCTCTCTCTCTCTCTCTCTCTCTCTCTCTCTCTCTCTCTCTCTCTCTCTCTCTCTCTCTCTTCTCTCTCTCTCTCTCTCTCTCTCTCTCTCTCTCTCTCTCACTCTCTCGTCGTTAACCGCCAATGCAGAAAATTGAGGTCCCACAACTTTTCGACCCCCATTCGATCCCTTTTTGTTTTTCGCATCACCCTTCGGTAACGTTTCCTCCGTAAAGTGCGTGACAAGAAATTCCAAGACGTGACGTGACCGAGACGTTGTGGTTGAGGTCATCAAACTTGAGATCAGAGGTCAACTCCTGCTGGATGTGACGTACGAGTGAACAGGGAATGAGGCTGGAAGGGATCGACAGAAAACAGGAAAAAAAAATGACGGATTGAACCTTCAACACTGACGAACAAACTATTACAAATCGATGATTAATGATAACTAGCGCAACGCCGAGTACCGGTAACGCCTAGTACCGGTAACGTCAAGTACCGGTAACGCCGAGTACCGGTTTCACCGGGTCCGCGAAATATTATATTACTACTTTTGTTTCTCTCCCTCCTTCCATCTTCTTCTCTCATCCCGTTCCACCCCCCACCGCACTCCCTCCCCCACCCCAACCATCCCCTGCATCCCCACGGTGGATACGCGTTTCGCGCGACATGGCCGCCTTGGTTGCCGTTGCCATCGCCACGTTAGGGCTGAGAGCAAATTTGAAGCGATTCGGTCGAAAAACGGCGGAGTTATAAGGCCCGTTCTGTGTTTCACACACACACACACACACACACACACACACACACACACACACACACACACACACTTACACACACACACACACACACACACACACACTTACACACACACACCACACACACACACACACACACACACACACACACACACACGGACGGACAGTTGCCTTTTAATAACATGATATCGCTACGCTTATGGGAATAGCGTGGTTCTTTTTTCTTGTCAAAATGTTCTATTTGAAGAAACGAAGATGACTAACTTCTGGGTTCAATAGAATTCACAACAAATTAAAACCGAGTCGAAATTGAACCCCCACCCCAACCCACCCCCCAAAAAGGATTAATAAAAACAACAAAAAACACACACACAAAAAAACAACAGAACCAAGCCAATCAGTAAGGCTGCATGGCGCCATGCTCCATGGCGAACATGTGTTTTGCTTTGTTCTGTGTGTTTTTTGTTTTTGTTATTAAACCTTTTCTTTTGGGTTTCAATTTCGACTCTTGTTTTAATTTCTTGAAAATGTTCTACGCATAGATATATGTTTTTAAATGTCTTACACCTAACTAGACTAGATGTAAATATTCTCCCTCCCCCTCTCTCTATTCAACGCTATCTCTACTGTAAGGTTGCACGGCACCACAAACAACGGAACGCTTCCGACTGGACCGACCCAATCGCCTGAGAGTGTCGTGTGACTAGGACCACGGGCTTCCGGAATTGGTTTTGGGGCTGCTCTTGTGTTGGCAGGGCAGGTGGGGGGGGGGGTTCAGTGGGGTCAGCTTTGTATTCACACGGATAAGGTACTCTGCATGGAGATCGATAGCCTCCCTTGGCTTATCTCATCAGCCCTTTCGGGTGTTTCCTTTTCAATAAGCATAATAACATTGTCGCAAGCCCCAATCTTGGGGTGGGGGGGAGGGAGGGGGTGGGGGTGGGGGTGGTCTCAACTGCATCATCAGGACCAAACAAGAGCAATAGCCCTAACTAATTGAAAAGCAAACTGGCTAATCAGGCGTAATTTACAAGGAGCAAGTGTATCCACAACACTGAAAGAAAACAAACACAGCGCCCCCCCCCCAAAAAAAAAAAAAAAAAAAAAAAAAAGTGCGGCGCATCTCAATTGCGCCTATTTAAATTATCCCTATAGGCCTACTCAATTTTGCCCCTGTGTCCGTTGTGCCCGTTGTAGCCATCAACTGTGCCACTTGAAAGGATTAGTTTAATATCTCCCTGTGGGGGGGATACCGGGGGGTCTTCGTAAAAATAGTTCCCCACCTTCTGGAAGTTCTGAGCTTGTAGCTTCCTCTAATCTGCCAGTCTCTTTGACTCTGCCTTTTCCCCTTTGAATTCTGTCATCTACTATCTTTCTGCCTTACCGGTCCATTCTCCTGCCTTTTTTTTTTTCGAGAAACGCTTTCAAAAACATTTCCTTCAGCCGAAGTCGGACTTGCTGGGCCTAACTATTTCTTAGTTATGCGCATAACGGCAGCATGACGCATCTGCGCTCATAATTGACAGGAACCTGTCTGGGCGATGGAAGAAGAAGAAAAAGAAGAAGTTTAAAATGGTTCACGCGAAAACTAGACATTTATGGATTTTTTTTAATAGATTGAAATTGAAGTTTCAGAAAATAGGGCTAACATCCCTCATAAAGATACAGAAAACTGACTTTAAATAGCATTTCTATACAGCTTTGATTTTACAGTCATCCAAAGTTTGACTTCTAAGACACGTCAGCTGCCGAAACCAGGCACAATTTATTGATGTACATACCCGGATGGGCGCAACCGATTATTTTTTCAAACAGGCGCAGTTGACTGGTAACCCCAAAGTGAAACGAAGCCAAGACGATGACTCATTTCCATCATGGAATCATAGACCCTTCCCAACACAACATCGCCAAAAAGTGAACATGACGAGGGGGTGGGGGTGGGGTGGGGGGTGGGGGGGGTAGGTAATGGGGGTGGGGTGCGAAAGAGGAACCAGAGAGCGCGGAGATGGGCGGTACTAAGTTGGGGATGGGAATGGATGGGGGGGGGGGGGGGGGGTAGGGGGGGGTAGCTATCCCCGCGAAAAAAGTCAAGATATAACGATCGATCCGTTTGAGTTGGCGTCATTCTTTTTCTTCTTCTTCTTCTTCGATCGCTCAGACAAGTTTCCAGCCAATTATGAGCGCAGATGCGTCATGCTGCCGTTATGCGCCTGACTAAGAAATAGCCTAGGCCCAGCATGTCCGACTTCGGCTGGAGGAAATCTTTTTGAAAGAAAAATATATGTCAGCAAGCAAAGGGAAAAGGCCAGAGTCAAAGAGAGTGACAGATTAGAGGAAAGTTACAAAGCACAGAACTTCCAGAAGGTGGGGGAACTATTTATACAAAAGACCCCCCACCACCGGTATCCCCACGGGTGTGGGGGGGGGGGGGGGGTATGGGGGTGGCGCCATTGATATCGATGGTTTTGTAACGAGAACGTTTCTGGTCTTCGTAACCGGGAAAGCGGGGTGGAGTGACTGGGATTGATTGGGTGGTGGTGGTGCTGGTGGTAGTGGTGGTGACGGTCTCAGCGAGCGGAGCGGGGGTGGGGGGGGGGGTTAGGGGGTGGGTGGCGCATGGCTACAGTTGGATAGATGGATAAAGAGAAAGAAAGAAACAAGAGAAGCAGAGCAAACAGGAAGCAGAGAGAGAGAGAGAGAGAGAGAGAGAGATAGGGAGAGAGAGAGAGAGAGAGGAGAGGAGAGCGAGAGAGAGGAGGGAGAGAGAGAGAGGGAATAGAGGGAAGAGAGAGAGAGAGACGAGAGAGAGATGACTTAGATTGAGGACGAAGGGAGAGAGAGAGAGAGAGAGAGATACGAGAGAGAGAGATCGACATCGGACGGCAGAGAGAGAGAGATTTGTAGAGAGAGATTCGGAAAATTTTATTCACGAAAGGCCAAGGCCCCTTATGAAGGGGGTAATTCACAATAAACAAATGACATAATAATATATCCAAATAAAGAAAATTACAACCAACAAGACATTGTATAACGAAACTCAAAAGCTTTGTATAAGAACAAGGCAAACCGTTTTACAACGTTTTCCTGAGTAGAAGACATAAGTCATACGTCTAAACACAGATGGGTGGTTATAATATTTAGAAGCAATAAATTCCTGTCTCAGATCACTTAAAGCAGTACACGTTAGAACAAAATGAACTTCACTTTCAGAAGTGTTCTTGCATAATGGACAAATGAGATCAATCTCAGAATGTTGCCTGTAACGAAGATGATGAACCGAAATATCGGAAACACCAAATCTAAATCTGGTAACAATAAACTTTAAATGCATATCCATTTTCATAGACAAATAAGAGAGAGAGAGAGAGAGAGAGACCGAGAGACCGAGAGAGAGAGAGAGAGAGAGAGATGAGAGAGAGGAGAGAGAGAGAGAGAGAAAGGTAGAGGAAGGCAGAGAGGAGAGAGGAGAGAGAGAGAGAGAGGCAGAGAGAAGAGAGAGAGAGAGAGAGAGGAGAGGGAGAGAGGGGGGGGAGCACGGGGTGAGGGAAATGAAAATGAGCAGAGAGACTCAGAGAGCTATTTCAAGCAAGGATAGACATTATAGTTCATGGGTAGCAGCACAACAACAACAACAACAACAATAACAACAACAAATCAAAAAGCAGTTAGCATCGCAAACCGTTTAACTGACACTTGTCTTAAAATTCCATACACTTCCAATGTATGTATGTCTGTCAGGTTAGTTCAGACCTTGTGGATCGCAGCCTTTGTATTGACACTGACATAGTCTGTTTTCTCTGGAACTGACGGCATAGGCCCAGCATTGCCAGGCCTGTCAGTTTCCATCGTCAATTGGAATCGCTGGTTGATAATCACTTCCCTAATCTGAGCTGAGCGTGGGATGATGCTCACTTTAGATGCACCGTCAGCATGTGTGTTTCAAACGAAAACGTGTTCATCCTCTCGAAGATAATTATTAGTCCCCGAGCCGAAGGTTCGGGAACTATTGTTTCTGTCTGGTCCGTCCGGCGTCCATCCGGCGTCCGTCCGGCGTGCCTCCGTCCGGCTATTCGTCCGTTTTTCTCAAAAACTATTCAGTCTATCATCATCAAATTTGGTATACTAGTTTGCCAAGATGCAAGCTATCCACTGATGTATTTAGTTTTACATTAAGGTCAAGGTCGCTCCAGTTACGGGGTTCAAACCCCAAACACATAATCGCTAATATCTCGCGAAGTTTTGCATGTATTTCAATGCAGCTTTTTCCACAACATTTCTTGATGAATGGTCTATAACACAGTTGTCATGAATTTTTCTGTGCGCTCGTGTGCGCATGATCGCGCGCGCTCAAATCACGGGTCCGAACCCCAAGGCTATGACTTGAAAATTTCACAAAGCATTGTTGGAAACTTCATGGTTTGAAACTCTATCTGTTGACTGATGATTTGATGTAAATATTACAAGTGAACCCGTAAGCCTAGACTCCACCAACACGGCTGGAAACACCCAGAGACAGAGACAGAGAAAGAGACAGAGAGAGAGAGAAGAGAGCGTGATGAGGGAGAGAGACAGAGACACAGACAGAGACACAAAGAGAGAGAGAGAGAGAGAGTGTGAGAGAGAGAGAGAGAGAGGGTGAGAGAGAGAGAGAGAGGGGGGAGTGGGGGTAGCAAACAGTTGGCTGTAGCACTGTGGCTCACACTTGACTACTGAGTTCCTGCGCGCGTGTGCTAGCTTGCTGGCATCGCCGAGTCTTGCTTGCCTCAGTGACTGGCTGGATGGGGGAAGGAGATGCATTAGGGGAGGAGGTGAGTGGGTTTCACGATAGTGCATAGGTGGAAACTAAATGATCCCAATTGAACGGCCGTGCCTAGGCCCTTTGTGTCACAGGCCCGATATGTCCCACTTCTTTCCGGCCGTCCATCTCCGTCCGTCCGTGCGTGCGTCCTGTTTTCAGTTCTCAATGGTCTCCCCGCTGTGTGTACAGCCGACACATTCCGATTTCGGAGTAGCTCGGCGATGCTGCGAGGGGACTTTGCAGCCGCTCGAGCGTTCGCATTTGGCGTTGCACTTGTTGTGTTTTTGTCGCTGTTGAGGGGTGGTGAGCAGGGAGGTGCAAGGAGAGGTAGGAGAGACCAACATTGTCCAAAAGAGTATGAGGGGGGGCCCGAGAGGATGGAGGAGAGCGCTGAGAGACGAGAGAGGAGGATTGAGTCTGAGAGAGAGAGAGAGAGACGAGAGCGAGGAGGGAGTGGGTCGAGAGTGTCGGATAGAGGGAGAGGAATGCAGGAGGGAGGGAGCTGAGAGACGGTTATGCTGAGAGACTAAGGGTCAGTGACGAGCGAGAAAGCGAGGAGAGAGAGAGGAGAGGCATGGGTCAGTGCGGGGGCTGAACGGAGAGAGAGAGGGGGGGAGAGAGAAGACAGAGAGAGAGGGGAGAGAGGAAGAGAGAAGAGAGAGAGAGAGAGAGAGAGAGAGAGGAGAGAGAGGGAGGGGAGTTATGAGAGAGAGAAGACGGATGGAGCGGAGAGGAGAGAGAGGAGTGAGAGAGAGAGAGAGAGAGAGAGAGAGAGAGAGAGAGAGAGAGAGAGGAGAGAGAGAGGAGAGAGAGAGAGAGAGAGAGAGAGAGGAGAGAAGAGAGAAGAAAAGAAACTAAGGAAGAAGAAAGAAACAAATGTGTATTTGTCTACTTTGAGATAATAAAATGCACTTGACTTGAAAGAAGGAATGACAGACATAAAGACAGATAGAAAGAAAGATAAAGGACGAAGTAAATATTCATGTGCTCACGTGGTAGTGATAGGGGTGGGAGTAGTAGTAATGATGGCAGTAGTAGTAGAACATATGTGCTTTTTTCATCCTGTTCTTCTTCTTGTTCTCCTTCTTTTTCTTCTTTCATCATCATCATCATCATCATCATCATCATCATCATCATCATCATCATCATCATTATTATTATTATTATTATTATTATTATTATTATTATTATTACTGTTATTATTATCATTATCATTATTATTATTGGTGTTTTCCGTTGTTTGTTGTTGTTATTGTGATTTTCTTTAATCTGAACATTGAGGTAGGTTGTCCAGCAGCCCCTCCAGCTGGTTCCTGATTTAGACAGTGTTGTTAGTTTTCAATGAGTGATGTGTTTGTAGGAAAAGAGTAAACAGTGTTGTTAGTTTTCAATGAGTGATGTGTTTGTAAGAAAAGAGTAAACAGTGTTGTTAGTTTTCAATGAGTGATGTGTTTGTAAGAAAAGAGTAAACAGTGTTGTTAGTTTTCAATGAGTGATGTGTTTGTAAGAAAAGAGTAAACAGTGTTGTTAGTTTTCAATGAGTGATGTGTTTGTAAGAAAAGAGTAAACAGTGTTGTTAGTTTTCAATGAGTGATGTGTTTGTAAGAAAAGAGTAAACAGTGTTGTTAGTTTTCAATGAGTGATGTGTTTGTAAGAAAAGAGTAAACAGTGTTGTTAGTTTTCAATGAGTGATGTGCTTGTAAGAAAAGAGTAAACAGTGTTGTTAGTTTTCAATGAGTGATGTGTTTGTAAGAAAAGACTAGACAGTGTTGTTAGTTTTCAATGAGTGATGTGTTAAAAAAGTAAGAAAAGAGTAAACAGTGTTGTTAGTTTTCAATGAGTGATGTGCTTGTGAAGTAAGAAAAGAGTAAACTGTGTTGTTAGTTTTCAATGAGTGATGTGTTTGTAAGAAAAGAGTAAACAGTGTTGTTAGTTTTCAATGAGTGATGTGCTTGTAAGAAAAGAGTAAACAGTGTTGTTAGTTTTCAATGAGTGATGTGATGTGTAAGAAAAGAGTAAACTGTGTTGTTAGTTTTCAATGAGTGATGTGTTAGTAAGAAAGAGAGTAAACTGTGTTGTTAGTTTTCAATGAGTGATGTGTTTGTAAGAAAAGAGTAAACAGTGTTGTTAGTTTTCAATGAGTGATGTGTTTGTAAGAAAAGAGTAAACAGTGTTGTTAGTTTTCAATGAGTGATGTGTTTGTAAGAAAAGAGTAAACAGTGTTGTTAGTTTTCAATGAGTGATGTGCTTGTAAGAAAAGAGTAAACAGTGTTGTTAGTTTTCAATGAGTGATGTGTTAGTAAGAAAAGAGTAAACTGTGTTGTTAGTTTTCAATGAGTGATGTGTTTGTAAGAAAAGAGTAAACAGTGTTGTTAGTTTTCAATGAGTGATGTGTTTGTAAGAAAAGAGTAAACAGTGTTGTTAGTTTTCAATGAGTGATGTGTTAGTAAGAAAAGAGTAAACTGTGTTGTTAGTTTTCAATGAGTGATGTGCTTTGTAAGAAAAGAGTAAACAGTGTTGTTAGTTTTCAATGAGTGATGTGTTTGTAAGAAAAGAGTAAACAGTGTTGTTAGTTTTCAATGAGTGATGTGTTTGTAAGAAAAGAGTAAACAGTGTTGTTAGTTTTCAATGAGTGATGTGTTTGTAAGAAAAGAGTAAACAGTGTTGTTAGTTTTCAATGAGTGATGTGTTAGTAAGAAAAGAGTAAACAGTGTTGTTAGTTTTCAATGAGTGATGTGTTTGTAAGAAAAGAGTAAACAGTGTTGTTAGTTTTCAATGAGTGATGTGTTAGTAATGAAAAGAGTAAACAGTGTTGTTAGTTTTCAATGAGTGATGTGTTTGTAAGAAAAGAGTAAACAGTGTTGTTAGTTTTCAATGAGTGATGTGTTTGGGTGAGAAAAAAAAAGAGTAAACAGTGTTGTTAGTTTTCAATGAGTGATGTGTTTGTAAGAAAAGAGTAAACAACAGTGTTGTTAGTTTTCAATGAGTGATGTGTTATGTAAGAAAAGAGTAAACAGTGTTGTTAGTTTTCAATGAGTGATGTGTTTGTAAGAAAAGAGTAAACAGTGTTGTTAGTTTTCAATGAGTGATGCGTTTGTAAGAAAAGAGTAAACAGTGTTGTTAGTTTTCAATGAGTGATGTGTTTGTAAGAAAAGAGTAAACTGTGTTGTTAGTTTTCAATGAGTGATGCGTTTGTAAGAAAAGAGTAAACAGTGTTGTTAGTTTTTTTTAAAAAGGACGAATTTGAAAATGTCAAGGTTTCTACACTTCTGTTGAAGAACTAGTATTTGACAATGATAAGATCAGCAGTCAAAAAAGGAATGAATATAAGCAGAATGTTTTTGCAGATGTGCAAAATATTATCTTATCTCAAAAGCAGCACGTCTTTTTTTCATGAGGTACGCTCGCACACACTGACAGATACAAAGAGAAAGAAACAAACCATAAGCAGACACACACACACACACACACACACACACACACACACACACACACACACACACACACACACACACACACACACACACACACACACACACACACACACACACGCATGCACGCACACGCACACGCACACACACGCAAACGCACACACACACACACAAACACACACACACACACAAACACACACACACACACAAGCACACACAAGCACGCTCGACAAACACTCCCAAAGCGCGCGCTCGACAAAAACCCCAAAGAGACAGACAACATCAGAGAGACAGACAACATCAGAGAGACAGACAACATCAGAGAGACAGACAACATCAGAGAGACAGACAACATCAGAGAGACAGACAACATCAGAGAGACAGACAACATCAGAGAGACAGACAACATCAGAGAGACAGACAACATCAGAGAGACAGACAAAACGCAAAGGGTACGAATTCAGAATCAGAATGATTTTAAAATAATACGAAGTTACTGTTTAAATAGCCTAAATATACCCCTTTTTACCAAAAGAATAAAATGCAAAACAAAACAAAAAACTGTTTAAGGGACATACGTAGAATGGTTTTGAATTAAGACTTCGATAATCCCGGCTGGATCTACCTTGTTTGTTTCAAAGGATCTTCTTATCATGTCAAGAAAGCTGATAAAAATACATATATTTTGCCAGATGTTACATTTGCAGTCGGGAGTGTAACAGATAACGCCCTTGGGACCTTGCTTGCAATGTAGTAGACCACCCACACCCACGATTTGACAAAAGACTTGAAATCTGTCCCATTCAAAGAGTTGAGACGCAGGGTTTGGGTGTAATGTTAATGTTTTTGTTTGTTATTACTGATATTGTTGGATATATGATCATGTAATTTGATAACATTTTGAATATGATGATTAACAACTGTTGTCCAAAGCTTGGAACTCACAATTTGCAATGCTGAGCTCTTTGTTATATTTCACTCCACAAAGTGGTTAGATAAACTGACGACGGCTTAGAGTCAAAACGGACACTATCTTTAGATAGTCCATTGACTTATTATTGATGTTATTGCAAAAACACTAAGAACTTGTTATTTTTTTTTTTTTTTTTTTTTTTTTTTTTTTTTTTTTTTTTTTTTTTTTTTTTTTTTTTTTTTTTTTTTTTTTTTTTTTTTTTGGTAAAAACTCTGCAAGTATTTAAATGTAAAATGGGGATTATGCTTTTTTTTCTGTGTATTTCTGCAGTCTTTTTTTTTTCTTCTTTCTGCAAGTTATTAGTTTTTTTACAATAAGTTTAGTAATACGTCAATGGACTATCTAAAGGTAGTCCGTTTTGACCCCAAGCCATAGAATGTTACTGTTATCTCAAGATTTTGTGATAACATTTTTGAATGACTTCCACGGCATAGTTGTGTGTAAATGTGTCTGTCGTCTTGGTCTGTTTGTTTGTATTCTTTACGTATTTAACACGCACACACACACACACCACAGACACCCACACACATTTTAAAATAATACACAGTTACAGTACACATAGCCACACACACACACACAACATACAAACACAACACAGACATACAGAACATAACAAAAAACTGTTTAAGTGCACATTCGCAGAATGGTACTCCCCCCCAATTAAGTCATACAGTCATTTACGCATATAATAAACAAAAGACGTTTGAGAGAGAGAGAGATGCGACGAGGAAGACGAGAGCGGGCGAGGCGATGAGTGGAGAGAGATTTTGAGGAGGATGAGACATTTGAGAGTGGAGGGGGAGAGTAGAGAGAGGATGGAGGAGAGGAGATGGGGAGTGGAGAGTAGTGAGACCACCCATACTGACGATTTGACGGAAGACTTGATAGCGAGGCGGATTCAGAGAGTTGAGAGCGAGAGAGGAGAGGAGGAGAGAGACGGAGAGAGAGAGTTAGGAGGGAGAGAGATGGAGAGGGGGAGAGAGAGAGAGAGAAGAGAAGAGAGGGTGAGGACAGAGAGGATGAGAGGAGACTGAGGGAACGAGGATTAGAGAGAGGGAGGAGGAGGAGTGGAGAGATAGAGAGGGATGAGAAGGACGAGACAGGAGAGAGAGGCACTTCCGATGGCACTGGACACTGAAAACGGACAATCTTGACAAGAGAGAGAGAGACGAGACGAGATGGGACTGAAGAAACGAGCCGAATGATGAGAGAGGGGGAGAGACTTGAGACTATTAGAGAGTAGAGGAGAGGAGAGAGAGAGAGAGAGAGGAAAGAGAGAGATAATTAAAAAAAATTCAAAATTCAAACAATTTTAATGAATAGGCCTTCTGCCCGTATCATAGGGAGGCTGAGAGACAGTCTCTCTCGTCAATTCTCTATCTTTCTTTCTGCCCCCTGACCCCAAGGCAATATCTTTGTTACTGTCTATTCTCAAGATTTCTGTGATAGCGTTTTTGAATGACTACTGCCGTCATAGTTGTGTGTAAATGCCCCACGCGTCCAACCCCCGCCGTCGCCCGCCCTTTCATGTGAAAATATTACTAACAATAGCTCTCACCATTTGTAAAGCAATTAGCCATTTTAGTGAAATAATCGTGGGCGGGATACCCGGTAATAAAAAAAAAAAGAGTTGAGACGCAGATAGACACAATCACAGAATTCTATAACAGTTCCCAAACTATCTATGAGAGCAGATGCGTCATGCGTTTGATTATGCACCTAACATAAAAAAATAGGCCCAGCAAGTGTGACTGTGTGAAATGGTTTTTGAAAGTGGTTTCTGTGCGTCCAAGACCCAATCACGTGCAGGAGAATGGACCCGTAAAGCGTGA
>CM065691.1:17816220-17817509 GCA_017654935.2 Phymorhynchus buccinoides
AGGATTAATCGTGGTGGTGGTCAGTGGGTCTTTAAAAACCATCCTCAATTTTTTGCGAAGAACTTAATTAGCAGACATGCTCCCACGAAGTTGTTTTTTCCAATTTCAAACACAATACAGATTTATTCATCTCTCATTGTGTACAACAAGCGTTGATAAACTCCTGAAAAGGTGTTCTCATAACCATAATTATTTAATTCCACTCGGCATCAAAGAGCGCTTCTGACGCATATCGGGGGATCATTCTTTGGCGTATCATTCTTATTTCCCTTTGTCAAATTAAAGGCAAAATTCTGTTGTTTTTTTGCCGCGTGCGAGAGAGAGAGAGAGAGGGGGAGTAGAGAGAGAGAGAGAGAGAGAGAGACCACGAGAGACGAGAGAGAGAGGATGAAGGAGAGAGGAGATGATGAGGAGAAAGAGCGAGAGGGTGGCGAAGGAGAGGGAGAGAAAGAGAGAGAGAGAGAGATGCGGAGGAGAGAGAGAGAGAGGAGAGAGAGACAGAGAGACACACACAAAGAGAGACAGAGAGACAGAGAGAGAGACAGAGTGAGAAAGAGAGACAGACAAAGGCAGAACAGGACACACGACACACAGAAACACACACCGACATCGAGAAAAAGAGTTTGACGTTGCTGGAGGCGCTGCCTTAAAACGGAAAGCCACCTGATGTCAAAGGCTAAGGACCTTAACTCCACCTAAACAACAGCCCATCGAGCAAAGGACGATTAGAATACATGGCAAATACCTGCCAAACAAAGCGATCAAAACTATGACTTTACAAGAATATCCATCCATAGGACCTCAAACATTCCACTCCTGCACGTGGTATCTTCCATCCAGCACTACTGATCCCTCCATCCCAGTACACCATATTTAAACAGCCACGGGCCAAAGATGGTATAATGTGCTCAGGGAATATGTTTGTTCCGTGGCTGATATTATCTATCCAATCTATCTGTTCGTTTGTCTGTATGTAATGTCGATATATTTATCTCTCTATCCTATCTATCTATTTTATCTATCTATCTATCTATTATCTGGTCTGTCTATCTGTCTGCTATCTAAACTACTCTATCATCTATTCATCTATAGTCTATCAAATGTCTATCTGTCTGTTCGGTATGTCGTATGTCTGTCTGTTCTGTCTGTCTGTCTGTCGTGTCTGTCTGTCTCTCTCTCTCTCGCCTCTCTCTCTCCTCTCTCTCTCTCTCTCCTCTATCTATCTATTCATCTTCCTTTTCTAGTCAATTGATAAAGTCATTCTTTATGTTCTTATGTTATTTGTATGG
>CM065691.1:17818009-17820509 GCA_017654935.2 Phymorhynchus buccinoides
GGAAAGAAAAGAAAAGATAGGGGGGGGAAAATAAGAAGGAGAAATATCATTTTTTTAACATATTTATATACATGCGAATATACATAATAATAAATTAAGATTTTACAATTTATCAATCAAATACTTTTTTAAAGTTCTTTTAAAAGTAGATTTATATGGACACAATTTCAAAAATGCTGGCAAGTTGTTCCATGTGTTTCCTTGTGTGTGTGTGTGTGTGTGTGGTGTGTGTGTGTGTGTGTGTGTGTGTGTGTGTGTATGTGTGGTGTGTGTGTGTGTGTGTGTGTGTGTGTGTGTGTGTGTGTGTGTGTGTGTGTGTGTGTATTTATAATTTATGTTTGTTATGCGCACAAAATTATCAAGATTCACTTTAGATGTAATCATCACGGTTTAAAGACCCACCAGATCACGTGTCAAAATCACGGGTTTCACGTGTTTTCCCTCTTATAGCTGGTCAGAAATCTTGTTTTGACCAGGTTTGACTCCCATACTAATGCCCCCAATTTCAAAAAAAACTAATGCCCAAAATTTCAAAAAAAACATCATTTTAAAGAGCAGCCTCAAATTGAAGTTGGGGGCATTTGTATGCGGGTCACCGCTACCCAGAAAAAACAACAAGGGACTTAATCGTGGTGGGTCAGTGGGTCTTTAAAACCATCCTTCAATTTTTTGCGAAGACTTAATTAAGCACGACATGCTCCCACGAAGTTTGTTTTCAATTTCAAACACAATACAAGATTTATTCAACTCGTCATTGTGTACAACAAGAGTGTATAAACTCCCTGACAAAGGTGTTCTCATAATCATAATTATTGTATTCCCAACTCGGCATCAAAGAGCGCTTCTGACCGCATATCGGGGGATCATTCTGCTGGCTTATCATTATTATTTCCCTTTGTCAAATTAAAGGCAAATTCTGTTGTTTTTTTGCCGCGTGCGAGAGAGAGAGAGAGGTGGAGAGAGAGAGAGAGAGAGAGAGAGAGAGAGAGAGAGAGAGAGAGAGAGAGAGAGAGAGAGAGAGAGAGAGAGAGAGAGAGAGAGAGAGAGAGAGAGAGAGTTGGAGAGGAGAGAGGAGAGAAAGAGAGAGGAGAGAGGAGAGAGAGAGGAGAGAGAGAGAGAGAGAGAGAGAGAGAGACAGAGAGACAGACAGGGGGGGAGGAGACGGATGGAGACAGAGAGAGAGACAGAGTGAGAAAGAGAGAGAGATAAAGACAGACACAGACACACGACACACAGACACACGACACACAGACATAGAGAAAAAGAGTTTGACGTTGCTGATGGCGCTGCCTTAAAACGGAAAGCCACCTGATGTCAAAGGCTAAGAACCTTAACTCCACCTAAACAACAGCCCATCGAGCAAAGGACGATTAGAATACATGGCAAATACCTGCCAAACAAAGCGATCAAAACTATGACTTTACAAGAATATCCATCCATAGGACCTCAAACATTCCACTCATGCACGCTGATGTCATTCCATCCAGACACTACTGATCCCTCCATCCCAGTCCACCCATATTTAACCAGCCACGAGGCCAAAGCTGGTTAATGTGCTCAGGGCAATCTGTTTGTTCCTGGCTGACTATCTATCTATCCATCTATCTGTCTGTTTGTCTGTATGTATGTCTATATATTTATCTCTCTATCTATCTATCTATTTATCTATCTATCTATCTATTTATCTGTCTGTCTATCTGTCTGTCTATCTATCTAACTATCTATCTATCTATTCATCTATCTGTCTATCAATATGTCTATCTGTCTGTCTGTCTGTCTGTCTGTCTGTCTGTCTGTCTGTCTGTCTGTCTGTCTGTCTGTCTGTCTGTCTGTCTCTCTCTCTCTCTCTCTCTCTCTCTCTCTCTCTCTCTCTCTCCCTCTCTCTCTCTCTCTCTCTCTCTCTCATTCTTCCTTTTCTCTAGTCAATTGATCACGTATTCTTTATGTTCTTTATGTTCTTTGATGGGTAACCGAGCCTGCAATGAAAAGGGAGAAATATGAGCTGCATACCTACTTGTATGTGTGTGTGTGTGTGTGTGTGTGTGTGTGTGTGTGTGTGTGTGTGTGTGTGTGTGTGTGTGTGTGTGTGTGTGTGTGTGTGTGTGTGTGTGTGTGTGTGTGTGTGTGTGTGTGTGTTGTGTGTGTGTGTGTGTGTGTGTGTGTGAGTGTGTGTCTGTAGCTCTATGCGTGCGTGTGTGCGTGTCTGTCTCTGTGTGTGTGTGTCTGTAGCTATGTGTGTGTGTGTCAGTGTGTGCGTGTGTGTGTGTGTGTGTGTGTGTGTGTGTGTGTGTGTGTGTGTGTGTGTGTGTGTGTGTGTGTCTGTCTGTCTGTCTGTCTGTCTGTTCGTCTGTCTGTGTCTGTGTCTGTGTGAATGTTCACTTTAAACCGTCTGGGAATCGGACTGACAAGTCAATCTGTCTAACCACCCCTCTTCCTGAAACGGCTTAAAACAATTGACAGTTGTAAAGATAAAAAATATGATAAGGCCGGAAATGAGGTG
>CM065691.1:17830509-17833009 GCA_017654935.2 Phymorhynchus buccinoides
AAGAAATGAACACTTATATAAGTACACTTATATACACATATTATTATGTCAAACCTTTCAGTGTTACAAACGAAGTATCACTTATACCGAAAAGAAATATCCACATTAGCCACGACAAGAAAGTAATATACCCTTATACAAAATATCAACATTCCCCCGTCTGTATTTTGACACTCATTCTGGACAATGTTCCGGAAAGTTAAAGTAGAAAGAATCAACATTTTAGAGGCTATACCAACAGAAGATTGCTATATAGAATATCTAGATTTGTTTCAACACTTCAGGGGCTGTATGAGGTGTGTTATGGGGGTAATTACCGTAAGGAGAAAAATGTTAAGTGTTATGACTTTTTCCAATAATAGGGCTGACTAAGAGATTTCACGAAAAACAGTGAAGAGGAGGCGTAGGGTGGTGGTGGTGGTGGGGTGTGTGTGTGTGGGGGGGGGGGGGGGGGGTACGGTGGTAGCAAAGGCTGGTTCCAGGACAATACGCCCCCTCCGGACAATTTGCCCCTGGACAATTCGGCCCGCCCCCCCCCATGAATGTTTCTGTAGTGTTCGCTCTTCGCGCGCACGTAATGTTCAGGTGTCGCACGCACACCCACACACACACACGCATGCACGCACACGCATGCACGCACACACACACACACCACACACGCGCGCACACGCACATTGCACGCGCACACACACACCACACACACACACACACGCACACACAACACACGACACACACACACACACACACCTGACGCACACACACACGCACACCACGCACACGCACGCACGCACGCACGCACGCACGCACACCTACGCACCCGACCACACACAGCACACGCACATACGCACGCGCACGCACGCACTGCGCACACAGCACACACACACACACACACACACACACACACACACACACACACACACACACACACACACACACACACACACACACACACGCACACACATGCACGCAATCAACACATACGCTAGCATCTGAGACAAGCATTTATTGTCGATAATTTAATCAAACAACACACTATTTCACCTTCACCTTCACACATTCATGCATACACATACACACGCGAATTGTCCGGGGGCAAATTACCCGGGGGGCGAATTGTCCTCAGGGGCAAATTGTCCAGGGGAGAATTGTCCTGCTCCACAAAGGCTGAGAGTTATGTTTACGCGCAATATACAGGTATGGTATGCGTAATTATATGCTTATGCATTTATGATCACGTGAACACAAGAACATATTTGTTTAAATGCAGCTAGCATCAAAAGAGACGTAAAAATCATCAATATTTGAGCGGCAATAGATGTGTGTCTGGGTTTTTACACGATGTTTAAAAAAAACCCACCTCCCTCTTGAGTTTTGTTGGACTGGCATTACTAACCATCTCTCCGTCAGGAAAAGTGAGCCACTTAGACTTTCTTATGCATCGGTTCATAGGCAACGTTAGGAAAGAGGTTGGAGTGGATGTGCATAACAAATTTGATTATAGAACATCAGTCTTTAAAATGAAAACAAATTCACGGTGATTGCAAACTAGTCCTTTGAGTCGTTTGTCTGTGTTTCTGTTGTTTGTCTGACTCTTTGCTTGCCTGTATGCGTTTGCGTGTTCGGGAGTCTGTCTGTCTGAGCCATTTCTGTTTGTCTGCCTGTCTGTCTGTCTAATTGTCTGTCTGTCTGTCCGTCTATTTGTCTGTCCGTCTGTTTGTTTGTCTATCTGTCTGTCTATCTGTCTCTCGTGTCTGTCTGTCTGTTCATCTGTCTGTCTGTCTGTCTCTCTCTCTCTCTCTCTCTCTCTCTCTCTCTCTCTCTCTTTCTCTCTCCATCTCTCTCTCTCTCTCTCCCCCCCCCTCTCTCTCTCCCTCTCTGTCTATCTCTGTCTCTTTCATCCACTCTCTCTATATATATCTCTCTCTCCCCTATTCTCTCTCTCTCTCTCTCTCCCCCTCTCTCTCTCTCCTCTTCTCTGTCTCTGTCTGTCTGTCTTTCATCCACTCTCTCTATATATCTCTCCCTCCCCCCTCTCTCTCTCTCTCTCTCTTCCTCTCTCTTTCTCTCTCTCTCTCTCTCTCTCTCTCTCTCTCTCTCCTCCCCCACCTCTCTGTCTCTCTCTGTCTGTCTTTCATCCACTCTCTCTATATACCTCTCCCTCCCCCCTTTCTCTCTCTCTCTCTATCCCTCCTCCCCCCCCCTCTCTCTCTATCTCTCCCCCCACCCTCTCTCCTTTTCTTTCAAAGAAATCCACATAGTAAGAGAAAGTTAGGCTATACTAAGAAAAAAACGCAAGAAGAAAACTGTTCTCTTTCCCATTCCTGAAACGCACACGCACAAACCAGAACCAGAGAGAAAGAAAAGAGCAAGAGGATCCACGTAACCTTGAGAAATGCTGGAAAAATAGAATAAAAGAATAACAGCTTCCCACGCAAACGGGTCCCAGCTTCAAAACACATAATAATTGGTGTACAGAGAGACGTCAAATGAACAGAAAATC
>CM065691.1:17838009-17848009 GCA_017654935.2 Phymorhynchus buccinoides
TGACAATCACTCGTCTGTGATTTCTTGACGAATTTCTTCTCTCTCTCCCATCTACTCCCGTTTCTCCTATGGCCCGCCATTCTCTCTGTCTCTGTGTTTTGTTTGTTTGTTCATTCGGTTGGTTATTTTTAGTCCCCGAGCCGAAGGTTCGGGGAACTATTGTTTCTGTCTGGTCCGTCCGTCCGTCCGTCCGGCGTCCGGCGTGCCTCCGTCCGGCTATTCGTCCGTTTTTTCTCAAAAACTATTCAGTCTATCATCATCAAATTTGGTATACTAGTTTGCCAAGATGCAAGCTATCCACTGATGTATTTAGTGTAAACATGGGATAAGCCCGCTGTGCCCTAGGCCCTTTTGTGTCACAGGCCCGATATGTCACACGTCAAAACTATTCAGTCTATCATCATCAAATTTGGTATACTAGTTTGCTAAGATGCAAGCTATCCACTGATGTATTTAGTCTAAACATGGGATAAGCCCGCTGTGCCCTAGGCCCTTTGTGTCACAGGCCCGATATGTCCCACTTCTTTCCGGCCGTCAAAACTATTCAGTCTATCATCATCAAATTTGGTATACTAGTTTGCCAAGATGCAAGCTATCCACTGATGTATTTAGTCTAAACATGGGATAAGCCCGCTGTGCCCTAGGCCCTTTGTGTCACAGGCCCGATATGTCCCATTTCTTTCCGGCCGTCCATCCGTCCGTGCGTGCGTCCTGTTTTCAGTTCTCAATGGTCTCCCCGCTGTGTGTACAGCCGACATATTCCGTTTTCGGAGTAGCTCGGCGATGCTGCGAGGGGACTTTGCAGCCGCTCGGCGTTGCACTTGTTTTTTTCTGTTTGTTTTTATTGCTGATGTTGATGCTCTGCCTACCCTGTTTCTCTACTCTCTGTCTCTGACTCTGTCTCTGTCTCTCCCTGTCCCCACTCTCTCTCCCTCCCTGTTTCTTGTTTGTTCTTTCTCTCTCTCTCTCTCTCCCCTCTACTCCCGTTTCTCTTATAGCCTACCATTCTCTATTTCTCTCTGTCTGTCTCTCTGTCTCTGTCTCTGACTCTGCCTCTACCTGTCCTCTCTATAATATCCCTCATGTTTCTTGTTTGTTCTTTCTCTCTCTCTCCCCTCTACTCTCGTTCTCTATTAGCCTACCACTCTCTCTCTCTCTCTCTCTCTCTCTCTCTCTCTCTCTCTCTCTCTCTCTCTCTCTCTCTCTCTCTCTCTCTCTCTCTCTCTCTCTCTCTCTCTCTCTCTCTCTCTCTCTCTCTCTCTCTCTCTTATCTACTCATTCTCTCTCTGCCTCTGGTCTCTCTGTCTCTGACTCTGTTTCTCCCTGTCCTCTCCATCCTACCCTTCCCTGTTTGTTTCTCTCCCCCCCCCTCCTCCCTCTCTCACTCCCGTTTCTCTTATGTACCATTCTCTCTCTCCCCACTCTCTCCCTCCCTGTATCTTGTGTCTTCTCCCCCTCCCTCCCCCTCTACTCCCGTTTCTCTTATGGCCTACCATTCTCTCTTTCTCTGTGTCTCTCACTCTGTGTCTCCCTGTCCCCACTCTCTCCCTCCCTGTATCTTGTGTCTTCTCCCCCTCCCTCCCCCTCTACTCCCGTTTCTCTTATGGCCTACGATTCTCTCTTTCTTCCTGTCTCTGTCTCTCACTCTGTGTCTCCCTGTCCCCACTCTCTCCCTCCATGTCTCTTGTGTCTTCTCTCCCTCCCTCCCCTCTACTCCCGTTTCTCTTATGGCCTACCATTCTCTCTTTCTCTCAGTTAGTCTCTCACTCTGTGTCTCTGTCTCTTGTCTTCTCTCCCTCCCTCCCCTCTACTCCCGTTTCTCTTATGGCCTACCATTCTCTCTTTCTCTCAGTTAGTCTCTGTCTCTCTGTCTCTCTGTCCCCACTCTCTCCATCCCTGTCTTTTGTTTCTTCTCCCCCCCCCCCTCTTCTCTCGTTTCTCGTATGGCTTATCATTCTCTCTTTCTCTCAGTTAGTCTCTCTCTCTCTCTCTGTCTCTCTCTCTCTCCTCTCTCCCCCCCACACTCCTCCCTGTCTCTTGTTTTCCTTCTCTCCTCCCCCGTCCGTCCCTTTTATATATATCTCATGGTTCATTCATTTTTTTTCTTTAAAAATAATTGTTTGTCCTTTTTTTGTATCTATTACATCTTTTTTGTTGTTATTCTGTAATATTGTCGTCTATGGAAACATTAGAAGCAATGCACATAACCCAGATGTTTGTTATCTACAATGTTGAAGGTTGTTCAAAACACGTCATTATTAACTCAATTGTATTGCTCCTTTGGCACCGATGATACATAAGGACGTACAACAGTTAGACTGTCATCGTTACCAGGAATGATGACGTGAACAGAGCATTTTATGGTTCCCGCCATTCTGGACGGGCATAAGATCGTAAAATAAATGCTGACCCCTCACTTTTTGTTCGTCACCGAAGGTAACGGACTTTGCGATGGGCTGGTTTGTATTTTTTTTCTTCTTTTTTTTCTGTCTGTCCCAAGGATATCTCCCGAACCGCTTGACCGAATCGCATCAAATTTTGTGTGAAGGTGTGCCTCCTTAATAGGAAGAGATCGGCGCAAACCATTTTACCGTCGTGACCTTGACCTTGACGTACGACCTTGAAAACCGAAAATCTATTTTTAGCCATATCTCGGGCACAGATCGACATAGGATGTTGAAACTTGGTATGAAGGTGGTTTGACTTATGCCCGTTCTGATGATGGCATACCGATCAAGGTCAAGGTCAAGGTCAAAAAGATCGCTGGAGCCTGAAAATCGGAGGGTCATTTTTTTCTCCTTCTGTCTGTCCCAAGGATATCTTTCGAACGGATTGACAGAATCACGTCAAATTGTGTGTGCTGGTGTGTCACCATGAGAGGAAGGCATCCGCGCAAACCATATTGCCGTCGTGACCTTGACCTTGGCGTACGACCTTGAAAACCGAAAATATTTCAGGGGCCATAACTCCCACACCGTTAGTGTTAGAGTCTTCAAATTTGGCAAGAAGGTACTTTGGCTTATGCCCGTTCTGATGGTGGCATACCGATCAAGGTCAAGGTCACGGTCCGGGCGATCCGTAGGCCTTGAAAGTGGTAGGGGTCTACACATTGGGTTTTAAGCCATATTTTCCACATTGGTACTTGACAGAAGCGCTTCAGATTGTGTGTGGTACTGTATACCCTAGAGAAGAAAACATCCGAGCATAAATTATCACCATGCTGACCTTGACCTTGAAGTGTGACCTTGAAAACCGAAATTTCCTTCTTTGCGCTATATGTTTCTTCTTCAAGCTGTATCTCGTGAACTAGAAGACAGAATCCCTTCCAATTTTGTGTCAGGATGTGACACTCTACGGGGTGTCGCAAGTGCGTGGCATTGCTGGTGACGGACATGTCTGCCGCTCGGCGACGCCCTTGTTTATTTATTTATTTTATTCAGGACCTGCTGAAAAGAAGCTATTGTTATGCTTTCTCGGTTCATCTTCATTAAACATTTCAAGTTTCAAGTCTTAAAAGTTTCAAGTCTCTCTCACTCTCTCTGTATCTCTGTGTCTCTCCGTCTCCGTCTCCGTCTCTGTCTGTCTGTCTGTCTGTCTCTCTCTCTCTCTCTCTCTCTCTCTCTCTCTCTCTCTCTCTCTCTCTCTTCCGATACATTTAAACCATGCAGCAAACCACCTCAAACAAGGGTGATCATGAACATGAACACGACAAACTAAGAATATTCAGAGTCAACAGAAAACGATTTCACAGAGAGAGAGAGAGAGAGAGAGAGAGAGAGAGAGAGAGAGAGAGAGAGAGAGAGAGAGAGAGAGAGAGAGAGAGAGAGAGAGAGAGAGAGAGAGAGAGAGAGAGAGAGAGAGAGAGAGAGAGAGAGGCAGACAGACAGACAGACAGACAGACAGACAGGCAGACCGAAGAAATAGACAAAGAGAGAAGAACGAGACAGAGATAGAGAGAAAGACTTTCACCCTACGGTGCCAGACACGCCCTTCACCCTACGACCAGCTAGCAGAACTACCAGAAGCTGGTGAGTTTGCCAGCACCTCATTAACCGGCGTATTTCACCCTTAATATAAACCCTGAAGGTGTAAGCTCAGACCTGAAAATAGTTTTGATGCCCGTAAGGAAAGCATCTTTCTCTGATCAGCGCGAAGGCCAAAAGGGTCAAAGATGACGATCCCAATCACCGTTACCTTCTTCTTCTTCTTCTTCTTCTGCGTTCCCAGGCCATATGGACATAATGGATAAGGTACGTGTGTGTCCGGTTTTCAGTTTTCAGTTTTCACTGGTCTCCCCGCTGTGCATAGCCGACACATTCCGATTTCGGAGGAGCTCAAAGGAGAAACATTTTTTGGAAGATGTTTGTTTTTTTAAAAGGCAGGAGAACGGGCCAATAAGTCAGAAAGATGGCAGATGACAGAAAGCGAAAGGAAAAGGCAGAGTCAAAGAGAGTGGCAGATTAGAGGAAGCTACAAACACAGACTTCCAGAAGGTGGGGGAACTATTTTTACGAAAGACCCCCCGGTATCCCCACGGGGAGATCCCTGTGACCGATTTCAACTATTTTTGTTTTTGCCAACAACGACTACTGTGGGCAGGGCGTGCCTTGTTTTACCCCCTGTTTTAATGGAGTCACGCACGAAGGTAAACACGTGCCAAAAAGCTAAGCAACCCCTCTTTGAAATCCACAACAAAACAGTTTGATAACTCATAAAACTACAGTGAACACAAAGAGTCATTTCAGTCTTTTTCAGTTACACTAAGACGAGTCTCGGTTATGTGCTGAATACACAGAAAAATACCCAAAATGTCAAATCAAAGTTTCGTTCTGCAAAGATGGTGACTGATTTTCACAATTTCACTTCATCTGAGAACGTTTGACTTTGGAAGCCCACAGAGAACGAAATAAAGATTCACTTAGAGTAAGTAACACAATCTCTTCTCTTTCAGTTTTGCGCAGATTGTGTCACTTATGTTGCGCTATGTGCTGTCGGTAACGAACGTAACTTCTCCATACCTAGATCGCCTTTTGGCGCCAGTTTACATGCAGCAAATAGGGTTTCATTGCTCCACATTGTTCCATCCTTCTTGTACAGCATTTGTGAGCTCAACCACCTTGTTTGGAGTGGTTATTTGACCAGAATGGTTCTCTACAACATGTCCCTTAAATGTTCAGTCGCTTTGAGACCTGTAGATCGTGCTGGCTACTGTTTACAGACAATAATGCTCGCGTGTTTTAATGCCAGCTCTATACTTGCAGTGTACTGGACTGTTGAGCTCTTGGAATAGCCTGTCTCACACAGTGTCATTGGCTGACTTTCTGGCGTTGTCATTCCAAAACGAGCAGTGATAGCTGACCACAACTGCCTTGCCTGAACACAACCCACTCTCTGCCACCTCTGTATCACTTTTTCCTGGTTCTGATATGTCTGATGTGATGACGTAGCAGCCTTGAACATGTGCATCAAACTTGACTTTTTACAAAGGGTACCCTAACATTGGTGTGGGCGTTACCGACAACGTAATTTGCATGTAAACAAAGTGACATTAAGCATACAGATCGATACATAAATATGCTAAATTTGTATTGATTTACAAAACCAGTGCCAATCACCCAGATAAATATTTTGCCTTTTTGTGCAAAAGGTTGCTTAACTTTTGGGCTCCAGTTTATATCAACGCTGGAAGGCATACACTGGAAGGTAGGGGTGGAGCATCCGTGCTTAGAATGTGCACACAAAATTCCGCGCTTATAAACGACGAAATGACGCGATATCGTAATTTTTTGGCATTCCACGCTTATAATAATGATGCCAAATTTGCAGCATTCTTTGTGTCAGTTTGTAGGCGGATGATTATTGTCTTAACTTGGTACTTGTTTTGTTTTTTAAACATTTGTCTCTTGGGGGAGAGGGAGGGGGATACGAATCTATCGAGAGGCCAAAAAGCCATGTAGCACGGCAAAGTCCAAATAATGTATAATGGTAATTGGAATGTCACTTCCTGAAAGACTAAAACCCATAACAGACACACACACACACACAAAAACCCAAAAATCCCCCAAAAAAAAACACAACTTGCACAAAGGAAAATTCACATTTAACATTAAGACTCTGATGGGCAACGAGGAACGAAAAAAGGAAAGAGAGAGAGAGAGGAATGCAGAAAGAGAGACATACAGCCAGACAGAGAGAGACAGAGACAGAGAGAAATGTCAAAGGGTCAGACAGACACACAGAATGACTGACAGACAGACAGACTCACCCAAAGACAGATTAGTTGGTCGAGTTAGTGGGCGGATGTGGGTTAAACTGATCCTCTCTGTTGGTCCCCCTGGAGCTATCCACACAGCACACTGTGACCCCTCTCGTCCGTCATTTGGTTTCAAGGCATATGGGGGACACTTTGAAGTCACAAATACTCTTTCGTCTCTGGAGAGTACTCTCTCTCTCTCTCTCTCTCTCTCTCTCTCTCTCTCTCTCTCTCTCTCTCTCTCTCTCTCTCTCTCTCTCTCTCTCTCTCCTCTCTGTCTCTCTCTGTCTCTCTCTCTCTCTATCTCTGTCTCTCTCTCTCTCTCTCTCTCTCTGTCTCTCTCTCTCTCTCTCTCTCTCTCTCTCTCTCTCTCTCTCTCTCTCTCTCTCTCTCTCTCTCTCTCTCTCTCTCTCTCTCTCTCTCTCTCTTCCGTCAATTGGTTAAAGGCATATGGGGAGGGGGTCACCAATACTTTTTGGTCCCTGTAGAGTACCCACCCTCTCTGTCTCTCTGTCTCTCTGTCTCTCTCTCTCTCTCTCTCTCTCTCTCTCTCTCTCTCTCTCTCTCTCTCTCTCTCTCTCTCTCTCTCTTCCGTCAATTGGTTAAAGGCATATGGGGAGGGGGTCACCAATACTTTTTGGTCCCTGTAGAGTACCCACCCTCTCTGTCTCTCTGTCTCTCTGTCTCTGTCTCTGTCTCTGTCTCTGTCTCTGTCTCTGTCTCTCTCTCTCTCTCTCTCTCTCTCTCTCTCTCTCTCTCTCTCTCTCTCTCTCTCTCTCTCTCAGTCCCTCTTGGCCTATCAGGGTACCCTATTTCATCCGGCTCTTCCGTCACGTGACATAGGGCATGTGGAAGGGCAATTTAAAGTTAAGAATAACTTTTTGGTCCGTTGAACCTTTTTTCCTTCTCTCTCTCTCTCTCTCTCTCTCTCTCTCTCTCTCTCTCTCTCTCTCTCTCTCTCTCTCTCTCTCTCTCTCTCTCTCTCTCTCTCTCTCTCTCTCTCTCTCTCTCCTCTCTCTCTCTCTCTCTCTCTCTCTCTCTCTCTCTCTCTCTCTCTCTCTCTCTCTCCTATGTTCCTGTATTTCAATGTTCATTTATAGTATTAGTTATGTATTGCATGCTTAGAACCAAGGACAGAATGGAAGAATAGGCCCAGCCTAAATTCTGAGTCTCTCTCTCTCTCTCTCTCTCTCTCTCTCTCTCTCTCTCTCTCTCTCTCTCTCTCTCTCTCTCTCTCTCTCTCTCTCTCTCTCTCTCTCTCTCTTTCAAACAAAACAAGCACAGCTGTCGTCATCATAAAAACGATAAATAGTTGATATTAGGAATTAAATAAATATGGAAAATGACAATTTATCGGATAGCATGCCAGAAAGTTCTAATGCTCTGTTTACTATATTTGTCACCCGATTTTGGGGGGTCATTTGATGCGTTTACTAAGATCTGAGGAGGCATCATTTTGAATGTTCTATTAATTCATTTTTTTCAGTCAATGTTTGCTTTGGAATGTAGTTAATAAGATAAAATGCTATATTCGATGTTCTATTAATTAAACAAAATTTTCTTAATCAATGTATGTTTTGTTGGAGTGTGTTTAATAGGATGTCAAAAACTATTGATTTTCATTTTTTTTATTAATTAAATTACCTTTTCTCAATACATTTTTGTTCTGGAATGTGCTTAACAAGATGTGATCAAAAGATTTGATGCTCTGTTGGAATAAAAAAAAGTTATTTTCAACCCCTTTTTGTGTTTGGAGTATATTTAATAAAATATGAGAAACATTTACTTTTATGCCCTATTAATTGAGATTTGCAATTTTAAAAAAAAATCTGTTTCACTTTTCTCTCTGTTCATCTAAGGAACAAATACGTTATTGTTTATGTTTATAGCTAATAACCTGCAATTATAAGTTCAAGTATTTTCTTTTTAATGAAATACATACGACAACCGTGGACCTGGTTGACTATTGTTTCCACTTTTTTAATTATTTTTAAAATCAAGTATCCCAAAACTGTGACCTGGTTCACTGTTGTTTGCACTTTTTAAAATCAAGTATCCCAATGTAAAGTCATTATGCTTTCGTATCAAATCCCAGCAATGTCATGGTATTGAAGTGTCATGGTTTGTGCGTGTCACTCGAGTGACTGCTTGCTACTCAGTGTAACGGACACCCACTCGCCATGCTTTGGGGGGTGGGGGGGGGGGGGGTCAGGTTGACCTCAGAACATGTTGACCCTAAAGGTAGGACTGAGAGAGAGAGAGAGAGAGAGAGAGAGAGAGAGAGAGAGAGAGAGAGAGAGAGAGAGAGAGGGGGAGACAGAGAGGGAGAGAGAGAGAGAGAGGGGGGGGAGAGACACAGAGAGAGAGAGAGAGAGAGAGAGAGAGAGAGAGAGAGAGAGAGAGGGGGGGGGGCAGAGAGAGAGAGAGAGAGCATGTTTTTGTTTCTGTTTTTATATTGAACTTAAATCTGCTTCACTAAACAACAAGAATGTGAATAACGTCAACAACTAGGACTAGCTGAACTAAGATCTACAGGCTCCTGGAGCATGCTCGTTTTGTTGTTTTGTTTCTCCTCTCTGTTTCTTTCTTTCTTCTCCGTTTCACATCCCTGAGTGCTTTACTCTGTAAAATTAGGGGAAGACGGGGTAAAAAGCGCATGGGCGGGTAAGAAGCCCACCCCAATTATCTCACGAAATAAAGAAAATTTCAGTCAAATTTGCCCATGAGACGAATGCTAAACATTAACGCTCGTCTCATGGGCAAAATGAGACTGAAATTTGCTTCTTTCATGTAATTGGGGTGGGCTTCTTACCCGCCCATGCGCTTTTTACCCCGTCTTCCCCTATAGAAGTTGGTCGCCACCACAGAAGAAGAGAAGGAGCACTGAACACTTTATTATTCCAGGATCAAGGTCTAAGGCGAAGCTCATTCCTAGAACCTGTCATGGACCACTTTGAATAATACAAAGGTAGCAAACCCGCACTAAAACACAAAGGTACTAAGGTCGTGAAAAGAGAAGCAACAAGTGAGATGGAGAGAGGTTGGGTGGGGTATGGGGGGACAAGAGAGAGAGAGAGAGAGAGAGAGAGAGAGAGAGAGAGAGAGAGAGAGAGAGAGAGAGAGAGAGAGAGACAGAAACATAGACAGTGAGAGGGGAGGAGGAGGAGGGAGAGACATAGATACATTATACAGAGGAACAAAAAAACCGAAGAGACAGATTGATGCAGATACAGGAAAACAGAGCCAGAGAGGACAGATGGTAGGGGAGAGGGGGAGTGGAACAGGTTCAGAGAAACAGAGAGCTTTAAGCAGACGGACCGACAGACACACAGACAACCTCCGTGAAAATGTGACAAGGGACGTAACCTTTCCTGGAGGGAGTCGTTTCATGTTGAGGTCTGAAATGACCTCCCCTCAACACGTGTTGGTGACGGGTTTTTGATCTCCCCTTGAAAGGTCAAGAGATTTTAATTTCATGCCGTTGTTGATGGTTGGTTTTACGTCCAATTAGTACAAGTTCACGCCAGAATGATACAGACTTTATAACATCAACCCAGTATAGCTAGCTACTAGCATCTGTCAAACTGCGTTCTAATATTCAGGAATACTAAACACGCCCCCCATGGTCTCGTTTTGTATAGCAGCCATTTGGGAAAATCAGTACATTCAAAATGTGCCTGTACATTTTCACAAGGTTCAGTGATTGTTCATGTTGATAGCATTTTCTTCAACGTATAATACACCCAA